>JAAGVU020000043.1:17123709-17135039 GCA_011763525.2 Mormyrus iriodes | reverse complement strand
ACCCCAGTTTGGCTTTCTACTTCTTTAGCTAACTGCAGTGAACTTGCATGGCAATTTTCTTCAACCCTTCTCATCAGAAGACACTCCTGTTGAGGCGTTAGCTTCTGTGGACAGCCTGGAAGTCTCTGTGAGATGGTGGCAGTTCTATCCTTCTTAAACTTTTGTATCACTTTTGCTACAGTATTTTGACTGATAATTAAGCTTTGCTGATCTTCTTGTAGCCTTCAGCCTTCTTGTGTAAAGAAATGATTTCCTTTCTCAGGTCTTGTGACTTTTCCATGTGGTGCCATTGCTGACCGCATGGAATGGGAAGGGGTTTCTTTGTTAAGTGATGCCCTTTTATAGTCAAAACGCCTGTCTAATGAATAATTTGATTAGATGTGGTTGATATCTTGTTAATTAGTAGTGTAAAATTTAGCTTTGCTGCTAAGACTTTCAGTGGGGTGTACTCATTTTTGTAACATGGTCTTGAATGAATTTGTTATGACATTTTACTGTTTTGTGTGAGCAAATTAACAAATCTTGTTTGCAATCAATGGCCCACACTTGTGGGAGTATTTTGTAGTATAGTATCCCATAGAAAATGTAATGTTGATTCTAAAAGGAAACTAAAGGTTTTCTGACAAATCTTTTGGGGTGCACTCATCTATGCTGAGCACTGTGTGTGTATATACATACACTTAACTATAAACTTTTAAGCTTCCGTGTCTGCGTAGTCTTCACTGCATATAAACAAAGCAATAATCTCATAATTTTGAGCCACGTAAGCGCTGCTAGATCAACACATATTTTATTTTAGTTGGCTTACTGTGTAGAACAGTGCCATGACGTGAGTGGTGTAGCACTTTACCCCCCAGCGGGCAAGCACTTGGAGCTCTGCAATCACGACGCACCCAGCGTGACGCATGTCGCTCCAGATTTTTGGCAGCGCCTACATTTCCAGCCACCTGCCCACGACAACACACCCAAATCTGTAAGCCTCCCATTCGCATAGGGAGATGTTATTGAAGAGACTGGTTAGATCCAGCCACGGGAATGTGAATATCTCCCGCAGCGGTGCGCAGAGGGTTGGCACAATAACAAAACCAAGGTTCAATTTATGTATTAAAACTTGGTGACGCTTTCTTCTTCAAACTGGCGCCACCTAGTGGAGATTAATCCTTGCTGTGAAAGTTTATTTCTATTAATAAATTTGGCACGCGTGTGAAGTTGCCCTGCCACCTCGTGGCTAAGCCCTACTATTATGAGCTCATACATCCCTGTACTTTTTTGGTCTTCCGGATAATTTCAGTTGCATCTCATCCAAGGTATTCCCTGTCTCGTGTCCTCTGCTTACTGTGCTTGCTGGCATGGATTGTAGTCTCATAGCGAACATGTACTTTTATGGAAAGTAGACGGATCGATGTATGTATGTTGCAGTATTGTTCCTGTGTTTTTTGACGTGTGTAAGATTTTAGAGTTAGATTAACCTACTTTTGGAGCGGCATGGTGGTGCAGTGATTAGCGTTGTTGCCTCACACCTCTGGGAATCTCTACCATGTCTGTGGAGTTTGTCATCGTGGGGTTTCCACCAGGGTACTCCAGTTTCCCCCCATCATTTTCAGTCGAATTCCCTCGAATTTAGTTATCTATTATCATTTGAAAACTGTTATAGCAGGTGCAGAACTCACTCTCTTTTAATAAAATTATTGAATGTAAAATGTATCACAATAAATTATTATTGGAATAATATAGTTATTAACCTATTAATTTTTCACGGCCTAAGAATGACTGTCACAGAACGTTTTTAGACTGTAATATATTTTTCAGGGACGAAAACCTGTAGAGGTTTTTATTGGTCAATTAATTTAAAATCCCAGTCAAAACAAAATTGTAATTGATCTACAGTAGACCTACATGTAAAACCGAGTTTATGTTTAGCTATCCTGCATTTGGTATCCGTTCCTGCTCTATGCAGTGTGCCGTGCGAGGGACTGGCGTTCATACTTACTTGTGAATAAGCGGTTGGAATATGTAAAATGAATGGATGGATTTCTGGCTGGCTGGATGGATGGATGGATATCTTTGGGTCTGTAATATACAAGGTAGTTTTTATTTTTTATTTCAAGCCACTTGGTGGCACTACATACTTTTTTTTAACAGAAAGCTGTCAGAGTTTTATTCAATGCAGCTGATCTCTTGGGTAAGATTACGCGTAATAGGCAAAAGTTTCCGACGTACAACTAGTGTTTTTCAAGGGTTCGAGTGTTTCTTAATTGTACTGTCTTGGTCTCCACGAATAAAAAGACATTTCGCGTTTGTCTTAGTACTCTTAATTTGAAGACCGTGTAGATGAGGCTTGAAGTGGTTTTGCAATATTGTTAAATCCAGTGGACGTTTTATAACTTCAGGTAATGACATGCAATTCACGATACGATAAGTTTAATGGTCAGTCCAAGGCCAGTATGGAATGTTCAATTGTATTTCACGTCGTTGTATTACTTTCGGATTTTATTGAGTAGTTGTGCGACTAGGGGGAGCTGGAGAGGCGCTTGAAACGAGAACGTGCACAATTCTGTGTTCTGCTTCAAAATTTCTTTAAATTTAGTGCTTATATTCAATAAATAGCCAACTAAAGATAAATACTAAATATTTCCGGAAGTCAGTGCTTAGTACATCAGTAACACTGCCCAGTAATTTATCCAGTAAGAAGTAATTGTGAAACGTAATTGTTAATTTGCAAAAGGCTGTTTTATTGTTATATGAGCACAATACAAATAACCTGATCTAAACAGGTATGTCGTTTGTAATCTAATTTCCAGTAGGCCTTTGTGGCGCCTCCTGGCGACCATATAAGTGTCTTTGCCGCAGAATGTCCTGTCTTCTGTCCGGGTCTTCGAGACGCCCAAAGATATTTTTATTGTTATGTCCACCCATCTTGTTGTTTGACCTTTGCATTCTCTTTTCCAAGAATTTTGGTCTTTTCCGGTGCATTGGGTCTTCTCATAATATGTCCAAAATAAGATGCCTTCAGTTGAGTGACTTGCGCTTCTAGTGGAATTTCATAATTGATTGGATGAAAACTTCACGGACATGCACTTGTTTGTAACTCTTTTACGCCACCGATAAACAGTTAAATAATTTAAACATTTGAATGTTATCTCGAAGCGAATGAAAATCACATTTCATCCTGCCAAAGGTCGAATAAAACAAATACAAATATATGTGCATCTTCAAATTAAATGAAATATATGTGTGTAAAACTACTGCATAAGACTTGACATAGCACAATGCATTTCAGTACGTGGGCATATAAAAATTAGGCCTGTGTATTTTACACAGTTCTCATTTTACTGAGCATTTATGTATACTTATAACTAAATCGTTAAATTAATTATCCAATTATCAACATAATTCATACTTTTTAAATTATGTGAGTTGCTGTCTTAGGAGAAAAATCTGACCACTTTATTTGTGATGAAATTGCTTAGGACAGGTCATCGGGATACGAATAAATTACATAGTTTGTTTAGATCTATATCATATATATTTAACAAAACACACTGTTGAATATTGGAATTTGAACAATAAAATGTTCCTAAACCAAACGATACTACCCGCTGAAAGCATCGTGATGATATCGATCATTTATTTTTATATATCAGGCTCAAATCGAATTTTTCAATTTGTATCTTAGATCCATTCATTGTATTGTTAAAGTAGTACATGACGGCAACGAGAATGATTGTCAATGTGCTCGTTCATTTCTGACTAAATGGAAACTGTCCGGTTTTCTCGGCAGCAATAAAAGTAAGCTGAACTCCATTGTAAACGATCCTTTAAATTAGAAATGCTTATTATAATTTTCATTAATTTATGTTTGCCTGAATGTATATATAGCCTACATGATTATTCAGCTGCTAAGGATGAATGCCATATAAATAGAAATAAAGTGTAAATCAAAAATACTGGCTGTATTATTCGTCTAAGAATAGAAAATGGTTGTGGGGTATCTTTGCATGTAGCTGTAGGCGTACCCTTTTAGTCATTAGTCAACTATACACAAACTCCAGGCAAGGCTACAGTAAACTTATAACGTTACCATAACATTGTAAGTAACTCAAAAAGTACTTGTATAACCTACTAAGTAGGTCGACAAACCCTCTTTAAACTCCCAAGTACGTTCCACATGTTTAATATAAAGTTCCTCGTTAGTCTTTAAGATTATTTGATTTCCGGCACTCCACCGCAAGCCTGGTTTAACACGCCAAAGAACAATCAGGTCCCGTGCATTGTTTAGGCTTTAAACAGTACTCTAAACAGTAATGGCAACATCCAGTGCATCCTGTTTGATTGTTTTCATATTCCTGTGTCCATGCTGACTGCATGGTTTTATGTCTCATTTTTGGTCTCATATATTTGCAGATAGGTTGATAATCACAAAAATGAACGCGATATTAATTCTAATAATTTTATTATTTTATGCCGATAAACCTCACTTGGGGTATGATCCTCAATAGCTTCACCCACGCGAGCTGAATTATTAAATGGAAGTTTCAATCAAGTTATAAATACCAGCCGCGACTCTGTACTTATTAAGCGGAATTAACGGCAAATAATACATAAGAATTCGTGAACATTTAGTTTGTTTTTGAAAATTGCAAATAAACCTTCTTAAAAATAGCTAAAATAGCTACCTGTCGCAAAAAAAAAACAGTAAATATCGCAGTAACTTGGAGAGAAGTAGTTACGCATTTTTATTACGCCTCTTGTTATATATCCCTATATCACTCGGCCTATATACTTCGTCTAAAATGATTGCTGATACATGACTTGAACTTCACGTTAGTTTGGTATACAGCATCTGTAGACATTCACGTATAAATATCATAGATATCATAGACTGAATGTTAGTACTAGCACAGTACTGTTGAACACCGTAATTTACGCAAATATTTGAATTCCTATAGTAAAACTATCAAAAATTTTCACAGAACTACTACAGAGACTGAATGCTATCACAGTACTATTAAATACAATAGGGTACTACACAAGTATTGTAGAATATAACTAGACAGTACTACTAGACAGAATATTACATGGAGGTAAAAGTATTATAGATTGTTATTTAAGTATCATACAGGGCTACAGAGATCTTATAGTTTCTTGTAGTATCACTATGGTTTTTAAAGTAAGGGTTTATGTTAGGAATTATTTCTATATTACAGTATGCCAGCCAATCATTTTAAATTCGTATTCCTTTGAATCGCTCTAGAATACAGATGATGATTGCAATTCTGAGCATCGGTATCAATCTATTTGTTCGTTTCAGCTTTATTGTCTTATTTCGCAACGGAAACGAAACAACAAGTAGGAAAGCTTGTACAATAAGGTTCTAAATGTTACTCTGAACGAAATGTTTTTTTTTTATTTGATTCCGTTATGAGCTTGGTTATGGATTTGAAAATTATACAAAAATATGAAGAAATGTTTAAGCACGGTTGTCTTTTTTCAACAAATCTCATTGTTGCTGCTTGCTCGTTTTTTTGTCTAATGGCAAGGCCAAAGCGACTTATCCAAGCTTAACACAACTGGAAAAGTACAAATTGCAAACGGAACACAAAGTCAATGACTGAGCGGCATTCATATGGTTGTTATGAATCTAAAAAAATTAATTGCGAACTGCCTCCGAAGCGTGCATCTTTGACTCAAAGACACTATTATATAGCTCTTTCTGTTAATCGTTCCCTTTCGATGTTTTCTTTGCACAAACAAAGAATGAAACATCCCCAGCATACCCTGGGAAATGTTCAGTTTAGCGCTTTCTGATCTGAAATCAAGTATTATGAGATACGTTTTGAGTGAAAATCTATACACCGGTGAATATTGACAGCTTTTCGTTTATTTAAATGTTTTTGTTCGCTGTCATTATCCCGAATATGCCTCATGGGTAACTCAGGAGGTTGACAGGCGCCGGCAGGTTAAAGGTATGAGCCCCGGCACACGGAACCGACGGACATGCCGCTGTGGCTGGGCTCAGCTGGTGCAGGTGATGAGAGTGAGGGTGATAAGGATAGCCCCAGTCGTTGTAGGTGTTCATCATGCCGGACAGAGTCATGCTCTGCACTGGAGAGTAAGGATTATACGCAGAATTAGGAGAAACATCCTCCGTATGCTTTGGACGCACGGTGCCACCTGCCATCTGGCAAGAAGCGTAGGATATCGGGCTGGACTGCTGCCCGATCGACGAGGGGGTATTCATGAAGCCAGACTGCAGGTACCCCGAAGGGGCAAAACAGCCGTAACTATCCTCACTGAAAAATGAGCTCCCCGACTGAAAGTGGGTCGGCGACGATCTGAGGGGCCGCTTAATTCTCCGCCTCCTCCTGTAATTCCCATTCTCAAACATGTCTTCGCATGAGGGATCTATGATCCAGTAGTTTCCCTTCTCGCCGCCGCCTTCCCGGGGTACCTTGATGAAACATTCATTGAGGCTTAGGTTATGGCGTATGCTGTTTTGCCAGCCTTTCTTGTTTCTCTCGTAAAATGGGAACTTGGTGATTATGTATCGGTAAATGCCTGACAAAGTGAGCCTTTTCTCCGAACTCTCCTGAATAGCCATGGCAATCAGCGCGACATAGGAGTATGGGGGTTTCTGGCATCTTTGTGTCTTCCCCGAGCCATTCTCCTGTACAGACTCCTCTTCCATGCGTTGCTTTTCCGTGGCCGTGTTGGCATCTCGGATCTTCAAATGTATCGCGTCATCTCCATGGTTTTGGTAAGTGACCATCGTTACGCAAATCAAAACATAAAAAACCGTGCTCTTCCACCGATAAAGTATATATTTAAGCAGGCAATGCTGAAAACCTAAGAGAAAATGCTCTATATATACGATGCATATAAGATGCCAGAAAAAAGTTGACCGTCGGGGTAACTTGGTGCGGAAAAAAGACAAGTTTAATACCGAACTGGATCAGAACGCGAAGAAAGCCCTTGCTTAAGATCGGTTTTAGGTGAGTCTGGCTGTGCCTATGCCTACTAGGAACAGACTATGCCTACTTTTAGGTCCACCTGTCTCTTTACAGATCTGTACCACGATCCGAATTACAGCCAGACCCTGTTCCGCATTCGTCACCACAGTATCTTGTAGCTGCAGACTGAGCAAAAGCGTCCGATGAAAGTTGACCAGATTTTTTTTTTTTTTTGCGGTTAAGAGATAAAAAATAAAAAAAAGATATAGGCGTAGGGCACGCATGCTCATTATTGCCAAATGAGAATTTGTGGAGGTAGGAGAATATTAACTTGCCTTTGATTCAAAACAGAATCTCACGCACAAAGAATGACTAGTAAACTAATCTTTCGAACAATACATATACTATCCCTTTGCCAGCAGAATTGTTTTGAATGCATTACATTTTTATTTGAGTTTGTTAAAGTTTATATGGTCCTATAGAACAACTTTCTAAAACGATATAGACACAATGCACTTTCCCTGTGGAACAGAACACGCAGAGCCCCACAATACATCTCCCAGAACAGGGAGCGCATTTTAAATAATGCGAAATTTTGATGTAAATTTCTTGGCACTTTCACTAAGACATCAGGAAACTAAGAAACTGGGGATTAAAGCGATTCAAAAGTGTCTTCTAACATGAAAATTCGTCAGCCTTAATGTACATTTAGGATAAATTATGATTAGTAGTTGATAAACGACGGTGTTGCCAAAATAATGACGTATTGAGATTTTTGACAAGGCTAAGTTGTGAAAAAATGACGTATTGAACAAGAATGGTCTATTATTATTTATTTCATCAGACTTAAAAACCACGCATTCCGCTCAAGCCTAGACATGCGGTAAGTCAAATTAACTGATTTGGTCAATATGTCAAGTTATTACATAAAATGTACCTTGTTTTTCTTAAGGAGTTAATGACATCTGTCCAAACTTATCATTTTTCAAGGAAAGAATGCTAATATTTGTTTATGATCGGGAGTTATTGGTCACGTTTTATGAGACTAATTTCTATGTTATATGATGTAAATCATGTGGTTATGAGAAATATGACTAATTAAGTAAATTCTCGTGTTGCGTAATAAGGTAGCAAGGGTGTAAGTCATTTATTGTGGTAGATGGATTGCTTCCAGTTGAAAACCGGCCAAGGTGTTGTTCTGATTTATGCCCTGTGGAGTTGGATCTGGGTGTAAATTTAAAACTCAAAGGTATTATAAACGATTAAATCAAGATGTTCGGTTACAATTAAATAGGATTTAACAGGTTGTCATGAACAGATTTGTATTTACATCTTGAACAGCGCATATAGCACTAAATGCTACGAAACGAATACAATAAAGAATAAAACCACAATAGGCCTAAGAAAGAATTGCGATATTTTAATTGTTCCATTTCTTTATCTTCTTTAACGGGTCTCCGCGAAAAAAAGAAGAAGAGACCATTTTTTTGTTTGCCTGGTGTCCTTCGCGGCTCAGGCGGCACTTTATTATTGTACTTGTTTACTCTTAGGGTTTACTGCGGTAATTACACAACATGTAGTATCCACCTATTTTTAAATCTTTTTAAATAACTACTGTCACGCAGCAGAGAGAGGAGTGTAGGGCGCGGAAGGTGTTACTAACATCCATCCCATTAATTTTATAACACAGCGTTAACTTGCTAACATGCCGTACCCATCGCGCTGGTTTTAAAATACCCGTAGAATTAATATTATATTGCAAACCATGGGGCAAGAAAACACTCCAAATACAGAATATCGTTTGTGTGATTGACTTTTTGGTTAATTTACATGATCAGCTGCCTCATTTAGCTGGCCTTTGCGACTTATTGAGCTTAAAAAATATTCAGTACATTACTAACGGTTAACTAAAAGACATCGAAGCATTTATCTGATAATGTCCTTGAGAGACTGGTCGAAATTAAGTGCCTTTACTCAATAGACCAGTGAGCAGCGTGGCGCAGAAATCCAGCCGCTTTTTGCGCACGAATTGATAATTGCACATGAATGATTATGTGTCACTGTTAGGACAAAGGTATCCTGTATCAAAGCGTCCGCTGTCCTGCGGTTATCACCTGATCTCCGTGAGCCCAGAATAGCGATGTGCGGTCCCAGTTTTACTGTGTTCCGGTGGGCGACTTTTCAGCGCACGCTCCCCGCGCAAAAAAAAAAAAATCAAATAAATTAAAGCGCAGTGCGCGTCAGTAGTCGATCCCCCAGAGACAACTGTATGTGCAAAAGCCCGATAAGTCGGGAATAATACCTCTGGTCCTGAACAGGTACTGCTATAGGCCTAGTTATCTTAACTTAGGGCATATTAGTAATTACCTATGCGTGCAAAAGAAATTCAGTTGAACTGTAGGCCTGTTACTGCGTAAAAACTGCTTTACACTGAGTTACATGCAAGTCTGCAAAACCACCCTGTGTTATTCACGAAAAAGTGAATGGAGGGCCCTTTGGACGGCATGCTCAACACCGGTCTCAGAATGACCCTTATCCCAGATTCCTATGCTTAACCTAGCAAAATGACATACACTATGGATACCAGATAAAGTTAAATACAGGGTGGTGTAGACATGGTGGTCCAACCAGAGAGCATCCCACCTGTGATTTAAACCACCTCAGAGGGAAAGGAGAGTCGGGTAAATTCCTTTCCAAATATGTCTTTAAATGCAGAAGCTCTGCTGAGCTTAAAAATAGAGTGTAAGGTAAGGTAACGTAATGACTGGGCTGAACAGCTCCCTGCATACAAGCAAACTATCGCTCATTTCAACACCTATCAGATGCAGATCTTCTTCATTGTTCCAAGCATTGCTGACCCAGACATTTCACCTCTTTTAGCCAGCTGCGCACGCCCCACACCCAGGTACTCCACAGCTCGTTGCCTGCAGTCTTTTATATGTCGACTTTAGGCAGCACTCTTTATGCCCAGAATCCCCGTTTCCTGCTGTCTGCAGCTTCAAAAAAGTAATGCTGGTTTGTTCTGAAGTAGTGCTTTCATATCAGACAGGAATTCACAAATAACCACACACTATAGGCCTACTAGCATCCCTTCTGAGATATTCCCCTGCCTTGTACCTGGGATAGCATTCAGGATCCCCACAAGCCTGCCATGGATAAGCAGTTGGTAGTTCGGCGGTTGGGAAGATGGATGGATGGATGGATGGAAGACACACTGTGCAACCAGACACATGAGCAGTTTCTTTCCACAGGGCATCACTCTGATAAACACTTAAAGCAAGCATACCATGTCAGAGCCAGTACTTGTATAATAAATCTGTTCACACTGAACATCCCCTGTACCTCCAAACTGGAATCTGAGTATGCTGCATGTTGTGCATGTTGTATATACCATATGTCATGCTTATGTATGTACTGTAAAGGTTACTGACCTCATGCATGTACAGTAATCAGCATCTTTGCACTCTGAATCCATTGCACTATGGTCCATTGGCAAGTCCTTATTGAACAGACTGTACTTCGTTACTGTATATTTGTATCCGTACTTATGCTATACATGTTTTTGCTGTATGTCTGTTCTGTGTAAGTACATTGAGAACAAGGAAAAACCGGAGATAGATTCCTTGTGCGTAATAACATACTTGGCCGATAAAGCTGATTCTTCAAATAAATGATAATACATATAAAATATGTTACATGTTTCAATTAATAATATGTAGTCTAAGCTGGAGAAGATTCCATGGGTTGTCCTGGATCTCTTTCAGTTCTTTTAAAAGTGTCATGCATCCACCTTGCTATTACAAGCATCAAGAAGGTCAATATAATCAGCATACGTCTTTGCTGGGAAGGTGACAGGTTTCCACATGGAGAGTGCCGTTAGGTCCAGACAGCTTCTGCAGGAGTTAGCAGGGATGGAGAGCATGAAAAGCACTACAGCAGGCAGAGGTGAAGAGAATGCGAGGAGGGGACGGAGAGCATGAAAAGCACTACAGCAGGCAGAGGTGAAGAGAATGCGAGGAGGGGAGGGAGAGAATGAAAAGCACTACAGCAGGCAGAGGTGAAGAGAATGTGAAGAGGGTACGGAGAGAATGAAAAGTACTACAGCAGGCAGAGATGAAGAGAATGTGAGGAGGGGAGGGAGAGAATGAAAAGCACTACAGCAGGCAGAGGTGAAGAGAATGCGAGGAGGGGACGGAGAGCATGAAAAGCACTACAGCAGGCAGAGGTGAAGAGAATGCGAGGAGGGGACGGAGAGAATGAAAAGCACTACAGCAGGCAGAGGTGAAGAGAATGTGAAGAGGGTACGGAGAGAATGAAAAGCACTACAGCACGCAGAGGTGAAGAAAATGTGAAGAGGGGACGGAGAGAATGAAAAGCACT
>JAAGVU020000043.1:17109203-17123609 GCA_011763525.2 Mormyrus iriodes | reverse complement strand
GAGAGAATGAAAAGCACTACAGCACGCAGAGGTGAAGAAAATGTGAAGAGGGGACGGAGAGAATGAAAAGCACTACAACAGGCAGAGGTGAAGAAAATGTGAGGAGGGAACGGAGAGAATGAAAAGCACTACAGCAGGCAGAGGTGAAGAGAATGCGCGGAGGGGACGGAGAGAATGAAAAGCATTACAGCAGGCAGAGGTGAAGAAAATGTGAAGAGGGGACGGAGAGAATGAAAAGCACTACAGCAGGCAGAGGTGAAGAGAATGTGAGGAGGGAACGGAGAGAATGAAAAGCACTACAGCAGGCAGAGGTGAAGAGAATGCGAGGAGGGGAGGGAGAGAATGAAAAACACTACAGCAGACAGAGGTGAAGAGAATGCGAGGAGGGGAGGGAGAGAATGAAAAGCACTACAGCAGACAGAGGTGAAGAGAATGTGAGGAGGGGAGGGAGAGAATGAAAAGCACTACAGCAGGCAGAGGTGAAGAGAATGTGAGGAGGGGAGGGAGAGAATGAAAAGCACAAATGCAGGCAGAGGTGAAGAGAATGTGAGGAGGGGACGGAGAGAATGAAAAGCACTACAGCAGGCAGAGGTGAAGAGAATTTGCGGAGGGGACAGAGAGAATGAAAAGTACTACAGCAGGCAGAGATGCCCTCATAATATGCTTTCCCTGTGGTTACATTATTGCCTGAGAGTGTTGGGATTTCATATTTCCGGGTTTAGTTAATAGATAACAGCACTTTATGTTGTACTTAATTTTATGTTATTTACATTTTCTTTATTTAGCCAATTTTACCCAAAGTGATCTCCCTGGGGCAACTGGGGGTTCAGGGCCTTGCTCAGGGATTTGAACCAAAAACCCCCCCTACCCCATATTCTGTAAAGTAATAGTTTATAGAGTAAAAGTATCTTTTATATTGAAAGATGTATGGTACTGTTTTGTGTCCAACATATTTCGGACCTCAAAGATTTAGCCTAATATGCCATGTATTAATAACTATAGGCTATTCAAGTCAGCGACAGTCAGCGTGTCACGTCCAGCCCCGCCCTACCAGTGTATTCCTTGTGTTTCCCACAGGCGGGGGTTAATCAGCCAAGCCTGTAGCTCGTTGTCCTTACGTTGTGTTCCTGCCTTCGTGTTAACTAGCCACAGGTGCCCCTTGTTCCTTCCCTTCTGTTGCCATGTATAAGAGTTCCCCAGTCCTGTGCTTCCCTGTCAGGTCATTGACGTTATGTGTTGCCCTGAAGCGCACTAATAAAGTCTCCGCACCGACGTCTGCTTTTCGTGCCTGTCATGCCTCGCCGTCGGAGCCGCCGACATGACACAGCGAGCTACCAGTTGATATCAATTTAGACCTGAACATGTATGAAAAAAAATATACAGCGCACGTTGTCTCATTTTTAATAGGAGGTCCCTGCTGTTCCTAATGGGGAGTCTCAGGGAGATCAGCACAATCCGAGACACCCCAAATAAGACAGAGAAAGGGCGGAGAGAAGAGACTCAGGTTTGCTTGTTAGAAACAGACGATCTGTGCCAGGGTGACTCAGAAGGAATCATCGCCTTCTCGAGCGGAGAGCTCACGCAATTACTGAGGCTTAGGGCTCCAGGAAGGCGGAGAACCGGGGTGTCTCTTTTTAAGAGGGCAAGCTCTGGAAAATCCTTCTGGACTGTGAGAGAAAGCATGATTCTTCGTTATCAACCGAATCAACAGTATAACATTGAGATTAATCTAAAATAATGTCAATATGCTTTTTCCGGTTCAAGAATAAGCTTCCCCATATGCTGCTAATATTAAAGCCAACATATACTATATAAAAGCATTTAAAGACAAAACACGTAACAGCTGACTACTGGCTGATAATTTTAATTTGTAAAATAAATTTTACCGTACCATTGAAAGACGTGGGTGGAAGGGATGGAAGGATGGAATGGGGCTGTATTTGGGTAGAGGGGAGAGAGATTCAGTGGAGAGGTACACAGGGAAAGAAAACAGGCCTATATTCTGCGGTAGAAAACCAAAAAATACAAACCAATGAGCGGTAATCACGCACAGGTGAAGTACAGAATGCGCCTCACCAGAATGGCCAATCACCCCACCCCCTCCCCGACCCCCGTCTTACATGCCTAAAAACATGACCGAAATACACATTTTGTATTGTCGTTTCACAAAATGAACGCCTACATTCGCCTTGAGCACTTGAAACGGGTAATTCTAGAAACCCTCTGTTCCACGGTGTTTTCCCGTCTGGCTGTCACATGAATAAATCAGATCAATGGTACTGTGTTTGGACTAAATTCATCCGTATTTAACTGAAACGGCTAAAAATGGGGCATCATTAATTAAAGGAAAACTTAAATGATGTGTGGTCAGACACATTAATACATTGATGCAAGGCTGTTGGTTGCAGTGTGGTCATGCTGTTAAAGGGTTTGGCTCATTTTGAACAAGTGCTCCTTTCGCACCCCACTGTCTTTCCAGTAATATTCCGACTTACGGAAAACAACGAAGAATGATTTTTAGATCCGGTATTTAATTATCATCTTATATTAGATTTTGGGATATAGAGGTAATTAGTTATGCTGGATGCTTTTAAACCTCCCTCACTTGTCTCCGTGACTTTCCGGTACACGTCCGGAGCATCTCCGCAGCAGGGGGATACCTTGACCCTGCTTAAATACTGCGCAATCTCCTCCGTGACTTTAATCTCACGCACTACGACAGATGAGCAGTAAGTGTTTTTTCCACGTTAATAAAGAATGTGAAACCAGCCGGATTTCAGCCAGGCGGGATAAGTGCAGTCGTGTCACGGCGCCCTTGGGGTTGGATCCTGCAAACTCCCTGCCTCTTCGCTTCCTATCGGAAGTTGTCCTCCTCAAACTCCTCAAAGAATTCCAGCGCTACGGGACAGGACGCCTGCAGGTCAACTATTTCTCAGATCACCCCCCCCCAACCCAGTGCTGCAATATCCACAGCTGACCAGACCATAACCCTCACCCACCAAATACTCTGTTACACTCATGCTCCACCCAACAAACTCCCCAGACTCCATCCATCCATCCAGCTTCTACTGGTCAGAATCTCTTGACCTTCACTATAGTCCAACCATGTCACCAATACATTATATACATTATGGATTTGCTAGGATATTGATTGATATTGAGGAGGTCTTAAATGACTTCCCTGTTACTATAGGTCAAGATTTATCTTAATATGATTCCCGTAATTTCGCCCTCCACGTTCGTTGGGGATCTGGGTTTCAATTTTATTTTGACCGACTCGGTAAAAAACTGGAAGTATGATTATTACTGAGAGACGAGATGGAGTCAACTGTCACGTGATAAAAATCTCAACCAGAACACTTCGGTTCCCCTCAACACGAACTTGAATGAAGGAGAAATGTATTAATAACTGTAAATTCAATGAAAGATCCGCACATTGACTGCTTAGGCCATGCTACCTGGATGTTTTTTTCTTTCTTTTTTGAAATAGCCTACAACATACAAGGTACCAGGGTCTACAGTTCTACATGTGCCTATTCTAAAACTTCAATACTTTATAAATTACTTATTTTTTTCGCATATGACAATGACATATTTATGTTTACCCTTTGTTTTGAAAATTCATCCAGAAACACGTGCGATGCTTTATCGTTCATCTTTTTTCCACGTCAATGCATCTATATCAGTTTCACTTCCCGAAACTGCTGTATACACAATCACTGTTCCATCTGACATGTTACCATCGCTGTTTTCTTTAACCTGAAATTTAAAGCGCATTGCAGCATAAGGTTGTGTGAGTCATGGATTTTAGGCATGGCACCAGTCAGATTTAATAGGTTTATAATGACGTACGAACTCGACTGTATTCTAGGGCGCCACTTGAACTCAATGACTTCAGTAGGCCTGTGTGGTAACAGGCTTTTCTGTATGCCAAGGTGATAAAAAAATATGTACTAGATTTGTAATTATTATATTCTGAATACTTAAGCGCAAATAATTAAAGGCTTATACAAAATATAAAATCGCATTACAGTTAAACTGATCGTGATATTTGCGCCATCTAGTGAATAGAAAATGGCTTAGGTTACCTTAAATAGGGTAAGCGGTTTCACTGAAACATTATAATTTTGCATTGGTTACCTTGAAAAGTACTAGCTATCTTTACTGTTATGAGAAAGGTATTATCTAGCCTACTTGTATAAACCAGCAGTGTAAAATATCTTTTCTCATTCTAGGCGAGTTTATTTACAGTATAAACCAAAGTCATGTTACACAGCTTTCTCAAAAATATCTAATATTTGAAATTCCATGAATTTTCAGTATCTTTAATGGTGAATATATCACCAAAACAGGTGCTTTAAATGACCGGGGTCTCTAAATACTCTAGCCTTTAAACAAAGCTTCAATACATACATATGCTCAACTTCTGCATTCTCCGCTAAGTAAACCTATTAAACTCAAACTCCCACAATCCCTTGCTCATTCAGCCGCAGTTTAAAGGGGAAGTGGCACGGAAGCTAAAGTAAATTTCAAGCATGGCAGCCTACTGTTCCGCACGGGGTGTCTTTAGATTATTTTCTGGGTTGAGAAATGTTGATTCCTGTTCTCCAACGCAGATCGCTTATGCGAGAAGAATGCTGTGCAGCTCGTCGTCTGATACAGGTGTATATTAAGGCTTTACTTCTTAATCTGCAAACGGCTTTAATCTGATAAATTATTCGTTGACCTTGTGCATGTCCCCAAAGAAAGAGAGGATTTTGCTTTGAAACATTAGGCATCCTAGCTAAATGATGGATAGATTGTTGTAAAAACTTGAGCATCTAGGCTATATAAACTACCATATACATTTTGAATACACTGCTCTTAGATACCGGGCGGTATCTGCCAACTTCCATTCTTACTTCACTACCAGTACTGTTTAAGTCAGGCATGCTAGTCTAAATGTTTAATGCTCTATGTTTTCTGGTAGGAGATGGCGACGTTACGAAGGTGCAGTTTTCCGATGAAAAAGTGCAGGACATTCTCTTCAGAATCACCGGGATGGATCTGCAGAAGATATTTCGACCCGTTAAGGAGGAGTTAAAGCCACCGACGTACAAGCTTATGACAGATCAGCAGCTTGGGGAGGTACCTAATTGTCTTCGGTTGTTTATGTCTATGTCGCTCAGTGTCCCTCTGTTAACTGCGAACCCTATCAGATATCATTTATTATTTATTTCTGGCTTCATACATTTTTTTGTGCAGTCATGGCTTGCTTAATGACAGGAGGATACGTTCTGAGAAATGCGCTGTTAATCGATGTCGTCGTTGTGTGAACATCAACATCACTGTGTACTTAAACCTAGATGCGCACTGTTTCACAGTAAAATTATTTATGAGTAGAAAGAATACAGTCTAACAATAAAATTACAATACATAACATAAACCAGTAACAGTTATCAAGAATTATGTACTGTACTGTACTGCTGATGCCGAGAACTGCTGTGCTCGCAGTTTTTTTTAATGTTGTCTCGAGGTAATGAGATAATTTAGCTGCGTGTTAGCGTGAGCTACGTTTTAAAAGGACTTGCAGCATACATACGGTTTACATTGATATCTGGGCTTTTTATGGGCATTGATGTTATTGATACCATTGATACCATTTCGCTTAGTGGAATAACTTACAAGGATTCAGTGAGTATGTGTAGATTTGAATGTGGGTGTGGATGCTTGTTTATATCAAACTGGAGCATTTTTATTATCATATCATCGATACGTCTTGTATACAGTGATAAGACGGCATTTCCCAGGATTATGGTGCAACTTGAATACTGGACATGACCTGCACTTCATGGTAAAACACTACACTGCTACACTTAATTTCAAGGTTTAATACGCGGATGCGCTCATTAAGTAACACGTTTGCAGTACATATGCGAGCGGCGTTATATGACTGCCCCGTGGCATCACAATATGCTTATAAATGTAAATATTCAGAGGAAATTACCTCGTTATCTTGAGATAACGGCATTAAAAACAACTGCAAGCACGGCTGTTCTCGGCTTCCCTACTGTAGACAACTGTAGCTGTTATACTTTTACACGACCGGCAGCGCAGTAGGGTTGTTTACACGAGCATCAGCACAAACACGTGGGCAATGCATTGCGCCTAGACGTTTCGACGCCATGACGTCAGTAAGCGAAAGAAATTTCTCCGATGCGTTATAATCTTATGCGATCACCGTCGTATTTACAGTCCGTCCGTTGTCAACCGAAACGTCATTATGTGGGACATAATAGTATGTTGTATATTTCTATATCAGTACCCGCGTTTATATGACGGTGTGATAAGGCTACTTAGTATTTCTCCGGCTGATTACACAGGCCAGGCGGAAGGCGATTGAGGAGGCGAAAATGAAGCTGAAGATACCCCCGGTCCTGCACGAACGAAAGCCCATTAATGACATCCTGTCACAGGACAAGTTCTTAGTGGGAATGGAAACGGCTAAGTATGTCTTCACTGACATCACCTTCCAGACTCCTCACAGAGTAAGTTTTTGAAAGCTGATTAAAATATTTGAAAACACTTTAGCGCAGTTTAGAGCTGTATACCCTACAAATGCTAAGCAAACCCTGGATACTAAGAGCATTTTACCATCTGAACTGTCAAAGGTGAATAAATTTAGAGTGTATATGATGCCCCTACCATCTGCCCCCGCCCCCCCTTTCCACCGGGAAATCTTGCAGGAGCGTTTTGTGGTGGTCCGAGAGCCAGATGGAACTCTGCGCAAGGCATCATGGGAGGAACGGGACAGGATGATCCAGGTCTACTTCCCTAAACCAGGCAGACAGCTCACACCTTCCCCCATTTTCCAGGAAGAAAACCTCAAGGTAAGGCCTACTGACTCTCCAGCTTTCTGCTGGTGGAGTAAATTTCCAACTGCACAACAGAGGAACTGTATTCTAGGATGTTTATACAACATCCAATCAGAAAGTTGCTTCAATTCCCATGTGACCTCTTAAATCAGGCCTTTGTACTGCCCTGTTCAGGTTGTGTACCAGCAAGACCATCATGAAGACCTTCTGAACCTGTGCATTGCCCAGTTCGAACCAGATTCTTCGGAGTACCACAAGGTTTGTGTTAAATCGTAAACTACGGGCCAGAAGTTTGGGACCACACTCAGATTAAAAAAAAATAAACAGTTCACTGCTTAACGAACTTCTATAACAAGAAAATATTAGAAATACTTAAAACAAATGTAACTGACTGCTTTTCAATATTTTTTTAGCTTGTACTAACACTCTTTTTAACTACAAAGGCTGAAACAATTAGTTTTAAAGAAGATGTATGAGGTCTGTCTTTAGTGCATTGACATTCACTTTGTGTTGGAATTTTATTTGCTGATGTCAGACCTTGATTTGCTCCTGGCTGTGTCCCACATCAGTGAATGTGATGTTTAATGCACTCTCTGCTCCTCGTTTCAATCATCTGTTGTAATGAATCACAACTGAAAAGTCATAGTTTTTGGTAAATAATTATTTTTATGTTTGTAATGGCTAGAAAGGCACGGCTCACAGTTGAACAGAGGGCTCAAATTGAAGTTTTGCATAAACAAAGCTTCTCTTATCGCCAAATAGCCAGAAAGTGACCTGCTGTTTAAAGAGGAAAAGGTTGACAGGAAGCAGCAGTGACCGTAAGCGGTCTACGAAAAGGAATGTGACATCAAAGGCTGAAGATCAACACTTAAGTGTGACGTGCAAAAGAAATGGGAAGATGACTGCCCGAGATCTGAGGGGAGCGAATAATGTGAACAGAGGGAAACCAGCATTTCCTACAGTCAAGCCAAGACTGACATCGGCTGGACTGCATGGTGGAGTTGCTGCCAGAAACCCTTTACTTCATGATGTTAACAAGAAAAAGAGACTTCTGTGGGCCAAACAGCACAAACACAGGAGTGTTCAGGACTGGGATGATAGTAAATTTCAGTTCAACATTACACAATTGGTTCTGGTTTACGTATCATTGGATACGTTGATAATTGAAAATGATCCCAAGCATTCTTCAAAATTATATCCACTCCAAAGAAAAGGGAACATTTTTGAGAATTGCTGTAGAATTCCAACACAAAGTGAATGTCCGTGCACTGAAGACAGACTTGATATGTGTTCTTCAAAACCAATAGTTTCACCTTGAGTGGCTAAATAATGTTATTACAAGCTATGAAATTTTGAAAACCAGTCAGTTACATTTTTTAAGTATTTCTAATATTTTCTTGTAATTATAGTTTGACAAAGCAATGTATCGTTTATTTTTAAGAACTATCCGAGGGTGGGCCCAAACTTCTAGCCTGTAATGCAAGTCCCCCATCTTTTGCACCAGGAATATCTGTCCGTTGTGAAGCCCCCCATCCCTGCCACCCAGTCATATCACAGTCTGTCACGTCCTTGCAGGTGCACCGGCTCACCTACGAGGACATTGAAAGACGGGCCAAGTACGACCTCCTGCGCTCCACCCGTCACTTTGGCGGCATGGTGTGGCACCTGGTGATGGCGCGACGCGTGGATGGCCTGCTGGTGGACATGCTGCAGAGGGAACTGTGAGTGTCGCCCCCCACCCACCTGCCTGCCTGCAGCGTAGCACTTAGCAATTAGCCCTTTGGCTTCAACATCATAAAGCCCAGTTCCACAGCTGTGCTTCCAGTTAACATGGATCCTCTGTACTGTGTGTCACCTGTCTAGACTTCCACTGTGAAATGCGAGTAGAGCGTGGTTTTAGGTTAGACTTACATTTTAGTTGCTGGTTTATAGAGTAGCATTGTGGCTCATTGGGTAACACTATCGGGTCTCACCTCCGGGGTTGGAATCCCCCAACACCACTCCCGTGTGTATGTAGTTTGCGTGTTCTAACAGCGTTTTCTCCCGGTACCTCCAGCATCAAAAAGTTCAGGCTAACTGGCTTCTCTAAATTGTCCATAGTGTGTGATTGTGTGCACTGTGTGCAATGGCCTGGCATCTTGCAATGGAATGTATTGTGATGATGAATGCCACCCCCCCCTGCCCCGACAGCATAAACGATGCTGTGAGCCTCGTCACTCTTTTCCACATGGTTCACCCCCGGAGCGAGTCGGCCGAAGAGGCGGCCCGGCTGGAGGCCAAGGGCATCGACCTCCTTAAGGTTCGTCCCCCAGACTCTGATCAAAGATGAGCTGTTTTCACACTGAGACACAGGAAAGCAGAAATTCCAGCCTCTATTTAGGATATTTCTATTTTGGGGCGGGGGGTGTAGAAATTAGCCTAAAGAGAAGGACCTTTGTGTTTCTGTGCCATTAATGGTTTTCTTTTGTATAATGTATCGGATTTTCCAGTATAATTTTCACCTGAGATTTAACTGACTCTTTGGACAATTGAGCTGATCTGTTTTGGGCCAGTCCAGTGTTAAACCATGTGAAAGTTGTACCATTAGCTGGATCCACACTACTGAAATGAACTTATGAGATCTTGTGATTTCAAGAAGCTTAATGACCATATTTGGGTGACACTGATCGTCTTCATGCTTCTCCACTGAAGGTGTATGCCAGCAAGGAGTCTCAGAGAGAGGGCTACATTGAGCTGGCCCTGCAGGCCCATCAGCAGATGCTGCAGGAGAATGCCTTGTGAGCCCCCCTATGGAGGCATGATGGGTGCCCTGGGGGGGACACTTAGGCAATTTGTACCAAAACACAAGTGGTTTTATAAGCCAGCAAGGAGCAGAGAAAATGGTGCTGGCTGTTCTCGTGTGGCAAAGGAAAGGATGGACCTTCTCAAACTGCCTTAAAATCGCATTGGTCTGCTTGTGGTGAAACGGGATCCGTCCTCCTGCTGTGTGACGCTGATGGACACGGGGTGAGCCTCCATACCCAGCAGCGGGGGACTGGGTGACCTTTGCCCTGTTCTCCTCTTGGATTTGCGAGTGCAAGCCTGACCTTCAGGGTGTATGTTCACTAGCAGTGATCCAGGATGGGCTCCTGTCTTTGTGAATAAAGATGTTAAATACTGGTGAAACAAAGCATTATCTTCCCCTTTCATAATAACATCACATATGCCCAGGAACAGCTCCTGGTGGCCCGTTTAATGCCCATGTGCTTAGCCTAACAGAAAACGTTTCACATGCCTGATACTCCTCATTGGTAAACCAGCTCACTGACTAAAAATATAAATATTGACACTGGTGGTTTCTCTCTTAGTATCCTGTTATAGTTTGTGATGGCAGTACATTCCAGAAAGGAAAGCAGAAAGTTAACATGCTGAAATCAGTTTATTAATCTGGGTATTGTTAAATATATATGATACTTGTAACTGATAGATAAGTCTTGTTCCCTTCAGAATCAGAATGTTTCTTGAAGACGACAAAAGTGAATAAATTCAGGTTGACTGCAGCAGTATTCCTAACATTTTTATCACTTAGAAAATGAATTAAACACATCACTACCCTATTACAATGTGTTTTATTATGCTGCTCTGGAAAAAAGAGACCACAGCAAAATTTTCAGTTTATGGGTATGCTTCTATATAAAATGTACTTTTTTTTTTTTTTTGCAAACGCCAGCCTGGTTCTTCTCTGTCTCATTAAATAAGGGCTTCTTCCTTGTTTATGGGACTTAAGTCCTGCTTCTAGGATCCTCATATGAACAGTCCTAGCAGTGCACTTCACACCACTTAATGTTTGCCATTCCTTGTGAAGGTCACTTGAGGTCATCATCCGATTCATGAGGCACTGTTGGATAAATTAACAGTCATCTCTGGCATTAGAAAGTCGCTTCTGCCCTCTACCTGGCTGGTTTCTGGTCACTCCCGGTGTCTCCTGCTTCAGTTTGTTCTTGTGTACTGCGGTCTTAGAAACTTGAAGAAGACTAGAAGCTGGGAAGCAGCCTGCTGCTCAGTGTGGCCTCCTGCCAGCAGAACCAGGATTAAAACAGGATTTAAAAATGCAAGTTTTTAAAAAATTGCAGAATGGTCTTTTAATTTTTTCTAGAGCTGTAATACAATTATGCCCCACATAACGACGTTTCAGTCAATGATGGACTGCATTTACAACGGTGGTCCCATAAGATTATAATGGTCCTGAAAATTTCCTATCACCTACTGATGTTGTAGCGTAATGCATTACTCGCATGTGTGTGGTGATGCTGGTATAAACAAACCTACTGTGCTGCCAGTCGTATAAATGCAATAGCACATGCGATAATGTACAGTGCGTAAGATTTGATAACGATAACATTGGTTTGTGCATTTTTGATACTGTACTATTTCTACTTGCAACAAAATACTGTAAAACAGTATGTTACACAAAGTCGGCCTACGCACTATGATGTTCACACAACAAAGCCTAATTGCCTAATGGTGCATTTCTCAGAACGTATCCCCATTGTTAAGTGACGTATGATTGTATGTGTTTACGAGTGTGTGATTATGTGTGCATGATAATGCCATTCTTTTGGTGTACTGACATTAAGTCTTGTGGAACTTGGGGTTCTCACAGATAAGGTTGGGACATGGACAGAGTCAATTACCACCCCAGCAATGAACTAATTTTTACCAGCCAAGAACTTCACCTCTACCGCTGGCAGATCACACCCTTCTTCACCAGGACCGGCCAGCCACAGCAAGCTCACCTCACATCTGCCAATCACATTAGGTAGTCCTTTCCCAGCACTAGTGGATGGAGTACCTGAAAGCCATACTGGAGTAAAAGGAGAGATACCTTACTAGGAAAATGACTCTGGTAAAAGTTAAAAATCAACCACTGAAATACCACTTGATATTAATCTGATATTAATAGTACTTAAGTATGAAAAGTATTTAGCCGGTGTTAAATATCAGCTTAAGTAAGATGGTAGTAAAAATTATTCAGTTAGGTACAATAACCTTCTGTACCAGTTTCCCAAATAAAAACTAGATGCTCTTGGAATGACAATGTATTCCCCGGATGGCCCTGTCACCCCCCCCCATTTAATCTCTGCTCCTCCCACAAACTCTGAACCTCTACAATCTCTAACCCCCAACCCACTCTCTCCACCTGTCTAGAAAGATCTTTTTTAATAGCCCAACCTTGTATGACTTCAAGATTCTTTATTTGTCACATACACAGTTATACAAGTACAACATGTAGTGAAATGTACCCATATTTGGTCCTGAGGCTACGCAATAAGGTTTCGCAATTTAAGATAAATATAAAAAGGGTAAGACTAAAGGTAGTGAAAATATATAGAGAAAATGTATCTGAATAACATTATAGGTGATATCTGTACAATGTGCAGCATTACAATTATAGGTAGTATATATAGTATGTAGACAATGTGCAATGTAATAGAATAGACTATGTATATTTGTGTTGTAACTTGTCTCAATGTAAACAGGTTCACCAGATCTGTGTCTCTGACTCTCCTTTCATGTGCTACCACCATGTAACACTGCTCCTATCTTTGTGTGATTTGTCTCCAAATGATAAAATACTTTCAGAGTTACTGTATTCACAAGATAAAGTGTCCTCTATAAATGCCCTTTCCTTCTTTTGCTGTCATATAGAGCCGCTGCTTCAGTTTTGGGGAGTTTTGTCACAAAATGAAATCGGGTGCAGATCTTCATTCGTATAATGTTTTTTTGAAGTGGTCATATAATCTTTCAAGTAATTTTCAAACTATCACGTTCACAAATGATTATCATATTTGGTGCAATTTGTGTCAAAATCTATTCAGTTCCAGACCTTCTCCTGTGAAATTTGAAAAAGATCCAAAAGATACTTCTTGAGTATCTGTGGCTACACTTTTCTTTGCTACCACTATGCATGGCTGCTTCAATTTTGGTGCAAAATTTGGTGAAATTTAATCAGTTAACACACTAACAAGATAATTGTCTGTGGTGGCGACAATCCCAAAACCATATGTATTCATCATCCAATTATTTGCAGGTATGTACACTATCAGAAAAAAAAGTACCAATTACTTGTCACCCTCATGGGTCTGCCAGTTGTACTCTAGCTGTAGATAAATGTACCTATTAAGGTACAGAAGTGGACTCTGAGGAGCATTTTTGTACCACTGGCAGTACATTAATGTTTTCTGTATGTTGGGGAACAAAACTGTACCAGAGCTGTACCGCTTTTTCTGACTGTGTAGACAGGTTGTAGAATTGCAGGTTTAAATCCCCCACGGTCTGCAAAATCTAACGAGGGAGAGGTATTGGTAGGGTAGCCTGAAATTTATTTCTGGCTACAGGCAAGGGCGTAGATTTGGGTATGGACACGAGGGACAATATTATGGGAATACAGCATGTGATTAGGAGGCGGTGAATTCGGGACTGATTTGCTGCCTAGCAATGTATATAACAAAACCATGCCCTCGGCTACAGGCCTGGTTACAATAACTGTAATTTAAATATAGAAAACTATCGCCTTTCTTTATTCTTAGCGGCAGTAAACAGATGACACAACAAGCATTTTAGTATTTTATCGCATTGTTTTAATGTTCAAATAAATTGACACAATCAGGGCAGCAGTAAATCATTTTGTAAAACTGATGGACATTTTTTGGTAATGCTACAAAAGAAAATTCTTACTTGCTTTATTTGTACGTGAAATGCATATTAACGCATGCCTGCAAATTTTTATATATGGAATGCGCTTAACATGTATTTAAAGATGCACATTATTATAATAAAATAGATATGTCTCATCTAACTGGGTTAAAATTATATTGTGCAGGAAAAGCCTTTATAGAAACTAGCACAGTGACAAATGAGACTTTATGTACCCGGCTTGACATAAGTGACATTCTTGTTATAGATCAATGACAACACCAGTTTGGTAAGAAAATATCAAGGCATCCAGTTTCAAAATATATGTTTTCTATTAATACTGGTATACATCATAATATTACCTCACTGTGTTTTAATAGGGTCATGATATGCCTGTGTAATCCTCTTCCCCACAGGACATCACCTACCTTTGATGGACTTATTGACATCAGCAGACAAGTGATGGCCAGGCCACGGTCAGACTGCACTCTCCTTGTCCTTATTAACCTCACCTCAATGACTCTCACCACCGCTATCAAAGCTGTTTTTTTTTCTCTAGACAATTAAAAAAAGTGCTTGATCCAGCTCTTATTCAATGCTGATTATCAGTGCTTTACAGAGACATTACGAGTGTAAGATGCATGAATGTTGGGAGAGAGGGTAAATTTTGCCTGATCATCAGTTAAAAAGGGGCGTTTAGTAGCTCAAAAGGGGGGCACTTTCATTCAAGCAAGAAAGGTAGGTATTCAGGCATCCGTAGCTTTGCCTGCGCCCCCCCCCTCCCCACACACACAAACACACACACACACCCACACACACACACACCCACACACACCCACCCCCACAGACACACCAAAACCAACACCACCCCACACCC
>JAAGVU020000043.1:17069270-17097125 GCA_011763525.2 Mormyrus iriodes | reverse complement strand
CCACTGGTTCTGTAGAGCACTTCAGGTGTCTTTAGAAACATCATATAAATTTAACATTCATTCATTCAAATCTGCAGACTGGCTGGATAGAGTTTCTTTCACCCTGTGGAACTGCATACAAGATGGCAATTATTATTATTATTATTAATAATAATAATAATAATAATTATTATTATTATTATTGTTATTAGTAGTAGTAGTAGTATTACTAGTAGTAGTGTTCCATTCCATCCATATATTGTAACTGCTTATTATTATTATAATAATGTCATGGATAGTAGACTAGGACTTCTGTATGGGGATCTGTATTTGCGTCACTTGCAAGGCCACCAGTAGGGGATGCTCTTCTTAGACCAGAGCCAGATCACTTCTGTTTCTTGAAAACTTGCTTGCAGACCACTCCACAAACTCTTAACTCCTACACAGGACAATCGAAGAAATAAAGACACTCGTGAGAGGCAAAGACCCGATAGAATTAAAGTGAACGGGATTTTTAATACACGGGGATCTGTCATATGATTACCAAATGCAATAAGTCTCCCTCCCTCCAGTGGGTCCAGCCTCGACCCTCTTTCTCTCCTCTCTGCACGCAAACCAGCTTGTCTCCCTCCCATGTGATTGTGGTCTGCATCACATATAGCACGGAGCAGTTACGACAGGCAAAGAATTGGCACTTAATCAAGTGCTTATCTAATAACTTTTAAAATATGACTACATACGAATAGCTATAATACATTTGTGAGTAATTGCTATTTCTTTAAAGCCACTGACATAGAAGGAAAAGAAAATAATGCAGATACGCAGTGCAAATAAAGGCCCCCGTCAGGGGGCCTGGCAGCCTAATTCCCATCGACCATCTTACCCTGCATTTGCGATCGTCCACACCGCTGAGATCTTCCACGAACTCCTTCCCGACCTCAAAGTCCATGTTGTAGTTCTTGAACGTGCTGAGCGTCTTAATGGTAATATGGTTTCCATTGTGAGTAATGTCTTTATCGGGCTTCAGAAACGTGGCAATTTTCCTAATAGCGAGGTTTATATCTGCCAGTTCAATTCAAACAGAATAAGTAAACAGACAGACGTAGATATCATTAAAAGAGCACTATATTGAAATAACAGCCAAATCAGCTTCATTGACCAGTGAAGATTTTGTTATTTAAACCAAGGAATAAGAAAGGGAACATTTAAATACCATTACACAGTGCTCGGGAGAGATACTTGGATTGGGCTGGCCTATTAACCCCAGCCGAAGATACATGTTTATTCGTAATTAGGTTATGGAAATTAAAGTGGACTAAACACTTTTTTGAGGATTAATTTTCATTAGGCTAATTCCAACGACCATGCGTGTTTCAACTTGTACGGTTAATGTTTAATTTTAACATTGCAAATCAATTTCTTTGGGCTGTAGTATAACCATAATTCGTGATGATAAATGCCCAGTCAACTATAGCGGTAATTATCTGTCTTTAGCAGTAAGTAGAATTTATTTGAAATTAAAAACAAGTGTAAAATAGATAGTTAGTAGCTATATATATAATAACACACTGACCAAAATACTATAGGACTGTAATTTACTGTAATTTAACACAATTCCTTGTTATTTTCTTAGGAGTGTAAGTCATTCGCCTAGGCTACTAGTCTAGTTTCTTCCCACCATAAAGTTTACTCTCTTCCCTGATGGTAACATGAGGTTGTGGCTATATTAACCAGTCTAAATAATCTCATCACTGTTTTACCATCAGGACTGCATTAAATCATTGAGCAACAGAAACGAAATAAATATCTTTGCAAAACTCAGTACTTACCGAGAGCTTTCAGATACTCTTCGAAATTGTCATTGGACACCATTTTCCAGTAACCATTCAAATCTACAGGCATTCCTGCCGTTTTTTGCTCGTTTCCCTGATGTTTTTTCCTGTGGGAAACTTCAGATGCCTGGATCTGATATGATTGTTCAGCCTGCGGCTCAATGCAACGCTTCTGCTAATAAATACAACGTTAACCAAGGCCGTTTTAATCCGATTACTCGTGAGATGCTGCTCTCAACAGAGTCGCAGCGCTCCGCGCTGCATCCATACCCTTAGCAGTTTAACGTAATTGTGTATAAATACTGAGACGACAAATCCACTCCTGTACCTGCAATAAAAACCGAACGCTTTTCAGGTGCTGAATACTCCCAAAAGATACAACCGTTCATTTAAAGCAATCTTTCAACATTGTTATTACATAAAAACATGTGTTAAATTCTCCAAATATCGAAGGTATCATTATAGTTAATTATATCAGGCCTACTTATTATATTATGTGTGGGAGGGAAAATCTGTTTATGGCACTAGTCCTTTTAAAATGCAGAAATATTTATTGTGAAGTGTTTTAAATTTGAACCCATAAAGCTAAGACGACTAATATGTAACCGACGAAAACCAGGAGAAGCGCGAGCTCTTCGCGGCCCCCGTTACCGGAAGGATGCAGGACGCAGCGGCGGACCGCGCCATTCATTCCCCTTTTATGAAATAGACAACAGAGGCTATTTGACAATTAGTTCAAAAATGAGATTCAAAAACGCAAGATCACAGACTATTTTCTAATATTCAGTTAAAAAACTCTGCAACAGCTAAACCCTCCCCTCTATTTTCGAGAATTCTGGAAAAGTCTGAGCACAGTATTAAGGGACAGTTAGAAAACGTTAATGTTGTTTTTGTGGTTTTCCATGTAGAGGTTTAACACTAGTGATCATTCAGCAAATAACACAGTGGTACAAATGCTCATCCTTTATCTATAACCGCTAATGCAGGACAGGGTGACAGTGACCCTGGAGCCTTAAACCACTGAGCCAGAGGCAGAGGTTATCCTTGATGGGATGCCAGTCCATCGCAGGGCACACGCTCACACAATATGGCCGATTAATTGGCACCAGTTCACCTTCCCGCAAATTTTTAGCTACACGGACACAAGGGGAACATGCCAACTCTACACCCCGCACCCTGGAAATGCAAGGCTGTCTCACTCAGGAAACACACCCCTCCCTTCAAATTTTACCCATAACATAATGGACACTCATAGACACTCTGCAGATAGCTTAGCACTGTGGGTCACTGGTGCCTTAACCACAGCAGAGTGGAGAGATGTGTACATAAGACATGTTTAATAAGCAGAATTATTTGCATTCACATATATTCATTTATTTACTTGCCTGATTCTTTTATGCAAAGCAACGTACAATTGAGAGAGCAGGGTCAGACGGTCCCTGCAGCTATTAGGGTCAGGGTCTTCCTCAAGGGCCCAATGCTGAAATAACTCTGCTGGCTATGGGATTTAAACCAGGAACCTTCAGATCATGGGTACAGCATCCTGACTCAATGAGCCATGTACTGCCCACACATGCACAAGGGAAAGTATTGCCCAAGGACTCATTCAGGTTTGACTCATGTTAGGTGCTAGATAATCCTGTAACATATAGTCCATTAGTACAGGGACTAAGAGGGTATACAACACATGATTACCAAAAACAAAAACTCATGACAGGTGTACCGGTAGCATTTGTGGTTGTTTTTTGCCTGACAGCACTGGTTTAACACATAACCACCTTGCATCCCACAATTTTCCATCATCACATACGTCTCTGTGGCCATGAACACGCATTTTCAAAGACAAAGACAATCTTTTGTTTCATGTTTAACACCATATGAGAAGGAAAAACAGCTGGCTGACTAGCAATAATGGCGACAGGAAAAACGGGAAGGTCTCGAAACAAAGAATACAGGAGTCATAAACTGGGGCAGACAGTCCAACCAGGAGTTCAACACATCGCTCAGGTTTCAGGTTCAAAGAGCCTGCTGTCATTCAGTTGCTCAGAGGGTGCCCCCTGCTGTCTGAGAGGCCGCAGCATGGCGCCTTTGTTCCTCTGCTCGCTCTGCCAGGTGTACAGCTCGTGCTTCTGGATGTACTCGATTACTGTGTCCGGAAGCAGGTACTTGACGCTGAGGCCCCTCCGCAGGGCTCGCCGGATCTCTGTGGCGCTGGTCTCATTTCGGACCCACTCCCGCACCAGGAAGATGTTGTGGCGGTGTCGAAACAGGGTGTCGGACTCGTGCACGGCCCGGTCGGCCTGAAGGTCACCGCGGCTGACACACACAAGGCCGAAATGGCCCACCAGCTCCTCCAGGTGCTCCTCTCGCCACAGGCCCGGCACGCGGAACGTGTCCAGGAAGTCGGCGCCACATAGCAGCTTCAGCTGGAGTGGCTCTAGGGAGCCAGGGGGGCACACAAACACAATCATGGTAGGAATCCGAGCTTGGCCCACCCGGGAGCGTTCCTGAGATTTGGCCACCTCGCGCTCCCCGCTAATGCCATTTATCCCTGTTGGCTTGCAGGTGAAAGAGTCGAACTTTGTGTGGGATAGCCACAGGCCCCTACCCGGAGGGATCTTACCCCCTTTGGGGGAGGGCAAACACACCAGTGTTTCAACATGAGACACTCAGACTTTGTTTAAAATAATCACCTGAATCTGTGCATCGTTTGAAATTACTTTTAAATTGAATCTGCTATAGTCAAAACTCCCCGCAAACGTTAGCTGGGGGAGTGATAAGGACGGATGGAATCAGATTTGGGTAAATTAAATCCAACTGCATCCATCCACGATTCTGTGGTCTATCCCCTTATGTTGAGCAGGATGGGAACAGGAGGATTCTGGTATATATCGTATAAGTGACATGTCAGGGAAGACTGTTTTCTACTCTTTCTAAATCAAAAACAAGTTCTACCCTGGGTGTCAGAAGGGCAGCTTATTGAGCTAACATGATTATTTATTTATTTTTAATTTGTGCAGGCATATAGATATTCTTTAGTTTTCACATATCCCATCATGCTTTGCTCTCTTTCTCTCTCTCTCTCTCTCTCTCTCTCTCTCTCTCTCTCTCTCACTCTCTCTCTCTCTCTCTCTCACACACACACACACACACACACAGAAACAGGTGAGATCGTAGTTCGGGGCCAGAGTGCAGGGTTGTTTTACCCAGCGCCCCTAAGTAGTCTTCAGGCTACAGGTCTTGCTCAATTGACCAGCAGTGATATGTTCACTCTGCTGGCCATGGGTTTCGAACTGATGACCTTCCTCAAAAGGATGAGAAGCTCCCAAGTGGCAAAAACATGACTAACATTGTCTTTAAATGCAAAATCTGAGTTTTTCATACACTGTTAAACATGTAGCTGGCTTAAGATAAGGGCTGAGGCCTGGGAAGCCCTACCATCAAGGTGGCTGGAATGGACCGTCTGGAGGTCTGTCACTGAAGCCCTCTGGCCCAGAAGCTTCTGAAGGTGGTGCCTGCAGGGGTTTGGATTGGCAGCGGGGTGAACAGGAGAGTGGCACAGAGGTCAATGAGAGCAGTGTTCGAATAAGCCTCTTACAGAGGCTTGAGGTGATTCAGTCTCAGGGTCCCCCCCCCAATCACAGGACACAATAGGCTGTTTGAGGGTCTAATCAGCTTGGGGTTTCTGTATGTGCACATTTGAGTGGACCCCATTCACAAGGAGATTACAGCTGAGTGGATGAGAAAACCCTTCTTGGGTGGAAGTAGCAGTAGCCCCATGCGTGCTGGTCATGGGTTTGATCGGATATGTACCCATGAGCGCTCTGCGCGTACGTAAGCGTGTGTGTGTGTGTGCACAAGACTCAAAATCAGCCGAGAACAACAGCCACGCTTAAGTGTGACCCGAAACTACCTCCACTAGAGACAACATGATATCCTCGCCCCAATGGCACCTGAGAGTCCATTTTAAACCATAAACGTGCAGCAAATGGGGCTGAGAGGATGAGCACAGGCCCTCATACCCAAGATCAGCGCTTTCCACCATAATACTGATGTTTCAAAGTAACAAATACAGCTGGAGGGAAATATCTAAGAAAATATCTGAAAATATAATATAATATAAAATATAAAAACTGTGCCCCGTGATGGCCTGAAATGCCATTCAGGGCAGCCCCAGCTCTGGACACCAGACTTAGGGGGTTACAGGCTCACCGTGATCATTAGATAGCACCTCACTTACGTCTTTCTTAAGGGCCAACAGTGATGCATTCACCCTATCAGTCATGGGAATCGAACTTACAACCTTGTGGACAAAAGCACAGGTGCCTAACCGACTGAGCCACACAGCACCTAACACAGGAGGCGACCTTCCCCCAAACCTTGTATGTATGTATTTATGTATGTATATGTTTTTATATATGTATGTATGTAGGTATCCATCTATCCATCCATCCATCCATTCATCCATCCATCTCTCTATCTAAAGCTCTCTGATTACTCTTTCCTTGTCGAGGGCCTCATTCATTCCGCCACAGCATTGCCCCACCCCCACCTCAACGTGACGACTGTCTCGGTCCAGTCTGGCTGCCGGCTCTCCCAGTCATCTACAGTAACCCAGTCAGAGCTGTGCAGCGCCAGCTTCGCCATGGCGACCCGGTGGTGGGCCGGGACCAGGCCACGCTTGCCATAGTTGTCGCTCACAGGGGACACTATGCCCCCCACCACCTGGAACCCACCTGGGAGGAGACGGAGAATTCTGTGGGGGTGGGGGATAGAAGGACTTCGAACCCAGAAACGGTCAGGCTAAAATACTCAAACAGCCAAGCATGCACCATTAAATATTTAACTGCTAAGTGTAGATCTGCGGCAGCTAGAAGAGAAACCTTATTGACAACAAATGTTTTGTTTTCCAGGCATGTAACAGTAACAATGTAATGCTGCAGCCCCTCAGTTCCTGGGTTAGGGGTTCAAATTCTGCCTCGAGGTGTGTGGAGCTTAGATATTCTCTCAGAGTGTTTCCTCCAACACTCTGAAAAAAGGCAACACAGTGAAAGTCTGTATATTCCTTAAGTGTGTGATGCTTACAATAAACCGGCATCCTGCCTTAAGTTAAAGACGGGCGGATGCATATGAGACCATCTGGATAGTTTATAATTTCTACCGCTACATGTCTGGTTGTTGCACCTCTCCCTGCCATGAACACATGAGGGCTATGAGCACAGCCTACCTGTATAGTGCATGTGGTCGCGGGCCAGTTCGAACAGCCTCATGTGCTGGTTGGTGATTGGGTTGAAGGAACCACATGCGAGCAGAACCAGAGGGATCCGACCCATAGTGCTGGCACCAGAAGTGGGGTGGGTCAGCCAGAACTAACCCCACAGCAAGGGTGATGGGGCTAGGAGAAGACCAAAAATAAACAGGCGGACTCAGCCATAGTTAGTACTCTGGGATGAGGAAAATCCTGCTTTATGTGTTTACAAGGGCTAGTCGCAGGCAGGTACACGCTCCAGACCCTGTACCGTACAGGGAAAGGTGTGTCTTGTTACGACTTCCGTCGGGTGCTGTAGGCTTCTCCATCGACAAGGATCTGGAGCCTGAAATAATGTGCGTATCGGAAGTGCAACATGCTCCACAGAAACAACACTGTCTTAGGCACTCGACGTGAGCGCAGGCAGAGGAGCTTCACGGCTTTATTAATCCCTCTCTGGCTAAACCTTACCGTCAACAGAAACATGCAAATCTGTATTTTCCACAACAAAACGTTAATTATCGACAGCGCTGCTGCAATTAACAGTAGCCGAATAATTCCTGGAATAGGCTTTTCCAATTTACCGCTGCGTAGTAAAAAAATTACTTGTGGTGCAAAAAGTACTGTGATGAGGTGCAAATAAGCTGAATATTACTAATATTACCGTATCATTATTATTATTATTATCATTATTATTATGTTATGGCTTATTTATATTACTATCTATTATGGATTGTATTTTATTTATCTATTTTTATCCTTTTTCCTTTCTTTTCGTTTACGTTTATTTTACAAGGGCTTTCTGGCACTCGTCAGGCTGTCATTGTAAATAAGAAGCTGTTCTTAATGCTTTGCCTGGTAAAATAAATTAAAGAAATAAAATAAAATGACATGCTGGCACAAAAACAAAACCTACATTACAATCTGGATATAACCACGTCCAGCCCCTCGCCTCGGGTCGGTATGCAAGACACCATGTTGGTGCCCTGATTGTCACACCGATGGACTGACAGCCGTAGTGTACTTATCATTGGTAAAATGATCGAATTTATTATTTGACCGTGCTTGACCTAGCACTGCCCTAACATGTGATTTGGAAAAGCACCTTCTCGGTGCATGTTCCCACGCTACAACGGAGACAAAATCATTTTACCGTATCCCAAAATAACATGTACAGCTTGTAACACACATGTGCTCATTCAAAAACTAAAATATAATCATTTAAAATAATGATAGTACTTGTCGACTGCGTGTCGACATTGTATATATTCGGAAATATTAACCAGACACTTTGATAGCCAGCCTTCATTGTTTCGATCAGTTAGCAATATCATTTTCATATCAGACGTGATTGGTTAGATTCCGGAAAGGCACAATGATAAATGTATTTATGTATCTTTTAGAGGCAGTGCCTAACTGTTTTATCTGGATTCAATGCACATACATATGGTGCGATCGCGCTCGACTGCCCGGACACGAACTGGCCGCGATCCGGATCACCTTCGTCCGCCGCTGTGCTGCACCTTCCGTGTTCCGCCGGACACCAACCCTTCAGGATCCGCAAGACACATTTCTACGTATATTACACCCCCTGGCGGGAATCTGGTTTTTCTTCGTTATCTAAATGCGCCATAATATCAGACGCTCCTAAGTTTTATGAAGGGGATCATACATACGCATACAGAATTTCTGTACCGTGACGTTATTCAAACGCAGACAATTTCCAAGACCTTGAAGGTATAAGAGTTCCGATATAATATGATTGTCGCGGTACGACGGCATTAAATATAAATGTAGTTAGAAGGATTTCATTGTAGTTATGCAGCCTGTTATTGGAAATTGAGTGTAACAAAAGAACAACATGAATCTTTGTTCTCCGTATAAAGCAGTCCAGAAGAATATAATAAGTTTCCCAGTTCATTTTATAGTTCCTTTTTAAACGCGTCTGCTGTAGGCAGGGACCTCTTTAGAAGTGGGTGCTGTGAAGGACAGATATGGTCTCCTTCCAATTTAAGCTTTTACACATTTTTCACAGCTCCATCACCCAGAGGAAGACGTTCAGTCCCAGCCTCCCTCCCACCCCCCCTGAGAGGTTCAGCTTGGACTGGGAGATGCTGTAGTATGATACCGTTATGGTGTTGCTGTCAAAGTTATAAGAATTGATTTTTGATAGAGAGCGAGAAGGAGAATGCTGAAGATGAGTGACTGCAAGTAGCCTGAGTAGCAGAAGCAGAGAGAGCGAGCAGATAGCAGGTGGGAATCACAGAAACGACATGGCCGATTTTCTCTAAGTTTCAGCTCCCTGACTCCAATGAGCTTTTAGGAGATGTTTTTGACGATTCATTGTAATTATATGGTGCATTTATATTCTGTCCACCCTCCTCGCGGCTTCTGGGGCATGCTGCCTTGTCATTAGTCTCTGTAATGTGTTTTGTTCTCCAAATTAGTATTGGCTGTATGTGCTATAAGCCGTCATGGGTAAGAGCATTTGTTGAATGAACAGATAATAAAGAAAGGCAGAGGAAGGGAAGAGATGACAGAGGTTAAAATAACAGGGTTAGTTGATTTTTGTTGTATTGCATTCAAGCCATTGTCTTCCAGCTGTCTTCCACACACTAAAACTCTTTTAATGGAGTTAGAAAATGACTGACCATTTATTCAAGTTTTGAGACATCAAAGCAGCTGTTTGGGTGATGGTCTGAAAGGGTACATTGAATTTGTTGAGTTTCGCTGTATGTTTTATTCACCACTTAGTCATCTTTCTCCTAAGGACAGAGGAAAGAGCACAGATCACACCCATGAAGCTAGTGGGGCAAAGCCAATTACTGCTGAACTCATCTGAAGTGATTCTGCATAAATTATCTGGTTTGTATGTTTTTGGCATGATCTACTGCTCTCCTGAAAGACCTGGTCCACATGCACAATGAAACCAATAAAAGACAATGAAAGATAACAGGACAATTATCAAATCTGACATGGTAGAACTGAAGTGTTGATGTTGTCAATACACTAATATGGCCAAAAGTAAGTGGAGACCAGCTTGTCCCGCATCTCATTCTGAGATCAATGCTATTAATGCGAAGCTGGTCAGCCCATTGTTGATATAATAGCCTCTGCTCTTCTGGGAAGGCCTTCCATTAGATGTTGGAACATGACTGGTGGGATTTGCTGTCATTCAGGTTTGGTATTGATGCTGGGTGATCGAGTTCTTTTCTGTGAGTTTGCGTGACTGACCACTTCACAGGTGAACTTGCTCCCGGACATTCACTTCCCTTGTAGTTGGCCAATACAGCTCTAGCAGGGAAGAAATGTGGCCACGTGACCTGTTGGCAAGATGGCGTCCTATGAAGAAGCCTTGTGGAAAGTCACTAAGCCCTCCTGTTCAATCCATTCTACTGCTAATGTTTGCTATGGAAGATTGTGTGACTGCGTGCTTCATTACACACCTGTGTCAGCAGTCGTCCACATACTTTTGGCCATATAACGTACATCATGCTTTTTAGAGGATATTCCTGCGTATTTGGAAAACTTGCTGTTTGACTTCTTACATTTATTTTATCTAAGGATTTTATCATTTTATCTTATTGCTACAGCCCAGTAAGTCTTGAGAAATGTCATCAAGGTAGCACCCCAACTGCTGGCAGCATAAACAGGCGCGTTAGTTCATAGTCCTGGTTCAGGCTGTCTGTGAATTCTTTCCTTGACCGTGATGTCTTTCCCAGAATAGTTTGGCCAGAACCAAAGAAACAATGTTATTCAGGCTGTTCTCTTCTCAGACCCAAAGCCGAGAAGCTTTGCCCTGAGTGCTCTCTATACAGACTGATAATCTTCAAATATGTCACCTTTTTATTTATAGCCCACTAGGAAATTTGGTTATGTTTGCTGTGACTCCTATGGCAGATGTTTTGATGGATATTTTGGAAGGTTGATGTTACACCTTTAAGTTTCTGAAGGGACATGATACAGAGACAATGAAAATGAAACAAGGGGCAGCATTGAATTGTCCACATGGTTCCCGGTGATGTCCGAGATGATTACCTGCAATACTGAGGAAAAACAACGATGCCTGCAGTCAAAACCCCACAAGAAAGGTATTTCGGAATGAAACATGCCCAGTAGAAATGGATACAATAGAAATACAATTCTTTACTGAAGCAGTTAGCAGACACTAGGCACTGGTCTATCACGCATAAGAGCCTAAATGGAATAGCTTTCAATTATTCATAGACTATGGGAATAGCTATACACGATTTTGCATGACTTGGATGTTCTGTTAGGTATTTATGCAAGAAAGTATCTGCAGAGATAGGTGGAAAAGATATTTAAGCTTCAGTTTTAACTATTTCTTACCTTCTGTATGACTCAGAACTTAAAACTCGCAAATGTCAACCACTGTATAAAGGTAGAGATGCCACCTATCCAATACCCTGTATCGGTAAGGGCCGATACTGGCAGAAAATACTATATTGGATATCGGGGAGGGGGGTGGGGTGAGAAATTGATAGGTTTAGCCTGAAAAATCTAAAAAAAGGCTTGTAGCTGTAGCGTGACCTACTGCAAACAGAAGTGAGGGTCTCGTGATAGTTAGGTGAAAGCAGCAAGGTGTGTTTCACAGCTGTCATGTTGGCTGTGAGGAAACGCTCTTCTGTACTTTACACTGAAGGAAGAAAATAGTATAACTGCAAAATGCACGTAAAGCTAGATTTTCTTAAGTCTGAACAATAAGATTTATACAAACTAGATGTCTTTAGACTTAATTACTACTTAAAGTGCTCCACTTTATATATTGTACTGGAGACTTATGCGTGCTTTTTCACAAAAAATGGTTAGTTGGGATATACAGTAATATTTTTCTGATTGATTTCTTTACTATATTGAATTTGGCAATAGATTGCACAATTCACACTTTAAAAAATATTTCTGTTCTTTTTTTATGAAAGTTGTTACTGAATAAAACAAAGAATCAGTAAATCATGTTGGCTGTGAAAGTCTTCCTCTAGCATAGTGGCATAGCTTTTTGTATGAGCAACATGACCATTATATTTTACCATTCTTAGCATACTCAAACAATACCGCTACAAGACTTAGACAGATAATTTGGCATGTTAATTGAAATGTATTCATACAAATATTTCATTTAATGTTTATAGTTGATATAGGAGAAAAAATATCGGATGTATAAGTATTGGCAGGTACTAAACATTTACATATCAGTACTGGACCAGAAAAAAATCATATCATGCCATCTTTACATAAAGGTGTGACTGAGCTAAGGTTATTGGTCAGGATCTTAGCCAGTACTCATCACACGTGGGACATCTGCAGAGTGTGGACACCAGCAGCCATTTCCTGCAGCAAATCATTTCTGAGTTTCATCCGCTTTAAGGATGGCAAAAAGCTGCACCATGCAATGCTCCGGTTTTGTAACTGCGTCGCAATTGCCATTGTCATCCTGCAGAGATGGCTGCAGCACCATCGCCTGTGTCTTGTCATCCCTGCTCTTTGTGTCTCTCCGGGAGGGTGCTGCAAGTCACCGTGAATGTCTTCTTACTGAATAGATGTAAACAGACAAACAGACAAATGAATGGAACACAGCCCTGAAACACAACTAGCTCAGTGATAAAGAGGACTGAGTGCAAATGGCTTTTCAATCCGTTTGTTCTGAAGGTAAAAGGGCGGCCAAATAATATTGGATTTCGGCCAACCTGGTTGTTATGGGAAGGTAATGCCATTATCAGAATTCTCCAGAGGCTTCCTGGAGGCTGACATTTAACTAGAAAAGAAAAATGACCCTCGACAGAGCAGAAGGAAAGGGACTTGGTGAATTGCTGATTATTCAAACAAACGGCAGAAGAAAGACTTACTACTGTATTTTTAAGGACTTATTAAAATACAATACCCAAGCAAGATAATGTCGCTGTATTGTAATGCTGCAATAAGGTTCTGCTTTAAATGGCATGGGGAAAATATGCAGCTATTACACGTGATTTATCCTTCTATTCAATTGTGTAAGATAGCTCAAATTACATAGATAGATAGATAGATGATAGATAGATAGATAGATAGATAGATAGATAAGGAAGTAAGGAGGGGATGTTGTATGCCTGATGGCAGGATCCCCAACAGAACCTCTTAGCACAAGGTGGGTGAATGAGCTGGTAGCCAAAGGTGCTCCAAGATAGCGCCCCCTGGAGGAGATGGACAGAATTGTTCTCATTGGTCTCCAATTTTGCCAACAACCTCTTTTTGCAACAAGTGATATGAACTGGTACAGACACCCACAAATCCTCAGCTCTGCAGCACTGCGGTAGTCCAAAGAACCTGTCGCATGAAAGGCTGCTGGAAATAAATAATCTAAATTTCCTTAGTTATTTGTGCTCTAAAGCGCCCTACTGCGCAGAAAAGGCAATGTGGCTTTTTGTGAGCACAAGAGGCTTTTGGCATGTACTCAAGACTGCTGCACAAATGCAGACTGCACATAACCATTCAATCTGAACAGGACTATAAAGGTCAAAACATAAAATTCATGCTTTTCTCTGCTTCATTAAGTGATTGATGTGAGCTGAAAACAGTGATGTTTCTCTCTACAACAGTGATATTGCATCTCTATTATCTGTAGTCATGAAAAAAAAATCCATATTCTGTCTTTAAAAAAAATAATGCAACACTACGTGAATACTGGCCGCCAAGCCTTTTACAGAGCCTGACCCAGGACTGAGAACAAATTGCTTTTGCACTCTATCTTGTTAGACGATAACAGAATCACTGATAGAAAACAGTGTGTGTAGATGGATAAGTACCTCCGATAGTCTAATTATTATTGACAAATGTGTTTTATCCCTTAAATTAAAGGCCAGTTACAATGATGTTACACAAACCCCAGCACCACATGAGGGGATTAAAGTAATGTTGAACTAATGTCAGTAAAGTGGAAGGACATATGGAGATATGAGACATATTTGACACAGGAAGTAGTGATGTCACAACAGAATGCTCTTCTACATGGTGAGGACCAATAAAGCCACAGAGCAGTGTTTCCCTTACTGTCTGGAAAGACCAAATTAACAATGCAGACGGAGCTTTTTACTAATATGTCAGAGGCTGATGGTTTAGCTGTAAACGTAGTTACCTCTTCCAATGAACATTCTTGGGAAGATGAGCTCCAATATGAGAGTCGCTGCTCATTTCGTTGCATGTCTGACCTCATCTTGAGGGAGCCAGTCTCCAGTGAGAATATTTGCTTGAAGTTCCCTCCTGCAAGGAGCAACACTACAGGGAATCTCTGAAGTAACTGAAAACAGCCCTCCCCCAAGGAAAACCTTGCCTAATCCACAAGAACGTGGCACAAAATAACAAACAATAAAACAGGAAAGACATCTCTTTTGCAGAAAAACTTTAAAGATCAAACAGGTGGCTGTGCCTTGATTTGCATGAAACAGCCAAATGTGGCCCTTTTAATTGGGGCAGATATATTACTAATTAAATTCAAACTGAAAAGCTTATTTTTGTTTTTGACATGATTGTGGGTTAGAAAATCTTTAATAGTCTTTTGTAGTTTTTAAAAAGAAAGGATTTACAAATATTAATGTCATTTTTGTTTGAGGTTACATGTTTAGTACGGTACGCTACTTGAGCGCAGTTTTACGGTACAAGGTTATAGGTAGTTTACAATGATACCATGGGATACCTGAGTCCATAGAAAGTGTTATATAAGGAAGACTTAAGATTGCTGGAAATTGCAGCGCCCTCTGCTGGTGACGAAGCACCTTCACGCACCAAATGCGCGGGAGCAAATTAGTTTCAGTAACTTGTAGAGGTGTGTATAGCTTAATATGTAACCGATTGCTGTGAAAGCCAAACACAACCCAAGAATCGCCATTAATCGACCTTATGCTTTATGGAGGATAAAGTGGAATTTTCATCTTGACTGTGGCGAAATGAAAAACGTGATTATCGTGGAAGGTGTTGTGAAAACTATTAGCTAACATTCAGCCTCTAATATAGATTCATTTCACTTATAAATATTATATTTATTTTATGTATATTAATAAATCAGAGGGAGGCGTCTGGTAAAAATGACTTATTGACTTCATATTGACATAATGCAAGCCGGTCCCACTCAGCTCATCGAGGCTGAGAGCTCATGTATGTCAATATGCACGTCCCTGTACAGTGATGCTTCGTTTAATACGTTGTAAGAAATAATATTTTATAAGCGCTATTTGGAAAACGGTGAAGAACAATGCGTGTGTGTGTGTGTGTGTGTGTGAGTGAGTGAGTGAGAGAGAGAGAGAGAGAGAGAAGGGCTGAATCTCGTATTTATATCAGTAGCTCTTCTCGGAGTGACGTAGTTGCGGGACGCTATACAGAGGTTCAGTGCCACCTCAGCCTGGCACCCAAGACATCAGATTAGTACAGTGTGTGCCCGCCCTGATCTCCGATACCGGAGACTCTTGATCCGTCTACGTTTCCCGCAGATTTTCTGGTGCTGAAGAGAGAAGGAAGGTGCAGGACTGGAGGAGATCTGACTGCAGAAGATGCTGAGATTACGGCCGGTGCTGGTTCTGGTTCTGGTTGCACTGGGGCTGCGCAGCGTCCTTGCTGGGAAAGGTGAGTAAAATAACTTAGAGCCTGTATCAGAGATGGAGATGATGCCAGGCATGCTCCTTTGTGACTTTATTGAGCTGGAAAAGATTTTTTTCCCCCATTCACATTCTGCTGGCATATTATCTCCTCTTGTTATAATTCTCAAGAAGTCGAAAGAGTAAGTTTCATAAATATTTTACGTTTCATTTATTTTTTATGACAACGGGGGCGAGATCATTATTTAGTTATTATAAAACACGGCGAGATTTTCATAGGACTTTCGCGGTACAGTGTTCCGCTTGTAACGGACACCGTTTTGAGGCAATAATTTTGTTGAATCGGTTTTAGGTTTCTGGTAGGTGGTTGATAAACAGGATGACATCGCAGGCTCTGATGTTCCCGTTTTTGTTTTTTTGTTTTCTGTTACTTGGGATGCTTTTATTATCGCAATATTACTTTTATTTTTTGGGGGGGGGGGGTTAGGTGGTGGGGTGGAAAAGGTGTAAATACTTTTTTAGTGAAAGTGATTAATTGTCATTGTTGACACACCACTGCACAAGAACGAAATGCCCTCTGCATTTAACTCCTATGTGACATCGTGACTTAGCAGTGAGCAGCTAATTCAGCGCCCGGGGAGCAGTGCTTGGGGGCGATACCTTGGTCAGGGTACCTCCATGGTACCTCGTTGGTTGGAGATTCGAACTAACAATCTTTCAACCATAAGTGCGTTTCCCTAACCATTAAGCCACCGCTGCTAAGTAACAGTACAGGGTACAGGTGTGTTTGGGTTCAGTTAAAAGATTGATTATTTATCATCGATTCTTTACTTGCGGCCTTTAATCACTAAGCGTGGCTTTGGGGAGCTTTTTGAAGTATGCCATAAAACAGGTGCCATCGTTTCTATTTAAATATCTGTAGGAGGACAATAAAAAAAAATCCACCTTTGAGCGAACTTTAACGCTAGTGTCTGCGCTGCTGATCATCCGGTGCCAAATAATATGCACGCAAAATTGTGTGGGATACCGACTGTTTTGGCGTCCTCACTTTAGAGTAAACAGATTTCCAAGAAGGAATGAACAAGCCCTAATGAAGTCCCCAGGGATTATGCCTGAGAGTGCTTTCCAAAATACGGTTCCTAAATAATTGGAAGTAACAACACGTTTCTGTCTTAGTCCTGAAGGAAATGTTTGCATTTTCCCCCACTGTGATTAACTGAGTTTATGTGAAGGACGATCTGTATGACTTACCCTAGTAACAAGGGGGAACGGCTCGAAGACAGGTGTGGCCATTTAAATTTGGTTACTAAACTAGTCGCCTGTGAACGGTATGTGACAATGATCAGACATCTTTTTAATCGAACTGTCGCTCAAAATCCGTGGAAACCAGCATTTAGAAAATGAAACGGCAATCTGGAGAATCAAAGCTGTTAAACAAGGATGGTTGGAAATATAGGTGTGTGAGAGTGTCGTGCAGCGTGTTTTTTTTTTCGTTCTGAGTGTGCTGCCAGTGCCCCACGCCCCGGCCTGCGTGTCTGCTGCCCAGGGAAGGTGCCCCTGCTTTGGTTGGCATCAGCCTCAGCGGAGTCCTCCGGGGGCACAGCAGCTCCGCGGGGACCCTATCGCCCGGGCAGCGGCCGGGAGGGGCAGGCAAGCGCGCAAACCTCTGGGGGAAACGGGGGGCGAGAGGGGGAGTGCAGGCAACAATGAAATGAGCCGCAGATTTATGTCAGCGTTTTTTTTCACAGGAGGCCCGCATTATCCGGGCCGCGCATAAATCCCGGCGAGAGACAGAAATGGCCACATAACTTAAAGCCTCCATACTGCGCCTTCAGAAACAGAGCCTGGGAAATTTAGCTAATGTCTCTCATTTCACTGGTGTCGTGCCGGGAGCAGATGGGAGACGGAGGATATCCAAGAGACTGGAGAATATATCCTGCCTTTCCTTCCCTCCCTCATCGAAAGAAATATATGAATATATTTTACTGTTGATTAATGGTGTTAATTTCTCAGCGTGTGTTATTATTCACCTGAAACCTGCGGAGAGCGATGCGCAGACAGCTGTCTGCCGCCCCCGTCTCCGCAGGCGAGCGCAGCTCCCAGCCAACGGAAAGCACCCTATAGATCTGTACTTTTTTCCTCACCTCTGAGGTGGGAAAAGTAATTAACAAAAGCAAAATAACCCCTCTTGTTTATGTGAGGTTCATTTTTTTTTTCTGCGGGGAATTGCGAGCGCTCCCCCCGCTGGTGAAATCAATTCGTAAACATCAACGATTATTGACCACAGGTGCTTTAGGGCTGCCTTGAATATTATGTTTTACTTTGTGAAGATCCGCTTACCTATAAATACTTGGTTTGCATTCTTCTTATTTCAACAAAGCTTATAAGCCAGAGTATATACTATAGTATATACAAAACTATAGTCAAAGCTGCTCCTGACATCTGAGACATGAGCAGGATTGTCAGCTTGCGGATGTGTTTTGGTGCGTCTGTATCCTGTAAGTGTAATTCCTGCGTTTTTGTGGTTTGTGTGTCCTGCGAAATCCTCAGTACTTGTGTGTGTGTGTGTGTGTGTGTGTGTGTGTACCTTTACTGTCTGGACACAAAAAGGGGAAAATATCATAGGGAAACAACTGAAAACCTTGTTTCGTAATGTATGTATAAAATACAATGGTAAGGTACCTCTTTTGAAACAATGCAACACATATTTCTGTATGCATTGACATGTATTTATTTGGCAGATAATGTGTAAATAAGTGTGTTGTTCTACTTTAACCTGATCTCTGCTGAGGTTATGTGTGAGGAGCTCGCTGGAGAGAACCAATCAGCGCTTGTCACTTGCATTTAGCTTTCCCCCGATCTGTGTCCAACAAAACCGTGGCGTGTCTCACTCCCTGGCAGGAGATGGTAAGTCTGTACCAGCCAGCTCTTCTGCGAGGCCAGCTGGGGGTGTTTCATTAACGGCATGCTGGAGTTCTAATAGTTTCTCAAGGGCAGAAACGGTCAGGTTCAGGAGATGGCTGTGCGATTCTGAAAATAATGTGCCTTTTTTTTAGTTCTGCGCTGGTTATCCAAATTGTAAAGATCTGCGTTAAGAATGACGCTCTGCTCTTTGTTTACATGTAAATGGTGCTACTGAGACTTAAATCTTTGGAAATTTCTGGAAAGTCGGCCACCAGTAAGGGACTGAAATGGGGTGCAAGGCTGGGAAAGAGCAGGAATGATATCCTGAGCAATGGGACATCAGATCGCACTGAAAACCGCAAGGTATCCCAGGAAACTCATAGCTGGCCTCAGCTGTAAACAGTAATACATTTCCAGTAATTGGTACACATCTGAGGTCCATGGCGGCTGGTGCTGTGGCCTCGCGCCTCCTGTACTGTAGTAATGGCCTGAGAGTGTGGGTGCTCTCCCCGCCTCTGTGTGAGCTCCCTCTTGGTATTCCAGCTTCCATTCCAAAATTATGGTCAATTGGTCAAAATAATGATTCGGTCAACTGGTGTCTTTAAATTGCCCTTAGTATGTGTGTAGAAGATGTACTTCATTGATCCCGGGGGAAATTCTAATAAGTGTATATGGTGCGACGGACTGGCATCCCATCCAGGGCATTCCTAGCCCAGTGCCCCGAGCTCCCTGGGATAAGCTCCTGGCTCCCTGTGACCCTGCACTCCATAAGCAGTTATGGAAGATGGATGGTGTAGCTATTGTACTATGCAGGACAAACTCTCAGGCTTTCTCTGGGGGTGCTGGTGTGTGCGTTGACTCTCCTGCAGAGAGCTTCTTCTCCCGCTGGGCTCGTGCTCTACCTCCCTGTGACTGATGACCGACTTTGACTCCCACCTGGATTCCCTTAGACTATCTTCGCAATTTCCAATAATTTTTGGGGTGGGGTGGGGTGGGGTGGGGTAGAGAAAATTAACAGCTCTTCTTTTACTAGAAAACACAGAAAATGGTGTGGAAGACGGGACTTAGAGATTTGACTAAACTTGATGTGCGTTAAACACGCGTCTTGTCACCTGACTTGTCCTCTTCAGTAGAGGACAATGTCTGAATCTGTAGGGACCGAACAGCTCAGCCATAGGATCAGCAGCATGGGAATGTGACTGTAATACTGGGCTGGAGTTTCTGCCAGGTACCGCACAGCAGGATGGAAAGCTGGCCTCTGGACCCCAGAGGGCTGTCAGGTCGAGCCCCTGGACTGGGCTGCATCACTTTTACCCACAAGAAGGAGCGTGACCTTGCAAGAGGCTCTATTTGTTACAGATTTGTCTGGATGAGAGGGTTCCAGAGCAGCCATGAAGAATGAGTGATGGAATATGAACCACAGAATTGATATGAGGCTGCAATTTCTCCCTCAGACCCAGGGAGGGGGGGGGTATTTCCATGGCCCATCTGCTGTTTGGAGAACATCTAGATTTTTCTCCGTGCTGCTGCAGTGGGGAACTCGCTTCTGTGTGTGTGTGTGGGATCAGCTATGCTGCGGTAAGCAGAGGCTTGTGTGGCCTGTGGTCTCCTGTCAATTATATTGTATTTCTATCTATTTTTTTGCAAAAGGTATGTAAATGGATGGTGACAGGAGGGGAGCAGTCATCTGTTGCCTGTCCCACCTGCCGATAAGCAGAGACAGAGGTGAAAACACACGTCCGATGGAGCAAAGCGTCTGCTCCCCCCCTCGGTGCCCCCTCCTGGTCAGAAACATGCGGCACGTAGTTCGTAATGAAAACTTGAACCCTGACGCTTTTGTGGGGAAACTAACAGCGGAAAACAGGGTGGAGATGTGATGGTGGGGACTGAGAGTATCTGTGAGACAGGAGCAGGAGAAAGAGGTGTGAGGAATTATACCTGATGAACAGCTCTTCTAATTCTGGTTGGTAATGTGATAATTATACGCTGGTGCAGGGTGGGATAACAGGCATATGGTGTTGACAACTGTTGCCAAGGGGAGACGCAGTGATGGGATGGCAGGCGGGAACGCAGGGGGCAGATCGGGAGGCCGGGAATTCTGGAAGAATGAAAAAGCTCTTCCTGGTAAGGAGATTTAACTTCGGCACCCACCATTGCGTGATCTTATCCATTCAAATGATTGAAATTATGCAAATGTAATGATGCGATAATACGTTGCATTTTATCGGCCCAAGCGTGCCTGTTTTCGTTACAAGGGGGCTCTTCCCACAGCGAGCTGTCGGAGGAAGTGCAGGGTTGTGCGCTCCCCACAGCCGCGTTCTGATTGGCCGGCACTGTGGCGGCGTTCCCTTTCCATGCGGGGCCCATAAAGCTCTCTTTAAGGGAGGTGAGGAGCGTAGGGGGGTGTAAATCATGGCCGCTGACGCCTATGCCGGGCTGGGCTATATTTTCATCCACAAACGTGGGGGTGGTGGGGGGCTCCCATGAATCTCCCAGCTCCCACTGACCTCCACACCTTACAGAAATCTTTACTGAGTCTGTAATGGCTCTGGGGGGCCATTTTGCTGCACCGTGGTGTTGATATACCGAGCCCCCGCTCTCTGGTTCCATTCTTCTTATTCTCTTTCATTTTCCTCCTGTTTCAGCTCGTTTATTTACACTCTTTCCATGGTGGGCACCTGCTGTAACGAGCTTGTGTTTAATCTATATTTCTGTCGGTTTGCTGCAGCGAGACCCGGGACTGGTAAGTGTGTGGCTGTGCCTTAGGCATCAGGGTGATGTTCATTTATGGGGGCCGACTGCCTTTATGGGGACAGCATGTGTGTGTCTGAGATGGTGGTTGTGTGGGCTGTGTAATCCCAGTGCCCCCTAAACCAGTTTACCCATTTTCCAGCAAGGTCTCCACTGGGAGTTTTCTTTCGCTTTTATTTCTGATTGCCTGTCCTCTACTCCTGTCCTGTGTTGCCGATACTCTGCCATCGTATTCGCTGCTAGCAAAATGGCTAATGGAACATGGAGAGGGGGTCTGATCACATCGCCGCCTCTGGGGCGGAGAGCTTCTCCCGGGCGGTGATGCCGGTCATCGCGGCCAGAGTCCTGCCTCTTTCCCGGCTCCCGGTCCTTTGCTCTGACCTGCAGTCCTGATGAAAAGCAGGGGGCCAAGGCGGGGGCTCGTCAATATTAATGTCTCTGGAAACAGAAGGGAGCGAGCGTTACACGAGCCGGGAGAAAGGGCCATTCTTCTGCAAATGTCAGCCGGTCAGGTCTGTGGCGAGGCCGTATCTGAGCGAAACGCCTCATCTCTCACAGCTGAGGCTTTGTCCCCCATAATTGCTCTAACGAGACGCTGCGATAGGAAAGCCTGCTACTAATGACATGCTACTTATTCCTATGTAATCGAGTATAATTTCTTATAATCGAATCATTTCTTTATTAGATGAGAAGTTCTTTGGTCCCCCACTGAGAAAATATTCGCTGTCCAACAGTAATACAAAATATAATAATACCCCTCACTACAGCCACCCCCCCCTTCCCCAGCCATAATGGGTGCAGAATGGTGCATATGATACAAAAGGAGATACACGCCCTGCACCCTGGAAGGTGGGGGATCTAGTGCAGGTGCCACAGTAGGGTGGAGAGTTGGGTTAGTGTCCTGCGGGCTGGGTGGGGTGAGCGAGGTGGCAACGGGAAACACACAGCCCTGGACAGCAGCACGGCAACGGGAGATATTATCTGTTGCGCGGATTGCAGGGGGGAGCCTGAATAGCGGGAGTCATGTCTGGTGACATCGACCCTTGACATTTAAATCCCAAAACAAGCAGTTGGTACAGTCCAGGTGAGCTGACTCTCAGTTACCTACCCTCAACACTGGTTCTAACCAGCTGGCATGGAGTAAAATGATTTATAAAGAATAATCTTCTCCAACACTCTCCACAAATCTGAACAGTATAAGCAAATAGAAGATGGATGGATGTAGTGGCACCTGCAAAACATTTTGACTGGGGTGGCCATCAGGGCCAGTTATATTCATGGGGATGACCAGGCCACACCATGTCTCTTCTGTGGTTCTGCTTTGAAAATAAAATAATCCATATTTCATTTTTATTTAGATGTGGGATGGCAGTGGGGGTGGCTGCCGCTGGCCACGTTCTAGATCCACCCCTGGATGGATGGATGGATGGATATACAGAGTAATAATACAGTGATCCCTCCTCAATCGCTGGGGTTGCGTTCCAGAGCCCCCTGCAAAAAGTGAAAATCCGTGAAGTAAAAACCATATATTTATATGGTTATTTTTGTATATTTTAAGCCCTTATAAACACTTTATATTCTCTTAGATATTAGGTAAGATTAGTTGAAATTATGTATGTAAACACACTTTTTATATACTACGCACAAATATATGTATCGTATATCAACCCAGGATATGTAACCGCATGCTCTGATTGGGTAGCTTCTCAGCCATCCGCTAATAGCGTCCCGTGTATGAAATCAGCAGGGCAAACCAACTGAGGAAGCATGTACCAGAAATAAAAAGACCGCAGAAATCCACGAACCAGCGTAAAATCCGCGATATATATTTAGATATGCTTGCATATAAAATCCGCGATCGAGTGAAGCCGCGAAAGTCGAAGCGCAATATAGCGAAGGATCACTGTACGTGTAATAATTCATTTGAAGAGAGAGCTGTTCTATGAAGGTAACACATTCTCCAGTATTTCTCAGCATTTCTCAGCGTTTGAGTTAAGAGTACTTTTTTGACCTCCACAGTGCTCCTGCCTCACTCACTGAGCAGCTATGCCCCCACAATCCTGCGGAATTTGCCGGAACCTCAGTAGAGTGGTGTTTTTGAAACTCTCGCTTCCGATTTCTGCCCCCGCTTGGCTCTTCCTTACTGCCTTTCTGTCCCTTGCCTGCCTGCTGGTCTCTGGCCAAATTCCTGAGGAGACTTAGAAGTGCTAAAAGGTTTTGGAGCAGAGCTGCGTTAAGTACGTCCTCCCCAAACCCCCCCGTCTTTCAAACTGTCAACCGGAATCTTCTCGGAGACCAGCGGGCTGTCCGCAGCCCTGAGGCGGATGCCTGCCTGCCTGCCTGCGAACACTGAAGCCCATTGTGCCCCATCCAGGCTGCTTGCCTTTCTGCGGCTCGTCGCCCTCTGCCTGTCTGTCAGGCTCCCAGTGATGGACCAGGCGTCCTTTCTTGGCCATCCACAGTTCTAGGTGAACCGAGAGCCTTTGGCCATCTGTCACGATTATCCTGTTGCGGCGGGACTGAGGCAGCCACTTCCCCCCCCAATCTGTTTATGGCCACCGGCCCTAAGGCTTCCCTTGCTGGCGGCAATCCTGGGAAACTGCAGCCGTAAACATCCGTGGGGAGGGCAGGGAATCGGGGGGGGGCAAATAGTTCCCAATTCATGACGGGAACCCCCCTGGAGAGAGAGATGTGGATAACAGTCTCGTATTAGGAGTGGCTGTGCCCTAATGGGCATCTGGAGGCCCCAGCAGCAGATGGCTTGTGGACAGAGGTGTTTAACACGTTATTCTACTGTATGCTACAGCTCAGCTAACAACTGACACGCTCCTTTAGTCTTAACTAAGAGAGAGGTAAGGAGCATGCGCTCATTGCAGCATGTTGTCACACCCACCACACCAACCACGTCAGTGATGAGAACCTAAATGCAGCCATGTGGTGGGTGATACTTCAGGGTCTGCATCCCTCTGGGACTGTCCCTTATGTTTTTTCCCCGTTTTGGCCAGCAGCTGTCGCTGGCCATCCCGTCTTCCCACTCCCCGGTTCTAACCCTTGTGAGTTCCCTACTCATTGGACTGCCGCATGGCTTAGGGGGCTGAGCGTATGGCACAGAGGTTATAACCCTGTTATCTGGGCTTTGAAGCCAGCTTCCCCAGTCTTGTTTATTATTTGATTTTTCTGTTCCCCGTTTATTAAGGTTCCCTTGTGTAGTTCTCAGTCCTTGGTTGCCCTGTTCATGTCTTGTTTAGGTTTTCTACTTAGCTAGTTTAGTGACCGTTTGTTTCCCTTGTTTCTTGAGTTCTGTTTTCTAGTTAATTGTTAGTTAAGTTTCTTCACCTGTTGGCCTTTTCCCTGTCCTGCGTTCATTGGTTGATTTCCTTATTAGTTACCCCTGCTCCTTGTTTGCCCCAGCCTCCTTTGTGTATTCTGCTCTGCTCTGTTCACCAGTCAGTCATTGTGTTAGATTTTGTTGTTTATGCTGTAATGTGCTTGCCGTTGTCTCTAAGTTGTACTCCTAGCCTCCCGTTGTAGATTACCTGCCCCTTGTTTTGGTTTTGACCCCTTGTGGTCCCTTTGTTTTCCTTGTTTCCCCAGTGCTTTCTGATATCCCCAATAAACCCCTTTGTTGTCTAAAAGCCATAAGTGGATCGTCACCCTTCTTTCCTGCCGGCACCATACCGATGCGCCGTGACAGTGTGAGTTTTCTCCGGTGGCTGGAGTGCCAATCCTGCCACCTACTCCCAAATTTCCCTGTAAGTTGGAGGACCTCCTTGCAGGGTTGGATGTAGATTGACGGCATACCCAGCAATTGCAGGTTAAAGGCCTTGCTCGAGGGCCCAATGGAATAGTATCACTCCTGGCATTCAAACCAACAACCTTCCGATTGCTGGGACAGATTCCTAGCCGCAGAGCCACCACTCCACCCCAGTCTTAAACTGTCCATAACTGTCCATAACTGCAAGCCATGGCAGATGCAACATCTGTCAAGCTGTTTATATAGCCAAACACAGGCAGGATGGCCACAACGAAGAGCTACATCACTAAAGGCGTCATCAGCTGAAACCCACCAGCCCATCAGGTAGCCTGGCACGCTGACAGGCATTTCTGGAGTTTTTTCCATCTATATTTGAGTTGTTCCTACATGACTGAATGTCAATCTGTCACAGCAGAGTAGGCTGCATCCATAGGTGCAGGAGACTGATGATAATGTGAGAGAAGCAGACAGCCCTGTCGGCCGGCTCTGCCTGGCGTGCTGCTGCTAACGTAGGCAGTCATTAGCCCTCTCCTCCAGGGGGTGCTAACGTGTCCGCACCGGCTGCCTGATGTCGGTACAGTGCCATTCCCCCGGCTGGTTCACCTGCCACAGGCAAGTGTGACAGCACCCGTTTGAAGGAAATCGGATGTCAAGAACTTTGATGAATCATATGGCTCTGTTGGAAAAATAACCAATGGCTTGAGACGACCTCTGATTGCTTTTCTGTTGTCCCCAAGGGTCCTATGACGGGGTGGGGGGGGCATGTCAGATAGCACCTGAATGTCAGCCGGTTCAGGTGTCTGACATCTTGCGCAGTCCGTTCCCCCTCAGCCCTGATCTCTCCTTCCTGACCCAGCTGCTCTGCAGCACCGCCCAGACCTCATCCATGCCGGGGTCCCATGTCACACGTCATGACAGCTGACATGTGATCTGTCTGGTCATGTGACCTGTTGACTAGCCAATGGCCTCTGCCAGCTGTTCCAATGATATTCCTCACTTTTGTTTCTTCTTCCTGTTTTCGTGACGCAATATGGAATGATTTTATTTTATTAAAACATTACTTGGAACTAACCAGATCTGTTAATTCAAACCGTTGTTTTTTGTCCATGAATCTTATCTTGGTTCCTCAAATTGTTTTCTTATCTTTACCAGTAAGTTATAAAAACATTTCACTGGTTCTTTGCACAAAACCACATTCCTTCAATAACTCAACTCCTTCACCAGCACAGTAATTCTAAATTTGTTTGTTTAAAGTTGAACTCTCTTTTTTTCTGTTATTTCATCCAGATCCTCGCGCCTTGACCCTTGCAGCTGTTAGAATAAAAAAATTGAAACTGTACAGATATGAAAAGCACACGGTGCCAGAAATTGAATGTAGCATTGTCTCTATGCAGTAGGGTTTTACGTATGGTCCTGCACTTTGCACACAGAAAGGTGGCTTTTGTCGACAGAGAATATGTGTGACACACAGTAAAAGCTCAGAATAATGCTGACTGCGAGCTCTTAAGGAAGACGCTACACCCTGGGGGGGTTTAAGGAGCCCTCGCGATTCTGACAGTCCTCCTCCTGTAGGTGTTTAGCTCATAGATGTACCGCAAATTGCTCGTCATCGTCCTGACGGCTGCCATCGTCGCTGTCAGCCTCGATTCACCGGCCATGCTGACGGAAAGCGTTCCATTTAGCGCAGTCAAGGAGGCGGTCGACATGTCCCTGGAACGTTCCGGAAGAACAGCTCCTATCCCTGCCGTGCGTTTCCCGCGTAAGTGGAGTGACATGACATTCCGGAAACCTCGCCCAGTGATGAATGCCAGTCAGGGATGGCTGGCTGTGTCATGCCTGTTAAGAAAAATCACTGAGGATCGGGGGGGAGGCATGATCTGACTGTAAATTTCACAGCCTGGGAACTGGGGTAGTAAATGTGTAGATGGGACTTGTAAATATGCACGGCCCATGGGGGCCTTAGTTATATGTGCTGTACAGCACACATGAAGCTTTTAATCACAGATTCGACATGCATTCTGAGATTTGTAGTCAAGGGAGAGTAGAAATGCTTCGCTAAGTGTTTGTTGCATTCTTGACTGTTTTGTAATGAGCAGTTTTGGCGTTCAACAGCGGGTTATCGGAATAGATGATACTCTCAGCTTCTGAGTGCGCTAGTGGATAAAGTTTCTCCAGCAGGAATTAAACAGTCGTATGTGTTAATTACAGCAGGACAAATAAGTGGATAGTGAAACCAATACAATGTTTATCTACAGCAAATAAACAGCCCAGCTGTCAGCAATAGAGTTTCAAACTAAGGAAACTCAGTGACATTTAGAATGGTACGACCCATACTGTTTTCACCCTGGATTACACTCAGTGGTAGCTCCCTGCTACTCTCCTGTTGATGGTCCCTGTCGGGCTTATTGACCTCAGACCGTGAAAATCAGCCTTTTTGCCATCCTTCATACTTATGGACCGAAAAGAGGTGCATAATAAATGCAGGCCTGTGATGGACTGGCATCCTGTCCAGGGTGTCCCTGTGCTGTCTGGGACAGAATCTGGCTTCCCTGTGACCTCGTACTGGATCAGCAGTTGGAAGATCGATGAATGAATATTAAATATAGTTGGTACCATATTGCTTTATGTGTAAGTTTTTTAATTAATTCAGTATTTCCTGTCTTGTAGGTATTTGTTGGTGGGGCTTATTCAACAGAATTTAAAAATATCTGTTTTTTATATATCTATGGGGTGGCGCGGTGGTGCAGTGGTTAGCACTGTTGCCTCACACCTCTGGGATCGGGGTTCACGTCTGCGCCCGGGTTC
>JAAGVU020000043.1:17014144-17066111 GCA_011763525.2 Mormyrus iriodes | reverse complement strand
TTGCTCTGGTGTCTTCTTCTGTTTGGCTACTCTGTGCCAGTTCTCTGGACAGGGAAACAACCGGTAGCCTACTGCCATAATCCAGAGGAAAAGACAGGCCGCAGGCAGCTGCCTAGCCTTGCTTTAGAATAGGTCTGCCCCTAGGTCAACCTCATAACCAGAGTAGTTTACAGTATTTCCTAAAATATCACATTGCCTCACTCTCACCTAAATCCCCAAACTAGTACATGTTTCCAAGCTGGCTAGGAACCTTGCCATGATCACAAATGTTATTTTGATTGTTCTACAAAAAGCATAAAAAACCTCGTGCTTTGTGCTAATTTTCACATCTATCTAACTATCGCCGATAAAAGGACGAATGGTGAAAAGCCAGCGAGAAAAACATAGCCTGTGTGTTTACAGATGTGACAGATGCCGTATCCCGCTGTCCTCACCAAGTCTCTGAAAGCAAACGAAAAGCACGTTTTTAAACTGTGACCTTTTTTCATTTAAAAACGTGAGGGGGATTAACGCCAGCAGAGGGGAAATATTCCTGCCAATTAATATTGAAATCAGACAGACATTTCCATTTTCTTTCTGTCAGTTTCAGTAGCCACATATTTTAATATAATTATATGTAATTTAATGTATTTTTTATTTTAATGTTTTGTGCTATGTGTAGCTTTTATTTACAGGTACAGAGGTCTGATGTCAAGTCGCTTGCCTGTTTCCACTGCTTAGTGATGAGCCTTTGGTGGCCCCTGATTGGACGGTCGCCTGTTCAGATCCTGTGTCTGGCACAGTGATTTCACGATTGGACCCTTGAGCAAAGCCCTTAACCCCAATTGTCCCAGGGACACTGGCTGACCCTGCTCTCTGATCCTCTCTCGGACAAAAGCGTCTGCTGAACTAATAAACGTGGCAAATGTGAAGCAGTGTGGTTCCACCGGGCACTAAGTCGCGCAGACGCTTATGTATATCGTGTGAGTTTGAGCCCCCCTCCTCCCTCGTATTTCCTCACTGGCCTTGTCGGCCCCCGCTGCAGAGGACGACTGTCTGCTCAATGAATTCACTTCATTGCTGAACGCATGCTGCGGTTGTGAAATCGCCCTTTGAAATTGCTCTGTGACCGTGATTCCCCCCCTCCCACCCCTTAAGGTCTGTGTGTTTTTCATCGGCGGGGTGAACTCAGGGGGCTGTTTGTCCGTTAAAGGTAATTGTGAGTTGGGGGTGGGGGGAGTGGCCAGACTATGCTGCAGGGAGATGGGCGACGCCGGTGTTTGCTGTCTTATGGTACCTTCCATGGCTGACCGCACTGCAGGACACAGGAAGCAGGACTGACTTTGCCATGGGCCAGGGAGGATGACGGGAGAATGATTTGAACCCATCAAACAGCTCCAGCTGTCAAACTGCCAGTCAGTCAGGAGCTCTCTGCCTCTTGTGTCTAGCCGAGGGCGGTGGATGGCCAGCGGATACACCACTGCCACGACAGACTCTCCGTTTATGCTGACAAGCTGAGCGTCTTCACATGGCTGGGATGGCCCCGGGGGGAGCATAAGAGGAAACGACCTCATGTATTCTTCTTAGGTCCACAGTTTCTTCTGCTTCTTCAGAAAAAAGGATGGAGAGACACTAGAGGGAGCATCTCATAAAACCTTAATGAACGCGACTTCGTATAGTTTGCCGGGCTTGAGTGCTCTTTGGTGTTTTATCAGAACTTCTCCTGAGGTGCTTCCTATTCCCGAGGAAAGGACCTAAAGATGCCTTCAGGAGTAACAGATCGTTCTCTGTGCCGGAGCGGCCTTTGAAATGGTTCTGAGATGGGGATAGAGGTCACCTTTCAGCCGCCTCCTGGTCTGCCTGGGGCCCGCACCGCTGGTACAGAGCCTAGCTGTGTAACACGTGAGGTAGCTAAGAGCTAAAGCGCCTGTAGTGTGTAGCAACTCCCTCCCTGGCGCAGAACCTGCATTATACAGGTGGGCTATCATGGCTTTCATAGTCCAGCATCTCCATGACCCCATTTTCTGTTAAATATGGTGCAGAAAGAAGCAAAAAATCATCCACATTTGTCGGGAGCTGGGAGGGAGCAAAAACATGGACCAGCTGGAGGTCCCCAAGGACCGGACTGGGAAACACTGCTCTAAAACCATCATCAAGTACTTGTCAGACCCATGTTGTAATTAATAACTGGGGTGATCAGTACATTTCACTCCTGATTACTGTAATTCAGAGTTTCCCAATCCGGTCCTCAGGAATCTGCAGACAGTCCACATTTTTGCTCCCGGGAGCTGGAAGGCAGCAAAAGCATGGACTGTCTGGCAGGAAGCTGGGAGGGAGCAAAAATGGACTGTCTGTAGGTGCCCGAGAACTAGGTTTGGAAACACTGTTGTAATTAATCAGTGCATTTGAAGAAGAAGAGTTCATGAAGGCTGGCTTTGCAGTGGTGAGGCTGTGATCCGTGTTTGGCAAAGGGTGCTTTTTGGGTACAGTTCAGAGCTGTAGAAAAGGGTCTGTGCGTGTAGGATGGGTTCTCAGTCACTCTCTCAGTTGTTCTCCATCGTCATGTCAACCCAATGATCTGGATTTGCCCATTTGAGTGTTTGGCCTGCGATTGTGTATCCATGAAATATGTATGGGTGCCACCCTTTTCGGCACTGGTTAGTGTCGGATAAAGGGAGCTGGTTGGGGTTGGTCAGTGGGCTGATGCATCCTGACAGCAGTCAGGCAGTCTGGCTGTGGTCCTCTGTCCCCATGGTACCTTTGGATACCAGCCAGGAGGCAAAAGAGGGGGAAGAACAGCCTGCTTTTCTCCCTCGGACTTTCAAAGGGCGGCCGATTCGGCTCTCAGCTCCAGTGAAAGGCCTGCAAAGAAAGGAACACGTTCCCCAAGTGATTTGTCCTGCACCATTGTTGGAGTTCGCATAGCCAGGAGGTGTGTGTGGAAGTCTCCCCTCTCCCGGGGAACGCTGCTGACAGCGTGGCTCATTCGGGACGATATACTGCCCGGCCCCCCGCGCCCAGCCGCTCCGGCCACAGCGCCGCCAGATCGTCGCTCATTGTGACATCACCGTTTACTTTAGTCGCTGATGTCCGTTTAACTTCCATCCAACAATGGTTTCTTGAGTCACAAAGCCACAGTGTAGCGATCCTGACAGCTGATTTGCCGAGGATATAATCCCCGTTTTAAGCTCATCATCTTGGCTGTCCTCCTCTGCACAAATGAGAGCCCTCAGTCCAAGATCCGCTTTCCTATCGACACGGCAAAAAGGCTGTAACTCTCTTTTGTAGCCATGAATTGCGATATATGAGCATGTGTGTGTATCCTAACAGTTTTCTCCCCAAGTAAATTTGCTAATTACAGCTTTTCACAAATACTCTGACCTTTCACACACAACAGCATCTTACGTACAATGAATCCAACTGCTGCAACGGGAAAACAAAAATAAACGGTGAAAAATGCCGAATTCAATTGGCTTAATTTATTATGCAAATCACAAGTAACTGCACCAAAATGGAAAATAAAAACGTCAATTTTCAACCGATTTGGTTTGTGAGATGCGGTGTCATAAGCGTCAGCGAGCGGTAAATGTGATACGAGCGAGTAAACCAGAGGAAATTGCAACATAAAGCACAAATCCTAATAAACATACAGATGCAGCCTGAAAGCGTGATATTAAATGTCACATTTCCCGTTTGGCTCTGGACTCTTACCCTTGCGTTGTTGTCACTTGCAGGTCAGCAGGTGTGACATCAAACAGGTCCCAGCTTCTGTTAACCTTGCTGTTATCACATCACACGTGTCACCTGTGGCCTTGGAGACTGCCACCTGCTCATAAGGGGGACATGTAGGCTTTCCTCATCCAAAAGTCAAAAGAATTCCCTGACTGGTTTCAGCAGCACAGAATAAGCAATCAGCAGGGACACGGCTGATAAACATCGGATGTGCAGTAACGCATGTCGCTATTACCCCGCGCCCATTGGCGGACGCGTCAGCCCAGACCACAACAAATGTAGTTTCAGCACCTGGGTGATCACTATTGTACTGTGAGTGCAGAACATTTAACAAATAAATTGCACGGCCCAGGCTCAAAGGCTCAGGCCGTTTATCACACTTTACCATATAACTCCCAACTAGAGCCACCTACCACCGCTCTCCGACCAATTAAACTGCACGCACCATATATGTGTCATGCTGGGAAATGTTGACAATGAATTCTGCAGCCCAGAAATGGCATATAGACACCTTGACTGATTGAGTCACACGCGTGAGCAGTCTGCCGTCTGATGGAGAGATGTCCAGGGCCTTCAAACGGGATAAGCCAATCCTTTCCACATTGATGGAGAGCAGTTGTAAATGTATTTAGTTGCCTGTAGAATTGAATAGACAATAATTTTTTTTTCAGTCAAATTGCATACCGAGCTTTGGGTTTTGCTGGTTCTGTCTGGCTTTTGGAACACATAATCAAAGCGTTTGTGAAAGCAGAATATGTAGAGCAGGGATCTCAAACTCCCGTCCTGGAGGGCGAGAGCCCTGTACAGTTTTGGGTTTTTCCTCATTTAACACACCTGGTTCAACTCCTTGTGCTACTTACCACACAGCTCTTGAGCTGAATCATTTGTGGCGAAATAAGGAAAGAACTAAGCTAGACGGGGCTTCGATCCCCCCGGGAATGGAGTTTGAGACCCCTGATGTAGAGACTCAGGGTGAAAGCTCTGTGCTGCGGTAGGTAGACACGCATTAGGCTAGTCACCTGAAATGCTGTAGCACAGAGGTTTAGATTGACAGCTGAGATAAGGGCAGGCTTCATGTTTTATGAGACGCACACACTTAGCGATGCCCTGCTCATCTGACAGTCGCCTCACGGTCTGCCGGCTTTGATTTTGAACGCAGTTGCCGGCTGGTTATGGGGTAGATACCTTTATTTTACATTTACATATTTAGCAGCTGCTTTTATCTAAAGAGTGCTGTACAAGTGAGGATCAGAGAGCAGGGTGGGCCAGTGTTTCTGGGGTTCAGGGCCTTACAGTGTATGATTGCACACCCGAGGGGACTGCCTTCCAAGATGACAGAGCAGCATTATAGGTGGATATATGATTATTCTGTTGACCATAGGATTTGAACCCACAACCTTCCAGATATGGGCTCAGATCCATGAATCATTGAGCTGCACGCCACCTCCTTACTCTCATTTCATGGTCTATTTATTTCTGCATCTTGGTTTTGTAACCTAACTGATTGGCCAGTGCCTCTTTCATGTATAATCAATAATAATGATAAAATGTAAAAAGAAAGTATCTAACATGTTAAACCGCCTGAATGACAGCTTGCTGTGTTTTTGTGAGTATAAGGCCCGAGTCCCCATTCACCCCCTGAAATTGCGTCACTAAGCGAAGAGCATTTCTCATAGTAGTTCAACGGGAAAACCAAACATATTCGTCATACTGTCATCCATGTTCCATATCTGCTCATTCGGGAGCCTGTGGCATATCCCTGGACAAACGCGAGGAGCACCCTAAATGGCATGTCCTGCTGCTGTGCTTTCTCAAAGCGACTTTGCTTTTTAAATGAGTTTAACTCAATAAACTAGCATTAATCATGGCAGCTCAGTGCCAGCGTGGGAGCAGTCCTGCTCAAACATGTCTCCCATTCAGCCGCTTTACATTTTTGTCATTAATAAACTTTGCCAGTTCAGGGTGGCTCTCTCTTATATTAAAGACTCTCAATATCCTCTTATTGGCTGAACTGGCATTTTGGGAGGTTTTAATATCCATGATTATGTCAGGATCAGAGGGGTATTACCGCATGCTGGTTAATAAAACCAGGTATGCTAAGGCTTTCATTTATATAAAAGCTGAGGTGTGGGCTGGGGGGGTGCTGAATGGCAGAACTTTGCTGACAAGGACGTTGCGTTGTACTACCCTGGTGCTGAAATCCAACCGAACTTGTCCTTGTTCTGTGTTATACTGCGTGAGTGGGGGGGGGGGTGTCATCAAGGCAGGGACAGTCAGGTGACTGGGGATTCTGTGTCCATTAGGTCCAATGTCACTCAACCCCAGAAACGGTATAAATCAGCTTGTTTTATTTCAGACTCCAGTAACCCTGACAACATATTTAATGTGACCCAATGTCAGTTGTGTACAATGTTTCAGTGCCCATCTACCTGTCCCTATCTAATTGGCTGCAATTCCCTGCCCAATCTCTTTGTCATATGCTTCTTTTCATCATTGTAACCAGTGGGAATCTTACGTGTGCATTTGTATGCTTTGCCTGTCATTCTGCACAAAAAATAATTTGCTTTGGTACATCCTGAATCTCTGAAGAGGGGTTCTTTTGCTACAGATTTATGTTAAACTGTATATGGTTTTGAGATTTGAGGCTTGAGGTGGTTCAGGTTAGTGATCTGTGCCCATAGAAAGGTTGTGAGTTCAAATCCTGTAGCTGGCAGAAAATCATATCAATATAAGGCCCTTGAATGAGGCACATACTCCTGATTACTGCAGGGACCCTGGCTGACCCTCCTTTCTGATACCCACTTGTACATTGCTTTGGACAAAAGCATATGCTAAACAAATGTAACCATTATGAAAAGCCCACCACACACCCACAGGTTAAAAGCCTGTTAGGATAAAATTTCAGAAAGCTCCATCTTTGTTCTCGGTACTGTCACCAAGAACAAAGGCACGCCCCAGACGGCCACGATCCTTCGGTGTCTCACAATATTCGCATCTTAGCTTTTCACCCGCTCTGTCTGTCTGGCGAATCACAGGCAGACGTTCCTGTTTGGAGCTTGCCTAGCACTATGCCAGTGGTTTTAATTTTCATCCAGCTTAATAAATGGAAAACAACTTTTTTTTATCCTTACAAAGAAAGCATCGTGTAGCCAGAGACTCAATTAAATTCTTCGGTAATGTCTCCCTCCTCCCACCGCTGCGTGTTTCGCTTCCATTGTCTTTGGGACGCACATTTTGAGATTAATTTTCTTGTTTTTTTTCCTCTGTGCGAGATGAAAGGACAGAAGATAAAACACGCGAGTGGGACAAAGAGTGCTTAATCACAGCCACTCTGGAGGCGGACAATGATGGTGACTGTCCTTCTACCCATTTATCTGGTTTGCACACACGCATGTACACACCACACTTGCACATGCAAAATGCACACCCTAGCTGGAAATCATTTTTTCCTCAACACCATTCAGAAGCTTTTTCAGCCATAATGCCACGGGCTTGGAAATAGTTTAATAGCAGGGGAAAGGGCCAAGATGCACGTAAACAGCCAAATAAGGACTTAGTCAACACATCAAGGGTGATTACACTTCTGCTCTGAATGGGATTGACTTTTGCTTAAATAAGATTGTACTACATTTTTGTGCACCCCTGAGTTTTGGGGTCCATGATTGTTTCAGCAATCAACAAACCATAGATTTTTATTTTTTTAGTAACATGTTCAACTGGTGACACAATGAAGGTAATTTATTAATTAATAATCAATTCAGTTCTTATTAAAAAGACACAATGAATCATTCTCCTGGGCAGACGATGCAATAGGTGGTTTCCATTTCTATCAGCCTCTGGTTGCAGTGGCACTTGTGCTGTTTGTCAGTGTATGTATCCAAGCCCATTTGCCACAAACCCGCACACCTGCGCGTCCACACAGATCCAGCCACGAGTGGGGGGGGTGGGGGTTGGTGATGGAGGTTTTGTTCCACTTGGAGATGAAGCTTTTATCAGCTGCTGACAGGCTAAGAAATAGCTGCTGTGCTGCAGACTACACTGCGGAGGTACAGAGCAGACTGCGCTGCGGAGGTACAGAGCAGACTGCACTGCGGAGGTACAGAGCAGACTGCACTGCGGAGGTACAGAGCAGACTACACTGCGGAGGTACAGAGCAGACTACACTGGACAGACAGAGGGCTTCAGACCAGGAACTCCATGCTGAAGTCTGGGGTGAGGTCGGATTGGAGCAAACATCCACCCAACCGAGATGGCCTTCCGGCTGCCTTTAGCACTGCTAATGATTGCACTGCCTGCTTAGCACATTCTCTCGCTAACGTGCCTACTTGCTCTGCTTCCTGTGATCACTGGTACTGTTCAGGTACAGCTCCACAGGGTCTCACTGCCCACTTGGGACTCCCTTTCATGTGAGCGAGTAGCTATGCAAGCTGATTAAAACTCCACAGATTGTAATTAAAATTGGTTGTCATGGCCTCACTGGTAAGCAATTGCTGTATAAAACACCCTATCATCAGAGTCAATGGCTGCACTGTTCATCAGCTCCAGGTTTTCTGTGGGTTAGGAGTCAGTGCCTATGATCAGAAGGTTCAAATCCTCTGTTTGGCAGACTTCACCATTGGGCTCTTGAGCATGGCCCTTAAACCCAGCTGCTGCAGAAACACAGGCTGACCCTGCTCTCTGATCCTCACTTGTTCATTGCTTTGTACAAAAGCATCTGCTAAATAAATAAAAGTGTGTATATATATTGCAGGCCGAATGTTCTTTTAATCATACTGCACCTGCAATGTGATTCCCTTTGAGGTCATTAAGGCCTCTGAACCACACTGCTTAGATCAGACCACTTAAAAATATTGTTTCTAAGAACGATTGAACACTGAAACATGCTTCATGGAACGAAATGGAGGGAGGATCCAGAATTTCATAGCGCCGAGGTGCGATGTAGCAGCCTTGGGCCTGTGTCTGATCTCTCTTAGGTGCCTGTTAGATTCACAAAATTCGTAGGATCACTGCAGTTTAGGACTGTGACACTAACATGTGGTTGGAGGGCATACTGATGTATGCACACGTGTTTACTCACACGCACATATGTGAACAGACAACTCAGCATACGAGTGCAGTTAGCACACTCTGAACCATCTGATCTGGATGGATGGGCTGGTCCATCTTTTCTCCATGACGACCTGTCTGATTTGAGGCGGCTTTGCGTTTCATCGGATGAGATTAAACACAGTCTTGGAGCCAGCCGAGAATGAAGGGGCAGGCTGATTTCGCAATAAAGTCATACAGATTTCTCCACAACGAATCTCCGGAGTTTCCTCGGATTTCATTTAAATGTAAATGTCCACTTTGCAACTGTGTCAAATTAATTTTCGGTCGTAGCTGAACTCTATTTATATTGGAATACAGTTTAGGTGCACAGAGGGTGTTTAATGGGATTTCACCTTACAGCTTCCTAAAGTCCATACCGTGCCCCTCAGTCCTAAATCAAAAGGTTTTTTTTTCCTGCCAGCGTCTGCGGACAGTCTCTTGTTTTTAGTCGTTTATTGAGTGCCTGTAAAGATCAGGTCAGAGTATTTGCAGAGAATTATGGTGATTTATGTATGCAGGACCACACATGTTGTATACGTGGGTACATCTGTGTGTAGAGTGTGTCTTGTGTACAATACTTTTCCCAGAATGCCCCACCTGGCACACTGCCTTTATCTGGATAAAAAACAAGGCTGGCATGGCATCCAAAGCCTGTGTACAGAGGTTAGTGTGAAAAAAGGCTTCTACTCCTTCAGCCTACTTACCCCCTGATCACAATCTCTCTGCATGTGTGAGGAGGGCTCACCTCCCCTGGAATCAGATTGGCCCATCAGGTGCCTACCTCCCCCATTTTCATTGGCTCTGAGAGATGTCAATCATAGAATGCAATTTTCCCCTAACCCATATATGTGACACAACGCCATATATGTGTTGTGTCATTTAAGAAAATACGGTGTTCTTGATTTTGTGCGCTTAGTAGGAAGAAGTCGATGGCAGCCTTAATTTTTCCTCTTCGGGTGCCCCCCCTCCCCATGCCCCTCCCTCCCTTGAAAATAATCTGGAGCCGCCACTGCTTCAGGGTCACCTGAGTAATCGACGAGTCGGTGCACCAGGAGGAAACACGGAGGACGTGGTTTTCTGAGGTCGCAGGGATTTAAAGAGGATTTCTGGTGCTGCTGTAGAGTCTGGGGGCATAAGGGAAAGACAGAAGCCCTTCCTTCAGTCTGTACATCCCTCAGGGTTCCAGTGCAGTTTGGGGGGATGAATGGAGCCCCCCCTCGTTCCCATTTTTGGGAATTTCCAGTAATGATTACATAAGGTATTTTGACCTGGAATAGCCCACTGACGAAGTTAAGGTGCCAACCGCGGTCTGCAAAATGCCTTTTGCCTAGTAAATTCACTAAAATCCAGTATATTTGTCTTAGTATGAGGTAAATTTGCAGTGGAGCTGGACAGAGACTGCACGCCTCCAGGGAGTGGCCAGGCTTGTGTATGTGGAGTTTGCCTGATCTTCTGTTTGTACAGGTCTTCCCTTAGTACTGACGTTTCCTTACACATTCCAGCAATACACGTGTTTAGGTGAACTGGTGTCTCTAAATGTGTGTGTGACTGCCTTGTAATGGACTGTCATCATAGTTTAAAAACATCGCAATGTTAAAAAATAATAAATGTCTATTGCCCATAAAATTATAATACTTGCTTCTCAGTGCATATTTGGAACGTAATAACTGTCTTCAGTGTGAGGATGCATTAGTTATTAGGCTTGAGAATAGCCTCTATTAAGTTTGATATTTCTGCTTCAGTTTGGGACAGTACTTAATAACTCAGAACAGTATGTGCCTACATGGTGAAAGCGCTCAGACTGGGCCCCTGCCTCCATGGCACATGTAGAGAGCTGCTCCTGGGCAACTGGCTGTGACTAGGACGGCTTTTTAGTATAGTATTTCCGTCGCCGGGTACTGGGCTGTGCCTTGCAATAATCTACAGCATTGGACTTGACTGATTCATTTTACTTCAACTAGGAAAACCATTCACCACTAAACCTTGAAGACAATTTAATAAAAGATATTGAACGTTCTCAAACCAAGCCATAATCTTTCCCCTGTATTTTTTAAGTATCCGGGGAATGCTGTTTACAATTTTATTTTGCAATTATACTCGAGCACGTACTAGTGTCTGTAAGAATAAGATGCGAATGTGAGCAGTTAATTTGTGAGAGAGCAAGTGCAAGATTAGTTATAGATCTGGGATGTTACCGTTTTATTTACTGTCCCCGTTGTTCCCCCTGACTGACCTCCACGAACGGGGAAACCTCAGACTTAATTTCTCACCACTGGCAGCATACGACCCTCAAAACACCAAGCAAGGAAACAGAGAGCAATTAAAAGCTAATTACGGAGGCACCGCCGGTTTCTTCTGGGTTATTAACCAGGGTGGAAGAAACGCCAATATCAAATATTCCAACCACTTTCCCCTCATCCAGAAGTCTCCACACACAAAAAAGGGGACCACAGAGAACCGGCAGTTTAATTTGTTCAGGTTAATTTGTTTAGGAGATCCATTATAACTGGATGATACGTGTTCAGACCATGTTGTCGATTGGTGGCAAAAAGCTGCCGGAGTGAAATGAATTTGAGCGAACCAATTTAACACCTCGAGGAACGCGAATCCAATTTGGAGCGACTCCGCAGTGCGCGTGGCCTACGATTAAATGTAAATCAGGAAGTGTTTTACTTTCACCGTTGAGCAATACATGCTCGGCAGCCGGATGTCAGCCGGCGCCCCGGCGCCGTCCGTGATCGACAGGATAAAATGCAAGGAAAAGCGCGCGCGAGTCGCCGCTCTACTCGGCGCGCGCCGGAGCGACACCGCAGGTAGAGCGATCCCAGCGCGCGCCGGAAATCTCCCGGGGATCCGCGCGCATGAACCTGCTGATGACGGATCCTCGCACCGGCGCGAGAGCGATTAGAAATTAAAAAATCGCCGGTAAGCAGATGCTCGCTTTGTAGGAATTAATCAAAAGCAGAAACTGGGAGCGGAGAACATGGAAGACCCCAGTAATTGTCTTTCATGGTTAGCATCTAAATTATAACGAGCAGAAACTACTTTTTCATTGCGGCTGTATAGTTAAAAACTTGTTTTTGAAATAAAGATGAAACTTGAATGAGCTGTTTACCGGCGTATGGGGTGTGGTTACTTTAAAATGATGAATTTTCACTGTCCTTAGTTGAGCACAGCCTTTGCCTTTTTTTCTGTAAGGAAATATTCTATAGTGACCAACCCAACAGATCCGGCAAATAAAATCCTGTAAAAATTCTGCTTTATAAATTTTCCCTGTTGGTTATCCTGGTAGTGAAGGTTCAGTTGGGTCTCACTGACGAGGGACGCCCATTTTCCTCTGAAGTACCTATGCAACAACAGCATAAGGTTGGAGGGTAAGTGTGTCCCCTTCTCTCTGCCAAACGCGCGCCCACGATCCCTCCTCAGGCGCGTCTGCGGCGGCCAGGGTGTCCCCCGCCAACTGGGCGCCTTCTCTGTTTAGCATCAAGGTCACCGTACAGCCTCCTTACGGGGCGCCTGGCTTAGCAACGGCGGCTTTGCAAAGCCAAGCCGCAGCCTGATTAGACCGAGGCGATACTTCTCATATCAAACAGCGCGAAGTTATAATTGCAGTGTGCCGCGCGCTAATAGGATCAGAAAGGGGTTCCATGTGCGTGGTTTGTTTATTGCGGTTACAGCGACGCCAGTTTGGGATTAAGGAACTGCAGAGCGAACAGTGGGCGGGGGAAGGAGGGCACTGCCCATCCAGTCTATGCTAGTCGGGAAAATTGCGTTCAAGTGTTTCACCTGGATAGTTAGCAGTAGGTATTTATTGTGCGCGGATTTAACAGTAGTTCGTTTTGGTTAGTTGTTTGACTGCAGCAGTTTACCGCTGAGGCTCAGTGAATCGATGGTGTTGTGAGGTTGTAATTGTGTTCTGTGCTGACCTTTGTATGCCTGTGGCTCCCAACCCTAGCGCCCCCCCCATGTATAGGACCATAGGAGCATGATTAAGGTCAAGCATTATGGCGGGGGGTCCACCAGGAATTGGATAGAAACCCACTGGTATAAGTTGGTATAATAGGTTATGTGCGCATCAGATATGTTTGCTAATACATGGGTTGGCAAGATGTGTTTTTTTTGCCCCCCCACCCAAAGTGCAAACACCAAACTGTGCCTATGGCAACACTGTTTCTCACACCACCAGCACTGGGGGAATTTGGTTATTACAGCAGTCTGTGTGTGGGGTTCACATCATCTCCCTGTGATTTGCAGGGTTTATTTCCAGGTACTCTGGAATCCTCCCACACTCCGAAAATGTGCAGGTAGGTGAAATGTTGTCTTATAATTGCCCGTGGTGCATATGTGCCCTGTGATAGACAGGCATCCCTTCCTGTCCAGGGGCCCCCAGGTCTCCCGTGACCTAGTACTTGATATGCAGCCTCGCTGGGCCCATTTAAGGACGCAAAGCCTTGGGGAGGGTGAAGTCCTTTACGCAAATGGCAAAATACACTGCAATGCATTTATTTTCGAGCAATATTGCTATACTCTGTGAAATTCCTGCATTAAATTGGACTTATCAGATAGGTTTCATTGTCTATGGGTAGACTGTATGTAGCAGCCAAGCCAACCAAAGAGTAATAATTCATTTGTATTGTGATTCTAAGTTGTGAACTGTGGTTATTGATTTTAGGACTGTGTATGTTTTGCACTTTCTTGGTCCTGTTTAAGGCTGTTTGAGGTTCAAGGCTGCAGAATACTGACACGTCTTCAAATTCTAGTGCAGGTTTATCGCCGGGATAGCAGAGGAAATGTTACGCAAGCGGAGCTCGGAAATCCTGCAGGACATAAGCCAGTTCTGATCTGTGAAAGCACTACTCTGCAGTTTTGTAGACTAAAGACCTTTTATAAGTCATCACAGCTCAGCCCCTACATTAGGGATGGGAAGTACCAGCGTTCAGTGTCCATCTAAGTGTGGCTATTCCCATTTTCATCATTACTGTTGTAATTACCTAATAAATGAATATATCCCTCCATTCATCTTCTAACTTAGTGTTTCTCAGCCGAGTCCTGGGGGACCCCCACAGCCCACATTTTTGCTCCTACTCTGCTCCCAGCACACTTGGACCAGGTATTCAGTGTTCTTGATTGGCAGTGTGCTGGGAGGGAGCAAAACTGTGGACTATATGGGGGTCCCAGAGAAATGGGTTGAGAAACATGGTTCTAACTGTTTTTCTGGTCTCGGTAGCCTGGGGTCTATCCCAGCCGGCGTAGGGTTCAGGGCGGGGGGTACAGCTTGGGCAGGAATCTGGTCTATTACAAGGCACATACACACTCAGTCACAGTCATACCCGACTGGTAAATTACAGACAGTAATTAGCCTAACTTCATGTCTTTGGGCTGCAGGAGGAGGCTTGCATGGCACATGGAGACCTGGATGTAAAGTGGGGGGGGGGTCACAGCATTGGCTGTACAGGAACAGACACTAGTAGTAGCTTGTCAGAGGTTTAGCTTACTTACCTGCAATAAGCTGTCACATGACTCATGTAAGCTGTACAGTTATACATAATTTCTAATCTCATTTTGGGGAAGTATTATACATCAAAATGATTTTATTAGTATCTCTGTTAGTATTTCTCACTAGACATGTACGATGACTGTAATAAGCACAAAACAGAAACATTTCTGACGTTGGCTATTGCAAACTGAACATCGTAATGTTTAATAGACCTGTCCTGCATCTCTCTGCCAGTTGTAAAAATGCCTTATGATCTCTGTGTTACACAACTGCTGTTCATTGCAAGACAGGGATGTATCTGGTTATGGTCCTCACTAGAGTAATATCTTGCCCTGGGGCATGACAGGGCATTTCATTCGGCAGTCTTGACCAATCATGCTCTTCCTTTTCTCTCCTCTATGGAAGATGACTGGCCAATCATTATGCTGGAGGTGGACGAGTCGCCAGGCGGAGGATCGCTTACTTTAGCAAAGCACAGCCCTTGAGATTTTCTATCACAGAATGGCAGCCACCTCTTACTGAAATACATGTCAAAACTTTTGGGGACTCCAGTAGATGAATTATAAGCATGTTCTGAGGGATTGGGAAAGCACAGGGCATGTTTACAATCTAAGATTTCCACAGGAGCACCAGGGCATTATGGTGGGGTAACCTTGGGTGTCTGTGGGGTCCTGCCCATTTACTCATTTTTTACTGGTGAAGTCAGCAATGAGGTTGGGGATTTAAGGAGGCCTCAGGTGATGTCATTGCTTTGTCCCCGTTCTCAGTCTTCCTCATCAGCACCATCTGCATTTTCTTTTGAAAACAGTCCGGCCATAAGCATTTCAGGTTGGTAATCTCACTCGCGTCACCATGACTGCAGAGAGACCGGTAACTGAACAGGATTCACCGGGTGAGTCTCTGAAGCCATGGGCAGATCTACTCTGAGTGGCCCGAGTCTCTTTTGGTCACAGAAATTTTGTTCTCCTGGCTGGCAAGTTACGCGAGTGGGTGCATCATACCTCAGGCTCTGTACACCTGACTCGCTTTATTCAGCAGTGTGGGTTAATTTTAGCTATCTATCTATCAGGCAGATCCTTCATGCTAACAGAGGCCTTCCTGCTGACGTCACTTACTGATGGTTCCTGTTTTTCTGTGCTATATTGACTGGCGTATCTCCCCAGTATTACAATGTCTATAATTTGCTTCAAACCTGAACTTGCTTTGATGGTAGCGGCACTTTGAACTGAAGGCCGCATCAGTCTGCTGCTGTGATCTTTAAAGTTTTAAATATTAATAGATTACCCGGCCCTGGTGAGGAGCTGATGAGAGTTTATTCATTTTCACGCTACTCAGAATGCCAGTGTTATGTTCGATCAGTGGGCTGGGATCCACTTAAAACCACAAGAAGTCCATGTTACTGTTAAAAAAAAAAATACGGGCTGTCTGAAAGCATCAAATTCCCCTCAAAAAAAGTATCCTGCAAACCTTCACCTTTCACTATATTCTATTGCTGTGAAGGGCAGCTGGCACTATAGATGTTTACAGCCCTGCTGTGAGGCTGTAGAAACCTTGTTACATTTATAACTGAGCAGAGTAGTGGTTTACAGGAGTATTGTTGAAATGTACCTGTCTGATATGCTGCATTTAATGCCCCCTTCCGGTTTACATCATGGTACCCAGTATTTCACTTATTCTCCTACATTGCTTTGCCTCATTCTACAGGTGTGAATCACTTTGTTTTTAATGAGTCAATCATTTTGTGCAATCACCTATTCATTGTTGGGGGGGGGGGGGGGTTTGGAGCATGGAACAACCAGGCTGAGGGGCCAACCCATTTTAGAGCGCACACACACACCATTCATTCACATCTATAAGCAATTTGGTAACTCCATTTAACCTCAGCATGTTTTTGGACAATAAAGTGGAGTACCTGGTGTAAGACTCCACACACGGGATGCCTTGGCAGGGACTCGAACCCTGGTCCCAGGCAACGGAGCTAGCCACTGCACCACCATTTGATGAGCTATTGTCGTTTAAATTTTATTTTTATCAGAAAAGAATGAACTGCCTGCACTCCCTACAGAAACTCTGAAATTCCATGTAATGAATAGAAAAATTCTGTATGAGTTCTGAATTGCCATATAATGGCAAAAAATAAAAGTAATTTGTTCCCAGAGTGGATGTTAGGGCTCTGCAGTGGTGTGGCTGATTCAGGCCAGCCAGGGGATGCCGCCGCTGGTGCCCATGGAGCCCCAAAGGTCCCTTTCAGACAGGCACAGCTGCGTGTGAAAATGAAAGCTGCCTGTGGATTAAAGCCGTTTATCCTTCTGCGCGTACGTGCCGTTATGAGTAATGAAGCCTTTCAGAGTTTATGATTGCTTCTTGTCTGTTATGATCTCCTCCTCCTGACATTACAGCCATGTGAGCGTAATCGGACCTTTAAAGCAAAAATATGCGAAAAAAATTGCTAAATGTAAAAATACTCGAAGCCCTTCAGCCACCCCGGTATTTGCAGTAAGCATCCAATATACCCGTGGATTTGCCGACTCAACCTTTAGCACAACATATTTGGCTAATCAATACCGCATATATCTATTAAACTAATTTAGTTAATTGGTTGAGCTGCTGGTGAAGTGTAATGAAGACATGGAATGGCTGGGGTGCTGCTGAGGAGAGGACTGGGGACTTTGGTGTTCTTCTAGCCATCCAACTAGATATCAGTAAATTTTTGGAGAACAGAAGAAATTCCTGCTAATTTTATATTGTTGCTATTCAGTTGTATATATTCTAATGTTAAATTGTGTTTTTTTCTGAGCAAATATACTTACTACACAGATAAATAGCTTGAAACGTTTTCTTTGGCTGCCCAAGACTATTGTACAGTACTGTTTATATACCATCTCCTGTCTTCCTCACTGTTTCTGTTGCACAGGCTTAATGTTATTGAGCTTTTAAAAACATCTCAACCATGGAGAATCTGGAGCAGCGTGTCACGGCTCTAAGCCAAGCAGCCTGTTATGAGGTCCGGTTCTGGGTCCATGGTGATATGGAGGCTGAGTGTATGGGAGAGCCGTAATAACCCCACTGCAGCTCAGCGAAACGGGATTAAAGACGGGCCGGCGAGAGCGGGCTGGTCCCGGCCGCGCTGCCCCCGCCCCGAAGGGGTAATGCTGCCCCCGCATGGCAGACCCCTCCCAGCGCTGGAAGGTGTGACGCTTGCGGGGTGTCTGGGAGTGCGGTGCTGTGGCCCCACCTGGCCTTTTCCTGTGTGTGTTTTGAGGAAGGCTGAGAACAGTTCTAGCTGCCTGCTTTGAGGGCTTAGTGCTAATGCGGGCTTGGATGACACTGCCCTAAATGTACTCACTCCGCCCATGAAACTAAAAATGACCTAAAGAAAAGCTAAAACTGTGCAGATTTTTGGATAATACTGTATTTCTGCTTTCAGTTAGTCGTCATAGCATCAGAAATTCATTATATATACCGTATGTGTATAGTGGCCACCTGTCAATCAGGCGGAGTAGCAATGCACCACGGGTTCTGTAGGTGGTGCCGTGACAGGGTATAAAAACCCATATGCCTCATTTAATGTCCTTATCAAAAAGCATCCACCTACAGAACCATGCTCTACTCTCTATGGAATGTGCAAACCGTTCCTTTGACTTCATATCAACATCGCTGCTTCTCCAGTCCATAATCATCATCTTCAGCAACAGTGCAAGGTGCTGTTTTTGTGAGCCAGTCGCTGCAGATTTACATTCCAGAAGGAGTGCTGTGGGCAACATGACCTGAATCACTGCAGTAAATATACCAACCTATAAATAGGCGAAACATCAAATCGTGAGCTTTGACTCAGCTTACCAAGTAAATTAAAAAAAGGGGGGGGGGATATGTTCACATGAGCCAGGCTAAACAGGAATGAGCTTAGAAGAACGTTTTTTTTCTGTTCAAAGTGAAATTAGTAGGCAGTGTGGAAAACAGTAGAAGATTGATGGCTGGGGTGAGGAATGAGCCCACGATTGGCTGAAAGCTGCTTGAGCACTTATTTGGAGCAACATATTGGCAAGGGCTTCACTAAGGGGATTCAGAATAGCATGATAGTGGAGGTTTATTGTACCCTGCTCTCCGGCTAATTGGCACAAAAGCCGATAGACAAGAAGAACAGCAGACAACAGAAAAGAGGGAACCAATGTCCTTTCTGGATCTAATACCTTCCAGTTAGGGGCCACTGAGAGGTTTGCTTGTGGGAGTCAAGATCCTAAATTTCATTTCAATAGTAATTCTAATATATTCTTCCAGTAGTATCACTCAGCATTTGACTTTGAGTAATAATGATGGAAGTATTCCCGATCTGGGGTTATCCTGCTGAGATGATGACTTCCCAAGCACATGAAAGAGGAGGGCTGTGAAATGATGAGATTGCCATTGAATTTTATATCCTTCTCAAGTTGGTTTTAAAGTCAAAGGCCTCATTTCTTTTTCAATATTAGATAAGATTATAAATCGTCAAGGCCCATAAGCAGGCTGGATCATCAGTCTGAGCAGTGATTGTGCTGCAGACTTGACTGCTTGTCAGCCTTGATAGTGACTGACGGAGAATTAAGAAGGTCTCGGTCCGTACATCAGGCTGCCAATCCAGCATATGTTATTTATATTTCCCTCGCGATCAATATTAATATCGCTCTTGTAAATTTTCCTAATCACTTTAGGGTTCCGGCATTCACCCCTGTTTATTTTGCATAATATGACAGAGGCTGTTGCGTCGATAGAAAATTCCTGAGCAGATTATGATCGGCACATAAAAGTGATTCTGTGCCTTCCTGATTGCAGGGCTCAGTAATTTCATATAGGTACTCAACGTCACCATGCAATTAGCGCGTAGCTCCGCTAGCCGTGTTTACGCATTGTAACCGCCATCGAACACGTTCATCAAGTGCAATTAAGCGAGGCCCGCAACGGAGGCCTTGGTTTGCAAGATGCCGCGTTTCCAGCCTGTGCCTCGTCTCGCTGATTGTGCTCCTGTGACATTTGCACTCCCCCTGGGAGCTCCGTCAGAGCCGAGGCCCCTAAATGTCAGGACGGAGAGATGCTCCGGCGGGGCCTACACAAGGAGACTTGAGGGCATGATCATTCCAAACTTAATTAAATAGTTTGTCTCCGGCACTTGTCACTTCCCAGCCGGGCGGATATGCAAGGATCCTTCCATTTGGCCCCGGATCCTCGTGGAGCGCTCGAGACATGCCCACGGAGCCTGCATCCCCTTCCGCGGTGCTTGACATTTCCTTCTACAGAAGGAAAGCGTTGCCTTGCGTGGGCGGCTTTTATTCCACCCAGTGGCATTTGAGAAAGAGGTGCGCCTGTGTCTTTCAGAGCTGGAGAGGAACGTGCCTGGGTGATATCTCAAGGGGTTATGGGAGCAGGCGTCAGATGCGGCATCCAGACCCAGTGATGCTCTTCTTTGAATGTAAAATGGGGTAGCAGAGTTTATCCTGCAACAAGGAATATATTCAAGTGATAGTTCTTTAGATTGTTATCTACCTTTGGCAGTTACACTATGTTGTATAAACGACCCATAGAGCTTTTGGTTTCTATAGCATAGGGGTGGGGAACCTGATCCATGGAGAGCCGGGGTGGGTGTGAATTTTTGGAATGACCTCTCAATCAGCCAATAACAGTGGGTCCCCAGGACTGGAGTTGAGAGCCCCTGCTTTATTATTGGCTGATTGGGAGATCATCCCAAAAACCCACACCGGCCCTCCATGGATCAGATTCCCCACCCCTGCTATATCACGTGAACAGTTTATGGTTGGAATGTCTCGTATAGCAGTGACTAGTGATGTTGAAATAATGACATTAAACACATTCAGTGAAAACAATACAGAGTTTGAGAACATCTCTGATTTGAGCTGACAGCTGTGTATCAGTCAAGTGCATTTTGTCATACGAAAGATACACCATGATGTTTGCGACAGGATTGCACAGAAATGTAGGTGAGTCATGTTGAGTCGAAAACGCTATTTAAGCTGCACAACATGCTGGAGCATACGTGCAACACTACTGCATGAAGCCTTGTGATGTGCAAGGAATCAGGTTTGGAAGGGATTGTTCTGGAACATTGAGCATCCTGTCTATTTAATGGTTGTTAGGTAAATAAGCAAGCAGCAACAATTAACCTGAGTCGCGAATCAGGGGAGAATGACACATTTATGTTGAAATTACAGCAATTTAAAATAAGCATGGAAATATGCAAAATTGGCTAATAATTGAACACATTGTGAATTACATTTCTGGCTCTCAATAAATGTGTAATTTTGATCATCACCTTAAACACTGTATACTTTCAATTGCTTTATTCTGAGCACGACCAGAGCAACAGGCCAACTTTCAAGTGAGAACAGCAGGGGGACGTGACTATGCCAGCTTGGACCTGCACCTTGTGGATGGTGCTGTCATCCTGCCAAGGCATCTCTGCAGTAAGGCAATGGGGTGAAACATGACAGACGTGGGTTTCGGGACGAGGGAAGGTCAACAGGCAGGTTGAGACGTGGGTTGGCTGCCAGTCATCCTTTTCTTCAGTGAGACAGACAGAAGGACAGTGTCTCTCAACCCGGTCCTCAGGGACCCCCAGACAGTCCACGGTTTTGCGCCCTCCCAGCTCCCTGCCAGACAGTTCACATTTTCACATGGGAATTGGGTGGGAGCAAAAATGTGGACTGTCTGGGGGTCCCCAGGACTGGGTTGAGAGACACTGGTGTAGGGTAAAACCTGACTTTTTGCTTCTTCCCCCTTTAGCTTTCTGTCCAGTGACTGGTTGTTTTTCATTTGATTATATTTACTTTGTGTAATCCCACCCAACTCGTGCTTTCTGCTTGGCTGGCATTACGCTGGACTCCCACGCCTCACCCACGCGATGGCTCCATGGCGCCACTTCAGGCTGAGCCCCCTCGGATTACACTGCGGCTTGTCACTCGGCTCGCTCCCCCAGGCCTGATTCCAGCGATGGCACAAAGTCTGGGTACACTGAGTGTTATTGTGCCTGTATGGGGAGTCACATCGGACTGGAAATTGTCTGGACTCTCACCACAGACATATCAGTCAAGGGAGGTCCTACCTGGGGCCCAGAGCTACTAACAATATAATCTGGAGATTTGTACACAAAGCTGTGTACCACTGCATGCTCAGCATCCTCACAGGGCAGCTGTACCCCTGGTGGAGGAGTTTACGTACCTAAGGACATGTTCACAAATGCTGTTAAATGTCCTGGGACTGGGCCAGTGGGAGTGGTTCTGCGGGCGCTGTGCCAGTTGTGGGGAAGGGTGAGCTTTACGACAGAAAGCCTTCAGTTCACCAGTCAAAAAGTAAAAATATTCACTGTCTACAGTTCCTGCACAGCATCACTGGGCTAACCCCTTTTGACAAGGCGAGGAGTTCAGCGACCTGGAAAAAAATTGGATTAACGTCGCTGCTTCTTACCATCAAGAAGTCTCGGATGAGTTGCTTGGGTGCATTTGACTGCCTACTGGCCCTGATTGAAGCTGCTTGGAGCGCCCCCTACTGTGAAGGTGGGGCGGTAGAGATTTCATATTGATCATTAGCAACCCATTTTTTTCAGATTTTACCTGAATCACATCGTTTTGATCCTAATTGTTGAATATTTTTAATCATTGAAATAATTGAATATGAGATTTGGACTAGGGCATAACTCTCATCACAGTCAAAAATCTTTTTTTAGCAATAGAAAAATAAAAATTCATTCAGGACTAACAAACATTTAGCAGTAGTAGCGAATACTGGTTGTTTTATAATGACAAGTAACTTATTGCTCTCAGTGTGCGGTCTGCTTCTCATGAGCTGCCTTTTGAAATGTTACAATGTTGCCATACACCAGATGTTTTTTAATAGTGCCTATTTAAAGTTCCTTTTTCCCGCATAGCTTTAAGCAATTCTAGTTTAAATTACACTCCGCTCCAGTGCCATGGAAATACGCGCCACCGAATGCGAGCACCAAGGCATTGTTGGACAAGAATCAATTCTTAATTGTTAGCGTAGGAGCAGTCCATCGTTTCTTCGTGAATTTATTCATGAACCGTCCCACAACCCTGTCCCAGATAAGCGGCTGGAAGATGGATGGATGGATGAGCTAATTTGACTGGGGATGTGATATTCTCTCTTCGGCCATTAGGGTTTTAATGGTTAGGAGCCAAACATGCGCAGACCCTCCTGTTTATTGTAGCATTTGTGTCACGCCTGTGACATTTGCACTTATATTTTTCAGCATATGGCTGCGTGTGACTGCATGCCCGTGTGTGGGCAGTGGTGAGCTCCTTCCCACTGCGTTAGACTCTCATCTGCTCCCACGTTTTCCTCTGCGCTGTTGGCACGTTTACGCTCCTGTGTGCCTTTTCGCTGTTCCATCCTACTCCGTCGCACTCCTCCAATCACTCCACCCTCCTTCCTTCTGCTCCTGCCCGCTCCTGCCATTGCTACTCCTGCTCGTTGTTACCTTCTCACAAAGCTCATGCCTCCATTCTCCTCCTCATGCTGCCAGGCAGTGGGTCCAGGCTAGGCTCTAATCACCAGCCAATCAGCTCTTGGTCCCCATCACAGGCACCGGGGGGGGGGTGCATGCCGTAACCAGCAGGAAGAACAGAGCGTGGTTCTCTGGCTCTAGCAAGTCATTTATTTATCACTAGTGTATGGATCCTGCAGTGGAATCTTCTAGAGGGGGCTGACCCAGCCACATAGCAAAGTCAGCCTGGGAAGTCTTTTTGTGTTGGCATGTTTGGTTTTTTTTGCAATTCCTTTTCTATGTTTTTGTGCCAAGTTAAAAAACACAGCATAAGATAACGTAAATAAGAAGATTAATTGCACACTTCCGAACAACCTGCTTTAAAATTCTGCACCAACACTTGGTTACCCACTTCAGGTATTCAGATGGCAGATATAAAAATATTAACTATTCATTGCTTAGAGGGTTTGCATGTTTTATACTAGGAATCGGCCTCATAAAGATTAGAGTAAGAGTTTGATTTCTGAATAAATGTTCAGATGCAGTATCTCTCTACATGAATATACCTTTTTTTTCCAGAGAGAAATATGCAGTGCATAGGGTTGTTATTAATGTTAGTTACAGTTTCGTAGGGTTAGGGTTTAGCTCCTGGGTAGTAGGATTTTAATTTTCCTGACAAGTGGCTTGTGAAGGAGGAATGAACTTTGTCTATGAACAATCCTGAACATTCCAGGGCATAGTAACCAACGAACAGGGACAAACGAAACTGAGGTCTGCGGATGTTCCATGCTGAGGAAACGAGAAGGCTGTTTTAGCTCTTACTTTTCTGCAGTCATGGTGTCCTTGTTCATAATTGCATCTAGAATAGTCTAAATAGCCGAGCGTATTGAAACATATGACAGCCCTTAGTGGATTTTAAGAGAGCATCTCTAACGGCAGAGTGCTGCCTCCTGTCTCCACGGCAGCGGCTCAGGCGGACGGCTTGGCTGTTTTTCTCCTCATCAGTGGCTGAAGAGTGAGTTGTGGATGTCTTACTGCATCGCACAAACAGCCAATTGCAGTCCCTAAGGTAACCTATTAGCTAATTGGGGGGTGGGGGGGAGTGGTTATCCTGCAAAAACAAGGCTCTGTCCAATCATTAGCTTACCGGCGGAAGGCACAGCAGATGGAGATCACAAATGGAAGAGATTTACACAGCTGTCCCTGCATTGGAAACGCCAGGGCATTCCCTCTCTGCGCACTGGATGACAAGTATATTTTTTTCCTATAACTGGCATTTGGGGTGGTGTGTGTTAGCAGAAATTGGAGTTTTCCGCTTTAACCCCTCCCCGCCCAGGTTGAATCCCACATCCATCATTATGTATCCATTTTTACAGTTACACTGCTCAAATTTGTGCACTTTTGATCCATTTCTACTTCACTCAAGCAGCAGTCACTTCCTGAGATGTTTGACCTCTGACCTGGAAGCAGTGATGCAGGAGGCCGGGCAGTGACATGCAGCCTCCCTGATCTGACACAACGCATAGCGTGATACTGGCTCCTGAGTGTCAACGCTCATTAACAATGCAGAGGCCTGGGGGAAACCTCTGGAAAAGACCATCTCCCTCAAATGTTGATTTAGGAATTTCATTATTTATGTTCCGAATGAAGAGATGTGATTGTAGAATTGGTTTCTGAGCATATCATTAGTCTGCTCCCAGAGGGGCAGTATTAATCCACTGCAGATGTGACTACCTGTAGGGAAGCAGTAATTGTGCGGTGCCGGGGTAATTGTTCAGGTGACAATGTGGTAAACTGTGTGATGGCTGTGTCATTTGCTGAGAATAATGACCCAGTGCTTTATTTAATTGACTGCCCGCTGCCGTCTCAGCGGTTTTCCCTGACGGGAATATATTAAAGGGAAGTCAGACTCCTGCCACCCCCCGTCCAATGCCCCCATGTGACTCATGGGGGTGCACTCTGGGCATCTGCACAGTGGCTGTGTCCTGCAGTTTTATGTATCACCACTAGAGGGCGTGTACAAGGTCATGGGAGCAGTCGGTTTGGTGCACAGAGGCCAGAGTTATTAAATAATGTTTTTTATATTTTAATTAAATTTTTACTTTTACTTATCTCAGTCTGGCATTTGCCTTTCCACTATGGCTATAATTCAGTATAATTACAGCATACATCCATATCCAGTGTTAATTTTTATCACCCACCTCAGTGAAAATGCAGGCTACTCACAAGACCAGAAACTAATGAATGCTGATGTCATTTAGTCTCCCTGATATCACTAAGTAAACAGAATCAGATGATAAGGTTACAGAAGACGGTCAAAAGGCTGTTTGCTTCCAAAACGCACATGTGCCTAAAGTTTCAAACCAGCGTATCATTAGTTCCTTCTAATATTTACTCATGTGTAGCAGAGATCCTACAATAAGCTACTGTAATACGATATCGGCATATGAACATAGCATTAATTTCACACTTATCCTTACGAAACATCTGAAAACTAATGCAATATGCAACAGGCACTAATAACAAAAATTACATTATCCATCCATTTTCTATAACTGCTTACGCTATTCAGGGTCGCAGGGGTACGGAACCTATGGGCGTAGGGCAGGGAATAACCCAGGATGGTGCGGCAACCCAATACAGGGCACACTCACACACCATTCACACACTCATGCACACCGATGGGCAATTTGGCAACTCCAATCAGCCTCAGCATGTTTTTGAACTGTGGGGGGAAACCAGAGTACCTGGAGGAAACCCCACGACGACACCTGCCGGAGACTTTATCCCTGGTCCCAGTGGTGTGAGACAACAGGGCTAACCACTGCGCCGGCCCAAAATGACATAATGTAAAATTTTTTATCAACGTTCAAAAAATTGTTTCACAGAATTTTGACTCTTACACTGCCCCTACCCCCTGCCTTGTGTCCACAGTGAACAAGCACAAACCATGGATCGAGACGTCGTACCACGGGGTCATAGTGGAGAATCTGGACACCGTCCTCCTGGACCCTCCGCTTGTGGCACTGGACAAGGATGCACCAGAGTCCTTTGCAGGTGAGCATGGGGGGGGTTGCTCACTACAGGGGGCAGCTGATGAGTTTGTGCCCCGACTATTAATCTCGTGATATGCCGTTGGGGGGCTCTATAGGGTGATGGAGTGGGTTAACGCTGATTGGTTGGATAGATTCTGATGATTCCCGATGTGGGGATTAAAGCCCAACCTTGCGACCACACGCCTGGTGACCCTGCTGTCTGGCTTGATCTATATCACACACACCCTCATCATTAGCTGGAATGCGAGGTTGTCGTCTGGTCCCTCCCCTAATGCGATGGGGGGGGGGGGGGGTGGGTGCACTGAAACACAGCCAGAGAGTGCATGGGCATGAGGTTAGAGGTTTCTGGAAACCCCAGTCCAGTTGCTGTGAGGGACATCAGTGTGGGACACCAGTGACACAAATAGGCCCCCCAGAGCCGCACACTGCTCTGTTTAACAATTCAGTCACAGTGAGACCCAGCCAGGAATGACAAGACAGCCGGATGTGTGATAAATTCCTTTATTTGAAAATAGATGTGTGTGGCTTCCATTCTACTAAAGACAGAGTGCTATTGACGCACTCCAAGGCCAGCAAGCAATGGCCACAGCAGCAATAGCAACACCTTTCCGATTGGTCGACTGACATATCCCATCAGCCCTTAAAGGAGCCTCGGCAACAAACATTCTGTATACACTATTTCTCAGGGTACAGACGCATGTTGGACTGGCACACCGCTTATGCACTAATGTGTGTTGTAATAATGGATTCAGAACCTTGGACTGATAAACTTAGTATAAGATAATGTTCTCTGTAATTAGACGAAGTGATTTCTTATTCAGCCTCTCAGGCAGATGGGAAAGCTTAGCCTCAGGTTACGTTTCACACCCCATTGAACGAAAGGAGCTGAAATTAATCTCCTCCCTGACAGCTTACGATAGGCGGCCACCCGTATTTTTTTTCTTTACCAGAATCACATGTTATTGTGGCTTTTTACAGCTGTAGGAAAATGACCTCTTATATAGTTAAGGTTTTATATTTCAAAACAGCAGCGATGGCAGATGTCAGTAATGGGGCAAAGACACACCAGGTCAGAGTGACAGGACGCCCTACCTTGCTGAGCCCGACTGGGGATCATCGGGGCTCTCCTATCAGGATGGGGAGTCTGTATCGCTCTGAGAAAGCTGCTGTCCTATAGTCAGTGTGTTTGCTTGAAAACAGATTTAAGCCAAAGCACGTTTCCAAATACAAAATACCAATGCAAAAAGTTACATCATTTTTGTGCATTATACAGTAGGACATCATAGATTCAGATTATGTAAAAATAAGTAAAATTTTCAGTTTTTGCTTGTCCAATTAGAATTGTGTAAACTCAGGCCGAGAAGCAGCCTGGCACAAGTCCGTCATAAGGTACTGAAGATGCAGAAAGAAATGTAAAGCTAGTGGTTAATGTAAGCACAATGTGGAAGAGCCTACGCAAATAAGCAGTTTCCTTGTATTTAAACCTCTGGCAATGACAACAGCATTCCGACCACAGGCAGTGTAGCAGGAAATACCACAATATGTATTTGAAAAAAGTAACCTCACCACATTAATGAGGTTTAACTGATGTAAATCTGGTTTGAATGTAGCCAGGCTGAGTCTGGCAGCACTATCTAGCTGATTGCTATTCAGCTGCACAGTTATTAAGCTTTAACTGCATGCATTTAGCTGTTTTAAAACCATATTTGAACATTTCTTGTGTAATTGCAACTCAGCACATTTCGGTGGTTAGCCTATTACAGCTACGACGTAGCATGCGGCGTTAGCTTGCTATCAGGCCAACACAGCAGAGTCTTGTGGGTTGGTGGTTGCATCAACGTCGTAGCCAATTAATTCCAATGCCCCAGGTTGTGAGATATTAATAGGATGGAACTTGCAGCAGGCTATAATGCAGAGAGAAAGTAGGGGAGTAGTGTTGGAGTCTTGTGGGTCTGTCTCTTACCAAAAAGTATGTCTGGGGATGTTGCACACTGATAGTTAAAGGTCAAAAACTTCTGCTGTACAGGTCAGAGAAGGTTAGCCTGTCCATCGCTTTGTCAGATTTCCTATCTCGCCAGATCAGCTGCCCAAGTAAACAAGACAAAATAAGCACTATATTGCAACTGTTAACATAGTAGGTCAGAGATGCGGGCTTCTTGCAGTTTTAGCTCACCAGCTATGTTCATCTTTATTCCACAGCAGTAGAACTAACGAGCTAAACTTGGTGCCCGGCAAACTCCTTGGCTCTTTGTCTCCACCCCTTTGCTGGTAGTTTTGGTACGTTTCCCAAAAGGTTAGCAACTACGTTAGCAACTAACAACGAATAACAATGTTAGTGACTTGCATAGTTGATACAATGGAATGGTTCCAACAATGTAAGTTGCTAACGAGAGCTTTTGGGATCCTTACCCCTAAACGGTAATAAGGCCACAAAAACACTAAATCAATGTGTCCAGTTCAAATAATTGGTCATTATTACATTGCTTTCTGACAAGGGAGGGTCCCCATGGATGCATATTGTTAAGAAAAACATTTCTTACTAGTGAGTTTTCTCTGAAATTCTAAATGAGAAGCTAAATGCTACAAATACAAAAATATTTGGACAAATAATGGATATTGTCGTCCTTTCTACACTCTGGTTTCCTTATTCCAGGTTAATCCCTGGTGGTCCTGGCTTATAGCCAGCATCCTTTGCTATCAATCTCTTTTGCTGCTTTTGGGAATGAAGGAGACAGACCTCTTAAAACCGCTCTGATTACTACAGGTCTGAGGGGTGGGGCTGATTCCTTCTGCACGTTTTGTCGTTCAGCATAGCAGCAGTGATAAATCTCAGATGGATGAGTTATGCTGACACAGGGATCTTAAGGAGGGCAGTGGTTATTTACAGAAGGGGGATCGTCCCTCGAGGCTAACAGGCGAGCAATCTCATTAGCTCGTGAGGGAATCTCTCAATAAAGTCTTGGCACAAATACCTCCGTCTCGAACCTCCGCGAACTGGTTTACTTTTATCATTTCTCACGTAGATCACAGCTGATGCAGCATCCTCTACTTCCTGCCTCCCCGTCAGCATGATTTATGCTGCCCAACTGTTATTGCTAAGCTCCGTTTCCCCCATTGTCAACTCTAGGACTTAATATTGAGTAGAGGATGCGATGGTACATTTCTCACAAAGCTAAAAGCTGCAAAAGACAGAAAACAAAAGGAACGATCTCGGGATAGAGACCAGCATTTGCTTCAAATATCTCTTAGCACAGCTAACGAGGTGCTACAACTCTAATTTTAACCGATATGAGGAAGTTGGGCCAAGGTGGGTGATTTATTTGTCTCTTTATACAAAACTCTACAAAACTGGAACGTGGACTGGAGATGCCTCAACACTTGTGAATCACACATTCTGTAGCTGGACAATGGAGAACGAGTTGTGGTGGCAGACAAAAAGCTGTCTTGTGTTAGGGGGCAGTGTGTGGCTCAGTACCTCTGATCGGATGGTCGCTGGTTTGAGCCCCACCTTGGCACATCTGTGGGTCATTGAGTAAGACCCTTAACCTCCAGCTGCTATGGGTGGCTGTCATTTGCGGGCAGTTTGCTCTCACCTACAGAGAGCACGTTGGAGGAGGTGTAAAGAGAGTTTTCCTATGGGAATCAATAAAGTATCTATATGTTGCATCAGACACATTTGTGCCGTTGCTGGTTACGTCATTCAGAGAGCCGTACTTGGGCCCAAAGGTTTGATACAGGGTTTGAGTCCAGCTCACTGTAATAACCGGCTGCGAGCAATGTCATTCAGTCCTTGCCTTTAGCCTTGCTGGCAAATCCCCTGCTCGGGGTAGCTAGGGGAAACTAGCGGCCACCACGCCGGGCCCAGTGAGACGGCTTGGTTAATAGCTGGCTGCCAGCTGAGTTATTACTTTCCAATATCCCTTGTCTTCTCATCATACTTCTTACGTAAATGAAAATGAATATATCTGATAAATGGAAAAAAGACCATTCTGATGAGTGAATTGTCCATTTATCGAGGGCCTGGTAATTATTTTTTGGTGTTTTTTGTCTGAAATTCATAAATGTCGAAGTTAGGGGGCAGTCCATCTTGATTGATTCTTGTTGGGAAGGTCATTTTGAGAGCCACACTGGTCACCGACCAGCCTTGAGAAGCCAAGATTAGTTTCTGGGCAGTCACACTGCATCTTATGGGCTACTGTTTCCTACTGATTCCACCTGTTATTTTACCCAACGGAACTTCCTGATCTGTTCGCGGTATTTCCTCAGCACCATTCCCCACCCACAATAAAATGAACCCTGTGTAGGGAAGAGGCATAAAAACAAGTACACCGTCCACGACCCGCTCTCTTTTATCGAACATCTCCATTTCCATACTTACTGGCCAGCCAAATGGACGTCCCGTTCCCTGAGGCACAATAAAAGCATTGCATATTCACAACCCCACTGATTGAGTGCTGTTTACTCAATGTAACTAATGTCTCCAATACCTGGATCAACAGATGCTGTTAGCTGCTGGCAGCACGCCTGGGCTCACGTCTCTCACCCGCATCCGGCGACAGCTGCCGCTATCGGGGGCTTAAATTGTTGACATGCTAGCGTACTCCACGTAAAACACTGAGAGGGCTTAATTTCCTCTGTTTTCAGTTGCTCATAATGGCTTCTTATTATAGAGTCCATGTAATTTATACATCTAGGTTGTGGGTGTACCATGTGATGAACCAGGAGAGCTGTATTAGGAAACTGCCATTTGAATAATTGCAAATGCAATAAAATTCCTGTTCGGCTTTGAAGGGAAGGCCCACGTGACTGTTTCGAGTGGATTGAAGCGCATGCTTAGGTGTGAGAGGAGGCTTCTCCTTATCGTGCCCTTGCTTAGGAAGTCGGCCACTCTCCTTCCAAAAAAGAGGGTCAGGACAGGCAGAAGAGCCAGATGGGCAGATTAAAAGCTCGGGGACTGGTAGGTAAGCCACCGACAGTGAGTTTCAGGCGGGCAGCTCATCAGCAGTCTCCTCATGTGTCTCGCCGCTCCCAGGCCGTTCAGCCGTTAACGGCACACGGCGAATCCTCACTGGTGCATTGTGACGCCCCCCCACAGAGCTGGCCCAGGGGTTCTCTTGAATATACATTGTGACGTTGGTTTGTAGTGGCCTGAGATGTGTTTCGCTTTTCCGTTTGGCGTGCGTATGGTTCAGAAACTCATTCTGAACTACATGTCCCACTGGTGCTGCAAAAGCTTGCTTTGAGGCTCCGCCCAGCTTGTGGGGTTTCTTGAGGGTGCACCGAGACCTAAGTTGCGTGGGAGCAGGTCATGCAAAGACCATCCTTAGCCTCTGGGTGATGTGATGTGCAGCTCCTTTCCTCTTTCCTCATGGGAAATCAGGATTCACGCATCCTCATGGGTTTTTCCACTCATAGTGCCTCATTATTGCTGTTCTGCTTGTCCTTCTCTGTTAGAAATCACGTTTCAACAAGGTCAAGGAAGGAAGCTGTGGATCTATACTTCTCATTCAACACAGGTGGTGTGAGAAGAGCTGGTTTGAATGACCTTTGGTTTGAATTTTCATCCCAATCTCTGAGCAAATGAACAATTTCAGGGAGGCTCAACCGCCCCCCCAGCCCCATACTGCAGTTGGAATAAGGATTGATGGACATTATCCCTAATAACTTAAATATAGGGCTTTCAATGCATTTCTGGCCAGATGTGCGTTATTAAATTTCAGTGTTTCAGTGGGGAATGGTCTCGTGGATGCCTTGTAGATCCATGTCTCTGTGCCACTTTAAAATAATTTCCCAACTCGACTTAAAAGATATTAAGGCCTTGTTGGGCAATTCTAATAAGTGAAGAAATGTAACATGTTTTTTTGCAGTTTGTACTTGCAGTGAAGGGGTTTAAGGGGAATAACATCAAGCCCTGGGCATATGTGGCAGGTTTTAATAATACACGCTACACATTGTAAATGAATATGCACTCTGACTCCAACCGCAAGGCTTGTCCAGAAACTGGTCCATACCCAGCCATGATGGATGCTGCACCCCTAGCCAAAAGATCCCACCTCCAACCCCTCCGACAAACGTTAATAAGTTAAAGTCTCTCCTCACTACTGCTAGCTGTACTGGGTCATTGCTGTCCTGCCATTTTATCATCATGAGGTCAGTTTTTCATACTGATCCAGAATCAGAAGCTAGAGTGAAGTACCTCTCCTATGCTGATCACTTGTGGTGGTGAATCTATATTGGGATTCTTCAGAGATAATGAGTCTTCCTAATTCCTACCTTGTTTAGCATTTATTACCATTGTTAGCATACATCAGACACTATGTATTTACAGTCTCCAGTCTACCCCCTTGTCTTGCTCTGTGTTTTTGCATGTTTTGATGATAATGATACTCACCTACCCCATCTTGCTGTCCATGAGACACAGGTGCAGGTGAGAGTGAGCTTGAGGTCACAGTGCAGGGTCAGTCACCTACAGCACCAATGGAGCTGGGGCTTAAGCCGTCAAGCGCCCACGGACATGTGCCGAGGCTGGACTTGAAGCAGCGACCTTAACGATCACAGGCGCAGAGGTTTAGCTTGCTGAGTCACACAGCGCCCTCAACCTACTGTGAATCCCTCCCATGTTCACTTCCTGCCTTGAGACAGCACCATGGTCCAGGGAGAGCATTATCTTGTGCCGTTGTATACTTGTATATGGGTGGTATGACAGTAAAGGTCTCTTGACTTGCAGGGCTCGACTGGAATGAAATATCGGCTCCTGCAGTCCCGCGACGCATGTGGAGCTACAGTAACACTTGCCGATTTTTCCGGCCCATAGTCCAACCCTGTTGACTTGTCATGAAACTTGATAGGCTGCTCGCGTCAACTGACAGTGGGTTTCTTTTCAGTGGGACGCTAAGCGCTAATCCATGCTGTTTTAGAAACGCTGCGTTGGTGTTAGCGGGTGGGCGGGGAAAGCCAGGGTGTCAGAGGCCCCTGGCTCCTGCCACAGAGGCAGGAAGAGACAGATCAATAGCCTTTTTGCACAGGGCCACCTGTGCGAACCTCCAGCCCACTTCCTAATCGCCCGTTTTGTCGTGGGATTTGCAGCCCATTGATTGGATCCCTTTCAGCTTCTGCCAGCACAAAGCCGCATGCTTATTTGCATGCTTTTATTGCGGACATGGGCTCCACCGCTATCCCTCCATCTCTTAACGGGTATTTGCCTCTGCACTGGAATGGTAATGCACTAGCTGAAAGGAGAGCCATTTCACTAAATTGAACAGCCAGACAAGATGTGTACCTCTGGATTTTTACAGGCAAGTTGCCAAAAGCAGCAAGACTCTTTGCACTAATCCTTCTTTGCACTTTCACCATTTGTGGCCTTCATCTGCAGTCCAGGGTTCAAAACACTTTGCAGTCATGCAAACACTAGTATAAATAGTGCTGCTTAAATGTATTTCCTTATCAGGCATATCTTATGGTAACAGTAAGCCTTTAGCCTTGTGGAGCATTAGCATGTCAGCCTCTGCAGCTACGGGTAATTAGCTTGCAAAGCTGGCATGTACAGACATAAGCAGGGGTGAACTAACTTCTCTGGGGGTCCTAGGTTGGCATGGTTAGAGGGCCCCTAAATGGGCCATTCAAGCAATTTTTTGGAGCCAAAAGAGAAACGAGGGGAAATTAAAAACGATGGAACACCAATAATATGCTAATCCAAACGCGGGGTGCCAGCATTAACACTTATCGATCAGGGTGTAGGCGAGAGTGCTGTCAGTAAAATTCGACGATCGGGGGAAGGGGGCCGAATTGCATGGGCAGGTCAATTGGCCAAATTTAAGATATATCATATTATATTAATATATACGATCATATTTTAACCAGAATTGTTATAGAAATGGTTTGGATTGGACCTTTGATCTATGTGTTTTATTTTAAAAAAAAAAGTTGTGGTGAGTAGGGGGCTCCTAGAGAGCAGGGCCCCTGCCCCCCCACCTCCAAATTACACCCCTGGACAGAAGGCTTGTTTTAATGGCGAGGTGTCAATAATGGCGTGGTGTGGAAGGGCCCCCTTTGTGATTAGGAATGACAGTTTATCGGCAGACCTGAGAGGACTGTACACTGACCAGGGCTTTTGCCTAATGGAACATGTGGGGTTGCCAGCTGAATCCGGACTGGCTTTTCATCTCTCTCACTCATCATTATCCACCTGACGGTCCACAATGGTGCTGAATTATACATGCATCTGCATATTGCCTGGTCCATGTCGTGAGTGTCTACAGCAACATGAAATAGAGTTATTATCCTTTAAATTTGTGTTCGACGTGATCTTGCCGTTTATCGCTCTGCAGAGCCTGGTAGTCAGGTGCTTATTGCTACCATCTGCCTCCTCTTTGCCCCGCATTTCCTCCAGAGGACTCCTGTCATATCTGCACACCTTACAAAAGGGCCAGGAGGGCGACTCTGGACAGTGCTTCTCTAGGGATTAATCAGAACAGGGGCAGGTTTGGTGTCTCAAGTACATGATACCTGGGTCACTGATAAGATGAAAAAAGTTCAGCGACTTCTCCTCAAGTTGATCTGGAATCAGCAAAGGTTGCTTGAATTCAGTTGTTGCCTTTTTTTAGAGTGCATCAGTGCCCGATACAGGAAGCCAGGAGGAGGGCTTTAAGACAGATGCTGTTCATTGTCCCTTTGGTCCAGAACCGCCTGAGAGCTGCACATGAAAGGAATCGCGGTGGGGCTGCGGTGAGACCTCCGGCAGTAACATGATAAAACGCAAGACGCGCGTGTGCAGCTTTCTACCTTCGCCCTCACTGAGTCGCTTTCTTAGAAGCTGCACTTACATTCTGTGCCATGAAAGGATTTCTGTATTTTTTGTTCTCCCTTTGCTTAATTTTGGATCGGTCCTTTAAATGAGGGATGAATGAGGGATGATCCTGCTTCTGATGGCGCTGACAGTATTTATCTTCCCACACCATTCTTTCTGTTCTGCCCCCTACCCAGCCCATTACCACACGAGGAGGGAAACGCTGTACACATGAGTCTGTCTCACCCTCGGCAGCACAGGGCCACAGATTCTTAGTATAATTTGCACAAATGCATTTGAGAAGCTTCTGGCAAAACAAAATTACTACAAACAAAATGTTACATTTTTTGCAGCCGTTAAGCGATGTTTTCCAATAGCTACTCATCCCAGAGGCTGGATTTTCATGGGTTGGGACTACTCACCAGGTGCTAGTGTAGGTGCTAATTACCCAGAACTAAAAAATACCCTTTTAACCTTTGAACTGAGCAGGATTTAGAAAGGAAATATAGAGCTTTATAAAAAAAATATTTTTTCACAAAAGACAACAGCATAATTTTTTGTTTCATTCATTTCTCAATTTATGGGTATATGTGTAAAATATACATTTTTTTGCAAACTCCAGCCTGGCTCTTCCCTGCTTCTCATTGATGAAGGGCTTCTTCCTTGCTTTATGGGACTTCATTCCTGCTTCTAGGAGCCTGATATGAACAGTCCTAACAGTGCACTTCACACCACTTAATGTTTCCCATTCCTGTCACATGATTTCATCCTCCGATTCATGAGAAACTGTCGTATGAGTTAGCGGTCATCTCTGGCATTAGAAAGTCGCTTCTGCCCTCTACCTGGCTGGTTTCTGGTCATTCCCACTGTCTCCTGCTTCACCTTGTTCTTGTGTACTGCTGTCTTAGAAACTTTGAGCCTGGAAGCAGCCTGCCTTGCATTTAAAAATGCAGATTTGATTAAAGATATAGAGTGGTCTCTTGCTTATTTCCATGGCTGTATATGAATAAGGATAGATTGGCTTTCCTTAGTGCAGAAGTGCTTTTCTGGTTGACTTGTGCTCAGATTGGCTTCCGATGAATAAATAAAGGTGTAAGACATCATAGATTCACAAGGCATGAATTTTACCTTGGAGACATGAGGGCAGAGACAGCAAACATCCTCTCCGTTCCGGTCCTCTGCCTCCCACCCTGGGCTGCTGCCTTGCTCTGCTGAGCCTGAATAAACACATTTAAGCACAATTACACAGGACTAAAGGTAGACAGGGGCCCAGAGTCAAACGCTGGCCTCTTAAAGCGTCAGTCCATCAGAGCGAACGCGTTACGTGGACAGAAGCCAAGCCTCTCCGCTTGATTAGGGGACAGAATGAAGCTAAGCTGTTTGCTGCTCTGGGCTGCTCTACATGGTACCGAAAAGGCGTGACTGGCTGTTGTCCACAGTGCTGGCTTAAACGTAGCGGACATCTGGTTCTGGAGACAGTCATTGACTCTAAAGTTCTTATGTATTTATTTAACTTTTACTTGGCAGATGCTTTTGTCCAAATCAACAGGGTCAGAGAGCAGGATGAGGCAGACCTTGGAAAAATTGGGGTCAAGGGCCTTGCTTAAGGGCTCTTAAGAACTGGCGTCTTCTCCCTGCCAGCTATGGGATTTGAACCAGAGACTTTCCGATAACGGGGTCCTAACCCGCAAAGCCACAAGCCACAGTACGTAAACTGAGCAGGGATGCCTTCATTTACTTCCACACACACAGCCTACTAGTGGGGTGTGGATTCCGTATCCATGTATCGTCTGGATATTACTGTGAGATTTTCAAGGTTTGAAAAGAAAGCAGCTGATCCAGGCCCCAGGTGATGGGAGAGCAAGGAGCTCCGTAATTGAGTTGGCTGTGGCTGCCTGAGAGCAATCTCTCTGTCTCTGCTCTCCCGGAAGATGCTCTAGCTGTTTAACAAGCGCCATCCCAGGGGAGAAATCTCAAAACAAAAGGTAGGCGTGCTCCCCCCCCCCGCCCCCCGCCCAACCTCGGGGCGGAGCTTCACTGCTGAGGAAGCCTCGCGGTGATCAGTATTCATCCAGCAAGAGGCTTGTCTCTCCGGTCGGACGAGGAGGCAAACAGAGGGTAGCTTAGCATCGGCGTTTAAACCTCAGGTCAGCTGCGCGGATGGGGCAGCGGGGGCAGCCCAGCCAGGTGGTACGGCTGTGGGGGACGGGGGTGTGGAAGCAGTCAGCTGCCTTCCATCAAGTCTGCTCTAAACAACTCAGCCGACAGGTCGTCCCTCCCCCGCCGCCATCGTCCCTCTAGGCATGATTTACATGTATTTTTATTTACTTGGCAGGCACCAAGATACAGGTCAGCGCAAGTGAAAAAACACATTAAAACATCAACACAAGTACATTATCGATAAATGCAGTGTTTACTAATACCCAATCCAACCTGACACACACAGACACACAGACACACACACACATACACACATACACACATACACACACACATGTTTGTATTCATAGCTTTGTGGGGACTCTCCATTCGTTTCTATGGGGAAAAACCCTAATCCCAACAATGACAACCTTATCCCCTACCCAGCCCTAACCTTAGCCATAAGGAATCAAATAAAATATAAGACGTTTGACCTTTTTGAGTTTTTTATTATTTATTTTTATAAAAGTGAGTTTCCCATGTGGGGACCGAAAAAATGGTCCCCACGACATCAAAATAACAAGTTTTTATCACATTGTGGGGACATTTGGCCCCATGTAATATATACATGACCCACACTCACAGACACACATATAGACAAAGACTCAATAAGTGATCTACTGCAGCTAAATATTTACCTTATCCTATCAATTATAACATTAAAAACACCTGTTTTTGTTGCTGGGAGACTGCCTGCCGGGAGACTCAGTCCTCCGGGAGACTCTGCCTGGTGAGAGACTCTGTCCCCTGGGAGACTCTGCCTAATGGCAGACTCTGCCCACCGGGAGACTTTGCCTGCTCTCGCACACCTCTCCACCCCTCACTCTGTGTTATTGTGCCATGACAATAGGCGTTCGCAGGCGCTGGCCCAGCCCGTGGAAAGCCAGCTCGCCAACAATGGCCGTAAGTGGTTCAGTTAGCGGAGGTGGCACATAGCGAAAGGCCTTGAGGGACAGATCCCTGCTCGCAGCACCGCCCACGCTGGGCTCAGGGCCCGTCGCATTCGCCACCATTACTGGCTGAATTAAAAGAGGAAAAAAATGTATTCATACCAGATAAGAAAAAAAAGAGATTTTCCCCCAAAGGTCATGCTAATCTGTCTTTGTTGCCCTCAGCGTTGCTGCTGTCAGTGAAATTGTCTGCTATTACCGGTAATGTCATGGCACCGAGGCCGGCCTCCAGCCCTGACATGGAGTCTGCACGCCATCGCTCCGAGAATCTATAAGTGACTTACAGGAAACCCTTCATGAGTGTTTCCTTACGAGCTGATTTCCCTTCAGAGCCCCAGCTGTTTTGCTCCTTACTGTTTTAAGCCAATTAATTAAGACCAGAATCGTAATGTCTCTGCAGTTCACTCCTCACTCTCTGCAGATAGGAGAATGAGCAGCCATACAGGTGTGTGTGTGTGTGTGTGTGAGTAATTATAGGCTTGTAGGTGTGGTGAGATGATAGGACTTGGGCTGACCAGAGAGGGACGTCTGTTCGCGATTAAACCAGTATTGCTTTCATTATCCACTGCATTACCGGGCGGGGAAAGAGACGCTAGCAGACACTGGAGGAGCAGTGCCTCTGCATGTGGGGGACTTCTGCCCGGATATTTGAAGGTCAACCCTGAAGGAGGTCGAACTTTCCAAGCGCTGCCATGATGTGAAAAGTAATTCCGGTTTGGTCAGCCGTTCGATGACCCTGCTTTAATGGCCGCCAGAACGAATCAGTGGGAGAGGAGGCCGTCGTCGGCACACCATAGAGAGCACACGTTGATGCGGGGTGACCCCCCCATAAGTGTGACCTCCGCGTTGCTTGCACGTCGCATGACTTGGTGCTGGCAGCGATGCGTGTGGACAGATTAATCAGGGCTCTGTGGCAGTGCGGCGGCTGTGCAAGCTCCGACCCGGCGCGGTCGTGATTTGTCTGCTGGGTTTGTTTCTCTGCAGATCCTCACCAGGAGAAGCTATTGGGAAGCAACTTGTTCTTCGTAGAAACTGAGGTCCTGTCCAGGCTGTGGCCCTGCCTTGGTCTCCGTGCTTTTCGGGAAAAAGCTACAAGCTCACCATGACCTTGTACTATATAAGCAGTTACGGAAGATGCATGGATGGATGGATAAATGCTGAACACCCCATAATTTCTCACAGAGCAAAAACAAGCATGAACCATCAAACTATGTCCTACCACTCGCATTTCAATTGTCAGCTTTGCAGGAAGGGGAGGGGTGGGGGTGGGACAGTGATGTCATGGTATTGATAATACAGTACATTCTAGTGAGATATGTGCGTTAACAGTAAGACATCATAGGCTGCAGCAGGCCTGGGCTGTCTAATAATCAGGGGTCCGCATTCAGAGAGCATAAATTCATGGATCTGTATTAGAAGGTCATAAATCCAGAGGAACATTAATTTAAACTAACGGCCTTACAGAGAAGAGATCACTGTGAATGCAGTGGGAGGCTTGCTTCACTGGAGGAGCACTTGTACTGGTACAGTAAAACACTGTCGATGGCTGCAGGCAAACCTGGCTCTCTGTAACACGTCGGCACCAGTGGCTGTTAGCCGCAGACCTGTAGCACGTGTGTGCAGCTACCCTGCAGAGCAGCTAATGCGTCAGCCGGCTCTAGGCTCAAATAGCGACATCGACTTGAGACCTCGCAATGGAAAATTGGGCCATTTGTCATTCAGATACAGTGGTGAGCCAGTCATGGGGTGATGAGGGGAATCCTGGAGTGCATGCTGGGTAACGGGGCCTTGGTCACTAGGGTGATGGAGCAGGGTTATCAAGGTGTGTCATGCTTTGTGGACGTCAGTGTGGACAGCGTTTGAACGTGCAGTGTATGTGTGGCTGTGATTTTTACGTACGTATGATATTTGGCTCTGTTGGAGTTGCTACAGTTTGCCAGGCATCTCTGATTCAACTGACTCTTTTCTGTGGAAAAACCCAAAATAAACAGCAGCGGAGCCCCTGAAAGCAAGTAATGTGTGACTCAAGCAGGGACTGATGTTTCATGGGGGAGTGCTGGGCATGGGGGCTTGAAATTCCAGCTCCTGATTGGTTTCTGCTTCCTGCTGATCTGTGAGCAAATTCAGGAAGTAAAAGGGCAAAGTTCACCACAGGCTGGGAGGCTCGAGTAGCACCTGGTTAACGGCATCTGTTAACGCTGTTAACGCTGATAATGACTCTCTGCGAGTTTGCACTTTGTCGTCCCTCTTTATGAGCACGGGCCCCAAGGCCCCCTGAATCTCCAAAACAGCACTTCAAGGGGTTGAATCATGAGTCCCAGAGGCGTGTGGAAGCTCGCACACATTCACACGTAATTGGTAATCGCTCTATTAATGGTGTAGGCTGTTTAAAGACACATTGGGGAGAATGGAGGCAGACAGAGAAGAGTATATAATGTGCGATATGTCCCTTATCAGCCTATCAGAAAGCCGCACACAAACAGAATCGCTTTGAGAAATATTACCTTTTGTCAGATTGGTCTCTGGAATCTGATTTTCTGGAGCGATTCAACGAGAGGTGTTACTATGATCCAGGATGATGCATTCCGTGTCTGATGCTTTTGGACAGGTGTTCCATCTCTGCATGCGACAGAATTAAACGGAAGAGTAATAGGCGTCACCCCCGCCTGCCTGGCAAGGTCACTCACCAGCATCCCATCTGCTTCTGCTTACTTTCCTTTGATTGAATCAGATTTGAGTAAAAGTACAGATTTTAATGTATTTAAATTTTGTGTCTTTCACTATACAAAACTTTGATGGGGAATGTGTTGTTTAAATGATGTATGTTGATCATTTTTCACTTATCCGGTGACTAATGCAAATGCAGTGCATTGCATGCAGTGGCACATGGGGCAAGTGCAGATACACACACATAAATATACACACTCACACACACACATACACACACAAATGTACACACTTACACACACACACATAAATACACACACATACACATAAATATACACACTCACACACACACATACATACACACACTCACACATGCACACACACTCACGTTTGCATTCACGTGTTTGTGGGGACCGTCCGTTCATTTCTATGGGCAAAACCCTAACCATACCCAGCCCTAACCTTAACCATAAGTAATCAAATAAAACAGAAACACTTCCGGCATTTTTAGTTTTTTGATTGTAGTCACAGATTTTTATAAAATTGAATTTCTCCTTGTGGGGACTGAGAAAATGGTCCCCACAACGTCAAAATAATGGGTCTTTATCACATTGTGGGGACATTTGGTCCCCACAATGTAATATATGCATGACCACACACACACACACACACACACACACACACACACACACACACACACACACACACACACACACGCGCACACACACACACACACATTAAGCCCAATTAAAGAACACACAGAGCTCAAGTTGAATTTTAATCCTCGTCCCTGGAGCTGGGAGAGAGTGATGCTTCCCACCTCCTTAAGTAAAATAATATATGAATTGGATATTCATCTTCTCAAAGGCTCCTTGGTCAGTTCTGTATTATATACAATGGGTTAGTATCCTATCGGAGGTGCCCTGCAGCCTTGTGCCCTATGCTACCTGGGATAGGCTCCAGGCCCCCCCAGTCCTGACCAGGAAAAGTGGTTGAGAGATAGATGGATGGAAAAAAAAATTACATTTCAAGGGCTGCATTTACCTCATGCTTGTTTCGGTGGACAGAGGCAAGTATGACATATAAATGGCATGAAAGCCAACAGTACATTTCAGATGCATTTTGAATGTAGTTCACATGGCAATTCAACCTCATTTTGGATCAGTGGTACAGAAAATGGATGCATGATTGGATGATGGATGAAAATTCATTTTAAAATAATTTAAAACTAAAACTGAAAATAATTGCTCAATTTTTTTGAAAGCAAAACCCAAACTCATCAAATAAATGCTTAAAATATTTATTTTAAGATTAATTTTTTAAAGTTTTGAATCAGTTTTATTTAATTTAACAATTTTTCATTGATTTTGATCAGTTTACAAATCCTGCCTGCACACCACACGTGTGACTGTGAGTGTCGTCCCTGAGTGAGGTGGGATTCTTGCTGCCATCCAAACCGGTGCAGTTAGGCTAATTAGCATCTCCAAATAGCCTACAGCTCACGGAGTGCCCAGTGAAGATGGATAGAATATAATAGTGTTACACTGCTGGGAGACAGTTTGTCATTACTTACTGTTCTGTGAGCTGGGGGATGATGCCTGTTTAACCTTCTCTTTCGTGCTATTAATAGTCATGTTTATTCAATGACTCCTTTTTCGAGTCTTATACTGGAAGTTGTGGCTCAGAGACAGAAATACAGTTTCATTCATGTGGTCTTAGAGTTTCCATGGCTAACAGTGGTTGAGCTGGTTTAGAGAAGATGATTAACTTTGCCCTTTAGCTCATTAAACTGTCTGGCGACGGTTGCTATGTGACCTAGTGCGCTGTGGTTGGGGGGGAGGACACTGCTTTCTAATGGGTGGTGGAAAAATCCATTTCCATCTGAGTCTTACCTCTTGATCCATGCAACGGAGGAAGCTCATTGCATACTCTTCTATGGGACCATCAGATTGCCCATTCTGGTTGTGGGGTGATGTAGCTTGTTGTCATAGTTGCTCATTTGCCAAAATGCATCTCCGAACTCCACCGCTATCTGCTAACTTTGAAAGCCGGTCTGGTACTTGTTGACCAGGTGAGCCCCTCTCCCACTCTGCCTATATCTCAGACCCCCACCCCCCCACATCTCCCCAGGCTGGTTCTCCTAGATCCATGCTACTCTCCAGTTCCTCAAATCCCCACGCTGCATCCTAATAAATATCAAAAGAAAGGGCTACTGGGAAGAAAGATGAACGTTGCCTTGATATCTGGCTGGCATTTAAGCCGCTTGCATATGTAGCGTGACACTCACACATAGCTCGGTACACTCAGGATGAATACATTATCTGCAGGTGCTGGGTGACCCGTGACTCACCACTGCACCAGAGACGGCTGCCGTCAGCCTCAGCAACCCAGCTGCAGGACGCCCCCGGGAGGGCGGTATCATTGGAAGTATGGGGGACATGAGCACAGAAGCCTAATTTCTTACAATATTAGGAGATAAATAATTAACATTTGTTTTCAGCTGAATGAATGCCATTGGTATTCTGGGTGGAGGGAAACTCGCCTCTCTAATAAGCCAGACCCGTCTCTCTCCTATCTGCTGCTTTACACTATAAAAGGCACAGAGATGCCTGAAGTTGAAGACGGATGTTTCAAAAAAGGCTTCGGCTCTCAGCTGTCAGCTTCTGCACCCAGTGAAGTATATAATAGAGATTCAAATGTATTTAACAGTATTCAGGAAGCAGCTGTGTGGCTGTCAGCATTGGTGTCTCTGTATTCCCTGGTGTTCCCAGATGTTTGGGGCAGGTGAGATGGGAATGCAGCCTGGAGGAGGGAAACGCACAGGAGCTGAGTGTGTGGCTTATCTGTGCTCTCCAGAAGACCGACAGGTCTGCAGTACTCCTCTGTGCAGCTTAAGGCATGTCAGTGCATGGTGATCAAATTCAGTTTACGCTTTTCTGAGTTATTTTACCCTACAGCCTTGAGCTAAGTTAGAGGATGGATGGATGGATGGATGGATGAGTTGTTTGATTCTATTATAATGAACTTCATTATGAATTACTGACCTGATGAGCAGTAAAGATACTCTTACCCTGTTTCATGGCACTCAATCCCATCTGGTATCATTCCATTCTGTTGCTTTTAAAGATATGTTACATTTTTAGTGTTTACAGGAGTTGAAGCTGTTGGTGTGGCATCAGCACAGCTGTCTGGAGTCCAGTGTTGTCTTTAAATCCGCTGCTGTTTAACTGAGAGAAGTGTCTATGTACAGTTTTAGTGGGATGCTCTGCTCAGATCACCCCCTACTGGACAGGTAGGGAAAGGCATACAAGTGCTGGTACATTCCCTGTCATATTAAATGGAATGCACTGTAAGTTGCAGGCACAGTTTACAAATCATTTACACAAAACACTCTTTTACACACACGCATACACACACATCAGATGAGTAAATACTCTATTTAATTCTATGTTTCTGGCAAGAAAAAAATCAGCCCCCTTGAGAAGGGAGAGTTATGATTACTCTCTAATCATAAATACCACCAGGAAAATTTTCCTTTTACTAATTTGACCACCAGCATAAAAATAATAGCTTACTGTGAATACCAAAGCTACAGTTTTCCTGAGGTATTACAAGGAAGTATGTGTTTCTGCATCATAATTAAATCAATAAAATCACACTGCATTCTGCGTGCCACAGAGGCACAGTGTGCTACCCTGTTGATTCACACCTCCAGCAATGGCTTTTCAAATGTGTGTGCCATTTTCCTGCTCTGCCCACGTTTCTGTTCATCTCCTCAGGGCACTGCGATTTCCTCCTGCAGTTACTCGAATTGGTGTTTCTCAGTCTCCTACGGTTTGTGCCCTTCAATGGGCTGCCGTCCTGAACCGCGAGGACCCCTGTGGTGTGCCCTCTGCGCTGCCTGAGATTGGCTCTGTGCCCCCCCCGCCATGCCATTCTGTGTTTGTATTTCATGCATAAACACTTTTGCATTAGTCTGTATGTTCTATATATAAATCTAGACACCTGTTCCTAGCAAATAAATACAATTGACACACAAATACTTATAAAGTGATTAAGCACTTAAAATTGAGCCTGCATGTTCTACAACGGTAAGGATCACATCAACCATCCTTGTCCAAACCAGATGTTGTTGCAGTGACACAGGATTGCTATTGCAGTTAGACAACAGTTGGCTGATGAGTTATGAGCTGGTGTTAGATCTGTTCAGGATCAGATCCAGGTGACAGGGGATGGGAATAAATGCAAAATATAGCTGATTCAGCTTTAGCAAACGGGGAAACAAGATGGGTGCCTGGCCTGCAGATGGGGCTTCATGGTCTGGATGTGTCGCCTGTATGTGGCACTAAGCGATAAACAGTCTTATATATTGGCAGAAATTGGTTTTAAGTGGATAAAGTAACCTGTCAGATGACTTTTCCCCATCGTGGGACAGCCGCCTGTGTTATAGGCAGAGGTCGACATTTCAGATTCAGAAAGTATAAATCCAGGCCAATTTATCTAAACCAGTATAAAGAGTCACGTTCACAGAGTATTCAACTGGTTGGTTGAAGCTAAATCTTGGTCTGGATTTGTACTTTCTGAATCTGACATTTCCACCTGTGATTATAGGATAGACTTCTGCAGAAGTCTCAGTTTCTGTTTCTTTACAGGAGAGATCTGTGCATTCAGGGTCCTTGGGCAGGACATCCCATTTGAGGCTGTGGTGCTGAACCGGACATCCGGTGAAGGGGTGCTGCGGGCCCAGGGCCCTGTGGACTGTGAAACGAGGAGAGAGTACAGCTTCTCCATCCAGGCGTATGACTGCGGCACTGAGGACAGCACAGCCAGCAGGAAGAAGTCCCACAAGTGAGTGAGCTTACTGCAGAGGGCGGGGGGAACCCACAGCATGTATGTGTCATGCTCGCTATTAAACGATTCAACATGTAGAGTCTGCTGGACGGTTATATGCTAAGATGCTCAGGAGTGTTTAACTCTCACATTGTGTGTGAAAGGGATGTAGGACAGATGGTGCGAGTGAGAAGATCACCGTCAGTGTAGTGAGAGACGTTACCCCCATCGCCTCCTGCTGTCCGTCCCCAGGGCCACAGTACACATCCAAGTGGACGACGTCAACGAGTTCCCACCCGTGTTCGGTGAGCCAGTGTACCACGCGGCGGTGACCGAGGGGAAAATCTACGACAGCATCTTGCAGGTGGAAGCCACGGACCGTGACTGCTCACCGCAATACAGCCAGATCTGCAACTACGACATCGTCACCCCGGGAACACCCTTCGCCATTGATCGCAATGGTGAGCTTTACGTGCTTCTGCCCCCAGGTGTGGGCAGGGTCATATCCATTCTCAGACCACTTATCGGTTACTCTCCAGACCACCTGTTTTCCCAAAAACCAACAATGTCCAAACATCCAAAAAAAATGACTGACCAATCAGAAAGTCATCTTCTAAAATCCAAGACTTTCATTTCTACAGCTTTGTGTGAAGCTTATATCTATCATCTGTCAACCTGCAAACTGAGTTTTAACTGTCAAAAACAAGAATTAGTATGAGTCTAACTGGGTTTATTAGTCTTAGTAGCTTATTAGTACTATAAATATTCACTGTCCAACTACAATTATATGAAATGATTGTCTCACTCTTACGTACACATTGGCTAAATGATTAATCACATGCAGGTTTACTTGTCATTGGAGGCCTTATCATCTCTGATTGCTGCTCAGGGTAAGATAATTACCGTTCAGAAACATGCCTCTTTGCTGCACACAAAATGCAGGTCAGCCATCAACTATTATGGACACTTGATGGACCATCCATGCCTCATGTAGCAGCTGTAAAATAATATGAAATCCATTTTTTGTCCAAGCCAATTTTCATCCGATTTGGTCATTTCGATAATTTGGAGATTGGCTTGCTACCCGTTATTCACATTCAAGGGGCACTTTGATTGCGCGACTGGCGTCTTCCCAATCAGAACCCAAGCGACTTACAAATGAGCTTCTCAAGGGCGCTTTCTTCTGAAGGGTTGTCCTGTGTGGTTATCCATGGAATGGTGATTAGGATACTAAATACAACGGGCCTTTGGCTAAAGTGGCTTTACAAGAAAAGATGTGAAGACAATTACATAGTTCAGTAAGTGGTACAGAGAGCTGTTGGCAGGTTTGGAGGTGAGCATAAGAGTCAAGTCAATAGCATGGAAAATGATTTACTCAAAACGCTCTTCAAGACTGAAGTAATGAAGTGATAAAATCAGCACGGTGATCAGCTGCTCAGGCTGACGGCGTTCAGACTACAGATGCCGTGAGAAGACTTTCCTGTCATTGAATTGCTGAGAAGAGCAAACAACAAAAGAATGAAGGGATTCCCAATATCCCCTGATTCCTGCTTCTGACCTTCACTGCACATGCTCCAACAGTTCATGGTTTTTATATTTTATACATTAATATCTTATATTTCGTTACACGCTGAATTGGAAATCTGCGCCGAAAAAAATCATTATTCAAAATGTAATAAGAAATACATTTTTCCATGTGGTCATTTTATATAAACCATTTATTCACTGAATTTACACAAAAGGTGCTATATCGTGATATGTGTGATTTTTGGGATATGAGATTTTGGTCATATCACAAAGCCCTATATTTTTGTGTGTTATTAAAACCTACCAGCTAATGGCCACAAGATGCCGATTTTAACACTTTTGTCATGACATTACCAGCATGCGGTTCACCAATAAGTTAGCCTGATCACAAAGATCTGAGGATCACCTCTAGCCATTTCCAGAGCTGCTTTTCAGAATGAATCCGACGGTGGTGTATGTGGTACAACTGTACTAGCAATCAGTCTCTCCCACCGGGAAGAACAGGACAGCCGAAGGTTTCATCTCGCTTTTATGAAAGTTTCTAAGGGCTGACAGGATTGGAAACCTCTGGCGCTACTCCCTGCTTCCAGCCGCTGGGCTTTGCTTTGACGAGAGAAGCTGCAAAATCTCGATATTATCTGTCCCATCACTACCTCTCGCTGTCATTATCTAACTAAAAAAAACAGCAATGTGATTGTGAATTGTAACAAAGAGCAAATTAGAAATGTAGGCGGGTAGAAAGTAGAAGTATTTACTGTATGATGTAGAAGAGTAAAAGTAAAAAGTGTCCAAAAAAAGTGAAAAATGTGCTTAAGTGCAGTAATGAAATAATTGTACTTTGTTACTTTCCACCATTGAAACACAATCAGGTAAATTATTCTTACTCAATATTTAAATATACAGCTCTTAGAATATATGCCGAGAAGAGTTAGAAAATAACTGTGAGCCTCAATACCCACACTAGTAAATATCTGGGCTTAAGCCAATGGCCACATGGGCTGAAGGACATATACTGTCCCATGTCCCTGAGTGTCTGAGCTTGGACAAATAACACCAGGACACTGAACTTCCTAAACACAGTCCTCAGACAGAAGGACTGTGTCTGACAAAGTTGGAGACGTTACTGCCAGCTAGACTCAGCACAGGCTGCAGAGAATGGCGGAGCAGGATTTTGGGAGGTTTGTACAAGAACAAAAGGATTGCGGTTTGGCACGGCAGTGCTGAGTGCTGGAGAAACATCTCCACAATGCAGTTATTTCATTTGAAAGGGGAGCTTAGAGATAAGGAGCAACTCAAGTGTTTAACTGTTTTGGCAATAGCACCTTTTTCATGCTAAAAAGACCACAGGAATTTGGGTGTAAAGTCCTAAGAGCTGGGATGTTTTTTAAATCTAAATAAAAACAGTTTCTGTCCCACTCAAGCCAAACACCACCCGTACAACTAATTAACCAGCTCTGTCTAGACTAAGACGAATTATTACAGAACCAAGAAAACCAAGTTTTGAGTTTATACACAAAATACGCAACAATTGTTTATACGCAACAATTTCCCTCAGAGCAAAACCTCAATTTACGCTTGCTAATTGTCTTTCTGCATGCATGAAATTGAACGTTTGAAGGAATTAACAGAAAAGAAGTTTTAATATTTTCAGCTGCTTGCCAACCATGACATGGGGCTAAACTAATGCTATGCTTGAATGACCTTAACAGGTTCCCATCTCTTCCAGGCAACATCAGAAACACGGAGAGGCTGAGCTATGACAAGCAGAAGCGATACAAAATCATGGTGACAGCTTTTGACTGCGGACAGCAGAGAGCGAGAGAGAGTGCTCTCGTACGCATTGACGTTAAACCTGCTTGCAAACCCGGCTGGCAAGGTAGGTTCTGGCTTCAAGTCCTGTTTGATCCTTATTGTCTGTATTATTAAATACATTGAGATGCTTATGATTTGCTTTGCTGGTAGGGTAGGCTGCTTGGGTCTTTATGTGAGTCTGTCTTGAGATGACTAGAAAGGGCTGTCTGGCTCCTTTAGGTGAGAAGGTCTAGCGCTCAGTTGAGAAAGGCTGCAATTTGCAGAGAAGTTTATGTGTAATTTGCATATGCATTTGCAAAGGATACTGGGTAATAAGCAAGACCTACATACAATATGATAATAAAGCTTGATAGCTCTCCTTGCTCTCATTCTATACACGTAATCCTCTCTGTATTAGCATAACTGGTTTCATTGTTCCATTCCCACAGCAGGGGAACATTCTCCCACTAAAATATCGTTGTAGCTCCACGCTTGTCCCCAGTACTCAACCATGTCCTGCCACAGGGCATCCCTGTTGTTCTTGCTTTTGGGGTGGGGGGGGTACAAGCAGGCAGGCAGGCAGGCTCTGGCTTTTTGCACTTTCCTCATCCCACCTCGAGCCATGTGATTTCCCTGGAGCAGACTAATCTCTATTATTTTGCTAATTTTCTCTCCTTTCTGGGCACGTCAAGACAGTCCTGAGGGTACATAGTCCACTCCCCAAAGTGAAGAGTTATGTATCTGTTATGACTTAGGATAGATGAAGAAGCATTTTTAATAATTATAAGATTATAAAACAAAAAAACAAGTAAATTGTGTACAATATCAGAAAAAAGTACCAATATGTTCTTTTGAGGGTACAATTACTTGTCACTGGGGCTGAACCCTCAAGGGTCTGCCAATTGTACCCTAACTTTAGGTAAATGTACATTTTTAGGTAGAGAAAAGGACTCTGAGGAACATTTTTGTACCACTGGGGGTGCATTAATGTTGTACCTTAGGGAATAAAACTGTAACAGGGTTGTACCCTTTTTTCTGACAATCTGTTTCTTCCCACACAGAATTAGGTTAACAGATTTTACCACTTTTTAAGACATGGGATTAGAGCACTGGATAAAATCAAGGAGTCAAGTCATGAGTCATTGGTCACACTTCACTAGCGGTACTTAAGCTATTATCTACATAGCTTAGGTCACAAAGCCTTGTAGATGTGGTGCGAGTGGAAGGTTAAGTTGGGGTTAGGAATGACACTGCAGGGTATGGAAAGGTTTAGCCCACCTTGGGATATGGAATATTTTTATTCAGATTTTGTTCATTCAGAACCCCTGAATCGTTTTGTCATTATTAGGTATCATCAAGTCAATGTTGACTCCTGGCAACCATAGAGATGACACTCCTCCAGAGACTCCTGTCTTTGGTCTTGGCCTTCAGGCTTCTCAAAGGCATATTCATTACAAATTATGGTCTTGTCTATGCACTGGATCTTCTCATAATATGCCCAAAATAAGACAGATTCAAACTGGTTCTTTGTGCTTCAAGTGAAATTCCAGGCTTTATCTGATGAAGAATTTCCTTGCAGTCTATGGTATTCTTTAAAGACTTCACCTACACTACAGATCAAAGGTGTCAGGGCTCTTCCTGTCCAGATTTTTATCATCCAGTTTTCCCATTAATAAAGAGTCACAGAAAAAAACATATTCAGAAAAATTCTGGCCTTTGTTCTTGAAGTTGCATCAGTCCTTACATTGATTCATTGCCAAGTGCCAGCCTGTAACTTATTTCCTGGCTGCTGGATCCTTTGCTGGTGTGATTGTTCTCAGGAGGTGAAAACTGTCTATAACATCTGTCATCACCATCAACACTAGAGAGAGCGACTGATCCTCTGGTTTTAACCTTTGTTTCCTTTGCATGTAGCCATAGTCTCATCTGTTTCATTCTGTTCTCTAACATCTACAGATATTCTTTGTTTTCCTCATGAATGTGATATCACCAGCATATTAGCAAACGTTGTTGTTTCTTCCACCAGCCTTGAATGCACAGTCCAGCTTCTCTCATTATACACTATATGGATAAAAGTATTGGGACACGCCTCTTAATCATTGAATTCAGGTATTTGATTCAGACCCATTGCCACAGGTGTATACAATTATGGCACCTTGCCAAGGAATGGTGTAAAGAACACTGTCACTGCTCTGGAGCAGTGGAAACGTGTTCTGTGGATTGATGAATCACACTTCTCTGTCTGGCAGTCTGATGGATGAGTCTGGGTTTGGCAGATACCAGGAGAACATTACCTGCCTGACTGCATTGTGCCTACTGTGGAGTTTGGTGGAGGAAGGATAATGGTATGGGGTTGCTTTTCGGGGGTTGCGCTAGCCCCCTTGGATCCAGTGGAGGACAGTCTTACTGCTTCAGCATACCAAGACATTTTGGACAATTCTATGCTTCCAACTTTGTGGGAACAGTTTGGGGAAGGCCCTTTTCTGTTCCAGCATGACTGTGCCCCAGTGCACAAAGCAAGGTCCATAAATACATGGTTGGGTGAGTTTGGTGTGTAAGAACTTGACTGGCTTGCACAGAGCCCTGACTTCAACCCCATCAAACACCTTATGAATGAACTAGAACGGAGATTGTGAGCCAGGCCGTCACATCCTACATCAGTGCCTGACCTCACAAATGCTCTTCTGGATGAATGGGCAAAAATTCCCACAGACACACCCCAAAATCCTGTGGAAAGCCTTCCCAGAAAAGTGGCAGCTGTTATAGCTGCAAAGGGGGGACCAGCTCCATATTGATGCCTATGGATTAGAATGAGATGTCACAAAAGTTCCTGTAGGTATAATGGCCAGGTGTCCCAATATTTTTATCCATATTGTACATGTTTTGTGAGTTTATTAGTCTTTATCAGTCTGGAAACACTCAGTTCCGCTATATTCCATCCAGACTATTTTTTCCTGCCCTATACAGAGATTCTGTACTGACAATGAGATTCCATGGTACACTTTTTTTTTTTCTAAGAATGTTCCAAAGTATGACATGGTTGAGTATGACAGGTTGAGTATGAGGTTGAGGGCTTTTCTCTCACATATTGGCCTCTTTCTGGTTTTTGACAGTGATATCTGCTGTCCCGTTTTTCCTGAAACCAGCTTATACGTCAGGAAGCTTTCTCTCTGTCTTAATCTGCATTCAGTGATACATTCCATGTTCCAGCAGCGACCTTTTCTGTGCAGCTTCAGAGTTTCTTTTCTGGAACAACAGTAGCATGTAGAGTACCTTCTGATCTAAGGCGCTCAGCACTGTATACATCCATGAAGTTACAGAGTGTTTACATCCATGAAGTTACAGAGTGTTTACATCCATAAAGTTACAGAGTGTTTA
>JAAGVU020000043.1:16990170-17014044 GCA_011763525.2 Mormyrus iriodes | reverse complement strand
TTACAGAGTGTTTACATCCATGAAGTTACAGAGTGTTTACATCCATGAAGTTACAGAGTGTTTACATCCATGAAGTTCTCTTGGTAAAGCTGAGAACTCCAAGCAATGTAGGTCTTAGCTTACCTGATGTACACAAGCCTCGACAGCGGAACATCACCATGTGGACCAATAAGAACATAGCAGTGTGCGTTTATAGATGTGTGAGTAACAGAACACTGTGCCAAATGGTACGGGGGTAGCTTACCTGCCCCCCTGCCAACGTGTGATGACAATATTTCAGGCTGAAATTCCTTCTACTGGAAATGCACTGTAACACGAGTGAGTGACTGAGGAAATACACTGCTTTCTTGCATGAATTGTAGTCTCCCCATGCGTTTCTTGCTATGAACGTATACAAAATTAATAAACCAGGTTTTAACATCTCACTATTTTCCTTCAGTGTATATATAACCTGAGCCCATGAATTCTGCCTGTCTGGGTACATCTGTGTCTCTGCCAGGCTGGAACAAGAGAGTGGACTATGAACCAGGAACTGGTAGCAAGCAGCTCTTTCCGAAGATGCACTTGGACACGTGCGATGAGCCGGTGTCCTCAGTGCGGACCACCGTGGAGCTGCAGACCAGCCATATTGGGAAGGGCTGCGACCGGGAGACCTACTCTGAGAATTCCCTGCAGAAACTCTGCGGTAGGCTTTGTGTGGGCACCGGGGCTGCACAGAGGATGAGAATTAAAATCTGCAGGTCTGTACCCTATGACAGGCACTGGTGTAGGAGGTAAGGGCTTCTCTGGTATAATTCTGTGTATTATTGAAAAATAATAGCTGTTCTGGACTAAAATGGCAATGAAGCAGCTATTATCCGTGATCGAGAAACACTCGCCATCCGTTATCCATAATCTCTTAGCTTAATAGTCATTATCCGCACATACGGCAATGAACCCCAGTCCATCACAGGACAGATACTTACACCCACAATCACCCAATATAGGTATTTTGTAGACTACAATTACGCCCAAAAATGCATGTTTTTTGACAGCAGAAGGAAAGCCATTCAAACAGAACATATAGCCTCCATACAAACAGGCAGAGGAGGGAATCAAACACACGGCCCTGTAGCCATTACCGCCCTTGCGACAAACTGACACACCCACTAGCTGAGAAACGACCGTCTCCCCAGGTGAATCGTCATGGTCCTCCATAGCACCTGCAGGAAACGCTCAGTAAACAACTATTAAAGCCCATCAAACAGAGTGTGCATTAATCTTAAATGATGTGAAAAAAGGAGAGAAACAGTGCTCAATACTGTCGTTTATATGCAGGGCCAATCACCCTCCCTCCAGTATGCATTGTTAACTGCTGTCCAAAAGCGCGGTGATCGTTAACTATGTACAGTAAAATAAATCGTCCATTTTCAAACAGAAGCACCGAGTTTACACAGAAGTATCATAAAAGGCATCTCACTGACTGGAAGAGGAGTGTTTTTAAACCACTTTATATTAATTCTCATTTTAAAAGATAAGATCTACCCCTAAAAGCTAATAGCGTTCTTTTACCAAGATTAATGATGTGTGAACATACTGTATCACTAGGCAAATATGTCAGCTGTGGGATTTTTTGAAATGAAAGAGCTTTTTAGAAGCTTGCCCATCCACATAAAATTTTGATGAAAGTGGGAAAGATGGCAGGGCAAGGGAAGGTGCATTAATAAGTACAGCCTCATCTTCATACTGCTTTCTGGAATTCTCTGAGATTGACGGCATCAACCTGACTGTGCCCTTCATCCCCCGGGGACCTCACTCCTCCAGGCAGATTCAGGAACTCCTTGAAGAAACCCACAAGTGCATTTATTGCTAAGAAAAATCAATCGTCAGTAATGAAAATGTTATGTTCTCCAGTAGACGGCCTCTAGGTCGGCTCTGGCACAAAAAAACGGCACGGGGCGCTGGCAGGAGGCTGATGGGCTTGATGCCATATTGATTGTTATGAAAGAAAATTCAGTGCCATGGACAAATGGAACAGCACTTTGCTTTTGTAATAAAGACTCATAATTTTCAAACACTTTGAAACTGTAAAAAGAATTGAATTAGCTAAACAGCTTACTGCACAGATAGTTGATTTAATACAAAATCAAATAAACAAATCCGTTTATTTCTGTCGAAAGGCTTCTCGGGAAAAATCATAGGGGTTACACTGCTGCAGCTCATTCCACTGGCAGGCAGAAATCTATAAACCGTGCCCCCGTCTGACCTGCTTACGTGCTTTGTGTCATATGACCAGCAAGTTTATGGAGCATCTCATTTAATTTAACAGGAAGTCTGTAAAGTCTGCACAAATAGTAACCAGTCTCCATTCTGACCAGTCTTAAATGGATAAGTAGATGATTAGGAAGTAGCTAAACTGGACAATCTGCCACATACTAGATGTGATCTTGAATTCTTTAACACTGGACTTTGGACAGAAAGGGCTGAATACTTTGATGAATAAATGGGGTTTCTTCACACCTACCACTAAGGGTACCACTTCTACACTAATGTTTTTTTTTCAACAGGGTTTTTAGGTGCGTAACCAAGCTGGCAGCAACTTAGTCAGCTGATACTTGTGATGACTTTACAAGATTGTAGAATAGTCGAGGACTGCTGAGCACTGTTGTATGTCGCTCTGGATAAGAGCGTCTGCTAAATGCTGTAAATGTACAGTAACTGTAAGGGGGAGTCTTGACTGGCTTCATACATTATATCTACTCTGTTTAAAATGGTTTATTATTAGTCATATTTATGGTAACTTGGTTATCCATCTCTCTGTGTTTGCAATAAGTTATAATCCATCTGGATTATGTCAATGTCCAATGGTGGAAATGTTGATGGAAGGTGTGTCATTGCCAGGGGCTGCATCAGGCAGCACGGACCTGCTCCCCGCTCCCAGCAGCACCACCAACTGGACGGCCTCCCTGCTCACTGACAGCGGGCGCGACAGCGACCTTATCTTCCACTTTGAAGGATGGCAGGCGGCCAACATCCCAGACCGGGTCGTGCCGCAGAACCTGACGGACCAGTTCACCATCGCTACCTGGATGAAGCATGGGCCCAGTCCAGGCTTGCGGCCTGAAAAGCAGACTCTGCTCTGCAACTCAGACAAAACTGGTGAGGCTGTGGTTTTGGCCCCCGTGTTTGGGTGCGGGTGTGGGAAACAGCAGGCCGATGAAAGAACCTGGAGACAAGTAGGGGATGAACTAATGGCTCTGAGAATATCTGGAAGAGAGGATGGCAAATGAGCTGACGATAGGCTGTGGAATTGAGGACAGCTGTATGGCCTGAATTAGGGGCAAAACACTTTTACGGATGGTTTTTGGATTATTGTTGTCACACCTAACAACATGATGGCAGTGGGCACCCAGCTGATACACTCTGGTTATTCAAAGCCTCGTAATATACTCAAACCATTTATAATGGCCGATTAATACTTGGCGCTCACAGCGCATGCACGTACGCATCGTGGCCGCCACGCGTTTCCTGCTTTTATAGGAGCGGCTACGCGAGGAGTTAAGGCGACGCGTACGCGGGATGCAGTACCACCAAAAACTGGGTGGCAGTACGGTCACCTTTTGTCATACAGTTAGTATTACAGCAGCATCTGATTTTTTTTAAGAATGAGTGGCCGGAAGACCTGTGTATTTTCAGAGGTAAGAGAGAAAATATTACATGCACTATTGTGTCCCGCTGTGTACAGCGTCTTCAAAGTTTAATGGCAGTTTAAGTTTCTAAGAAAGCGCTGCCATGTGTACAAAGCTCAGTGAAATTCTAACTTGCCTGCTTTCATAAGCAATGTTATTTTTTAATACAGTTTCGGTATTTATAAATCTTGGTAATAAAATTCACCGCGTGGTTTACGTTTCGCTAGAACACTTATTTTGCTTCTGGAAACAAAACTTGGCAAGCTGTGCAATTTTACTGACCGCTCCTTTTCAGGATTTTCTGCTATATGTTTGACATTACTTTGACGTTTACTGCCGTTATTTTTGAAACTCTCCGAGCCGATCTTAATCGTTTCATCCTTGCTGCTTAAATCACTCATAAATAGACGTGTTTGTGAGAAATTGATTTTGAACTATTTTTCTTTATAAATACTGCAGTAATTATTGCAAAAATCCATTTTTCCAGTATCGTGCAGCCTAATTACCAAATAATAACCACTACGAGTTATCCAACAGCATACAATTCAGCATGGGGTAGTAAAGTGATATGTGGCAGAGCAACGTACCAATGCGATGTGGAACAGTGGTTAGAATATAGAGAATGCTGCTGCAGCAGTACAAAATTAGCTACTCTGTCGCTGTGGAAGCAGCGAGCGTACATCATTTCATGTCACAACCTCATACAAATACATGAGACCGGAAACACAGGAGCCGACCAAGATGGTTTTCTCACACTGTCCCCTGGTGGACATGACCTTTAGTCCTCCAGAAAGACGTAAACTACATGTGCAAATATAGTCAGTACACTGCCTGCGTTGCGTACGCGTCACCTCGCGTGAAGTATATCGCGGCCCTAAGTGTTAGTTAACCTTTTGTCAACAGCCAAGGGCTTTCTTTCCTATCATAATCATTCAATGAAATGCCAGAATTATTGACAGGAGGGGCTAATAGAAGATAATCTACTTAATCTATGTCATTGGATATGCATAAGGAAATGCTGACTCATTGAAAGGAGCACATCTAAATGATCACAGATGTGTGGGATAGTGTCACTATGTGTTTCCATGCAGAGATGAACCGGCATCACTACGCTCTTTCTGTGCACAACTGCCGGCTGGTGTTCCTGCTGAGGAGGGACTTCACGCAGGGCGGGACCTTCCGGCCAGCCGAATTCCACTGGAAGCTGGAACAGGTGGGGGGTCGGGGGTCCTGTCACATGTTGGGGATTTAAAGGTCGCTCTCATAGACAGACATAAACACTTGGTCATGCAGACACATCCAGTCACATGTATGCAAACTTATACCTGCATATTCACACACACAAAAACACGTACACGCCTTCGCATACACACTTGGGAAACTGCACTCTCACCTCCCAGCAGTGTGTGTTAAGACCTCAGTAGCTTTCATTGGTTCCTGCATTTGCTTGTGTTGATTTTTACAATCTTCTCCACACTTATGCCAGGTTTCCAGTATTGACTGTTTGTCACAGGAGTGGGCAATCTTATCCAAAAAGGGTTGTTGTGTATGTGGGTTTTCACTGCGGCTGCCTAATTACATTACTAATTAGAGGACTGATTGGCTGAAGGGTCCTCAAACCTGGGATTGAATAGCTGACCTAAAGCTTATCCCAAAAACCTGCATATACACTGGCTCTTTGTGGATAAGAGCCCCGCCCCGGGTTTATCAGAAAATTGCTCTGTATTTTATAGTTCTCCTCGTAATATAATGAGAGCTGGGTCCTTTTGATCCAAGCATATCATAAAGGAAACCATATTCACTGAAGGGAAAGGCAGCCTGCCTGCCTTAGTATTAAAATGAAACGCTTTAATATTGAGCTTGACAACAAAACCAAGTGTCATGTCTTTATACTTTTTTAGTTGGAACTGAAGTTCAATAAGAATCATGCATGAGGGAATATTTGCCAGCGGGCAGTTTGCTAATCATAAGCCACATTGTAGCAGGAGGCATCTTTTTAGGGCTTGCAGACTCCACAAGGAATTTACCCAAGCAGGGCTAACTTAAGGGTCCAACAGTAACTTCCTTCCTCTGATTTTTGACAGGCAGTCATCTGGTCACATATCTCGGTTCCATTTCTTATTGAGCAGCACACCACTCAGCTGTGATTTGAGAGCATGCACTGCATTAAGAAACAAAGCGCCCTGACTACCTTCCACGCCTGTGACAGCCCTTTAAAATTCATCGGCTGATGGAGAGATCGCCTACTCGGCTGGCTAATGCTCACTGCCCTGGAGGGTTGCTTTCTCTGGCTCATTAGCCGGAGATCATTGTTTCATTTAATAGGTAAAAAGACAAAGTAAAACCACACCCCCAGGATACAGATCACCCTCAAGCCCCTGATTACTAACACGCCAATAAGCCTGTGGTCAGGAGCAGGTTCTGCCGATGCACTCATGTCAAGCTGGGTCACCTGATCCTACATGGGTGGGGCTATTTTTACCACAAGATTCTAGCAGACATACACTATATGGACAAAAGCATTGGGATACATCTCTCAATCATTAAATTCAGGTGTTTTACTCAGTCCCATTGCCACAGGTGTATAAAAGCAAGCACCTAGGCATGCAGTGAGGTTTACAAACATTTGTGAAAGAGTGAGTTGGTGTGAGGAGCTCAGTGAATTCAAGCGTGATTCATCATACTGTAGGACGCAACAAGTCAGTTTGTGAAATTTCTTTTCTGATAGATATTCCACAGTCAACTGTATATGGTATTATTGCAAAGAGGAAGCATTTAAGAACAACAGAAACTCAGTCACGAAGTGGCAGACCAGGCAAAGTAACAGAGCTGGGTCGCCAAGTGCAGAGGTGCGTAAAAGTCGCCAACATTCTGTTGACTATAGTATAATAACTGCAGAGTTCCAAACTTCCTCTGGCATTAACTCCAGCACAAAAACTGTGTACCTGGAGCTTCATGAAATGGGTTTCCATGGCTGAACAGCTGCATGCAAGCCTCACGTAACCAAGCGCAATGCCAAGCATTGAATAAGTGGTGTAAACCACACTGCCACTGGACTCTGGAGCAATGGAAGGTGTTCTGTGGAGTGATGAATCACGCTTCTCTGTCTGATGGATGAGTCTGGGTTTGGCGGATGCTAGGAAAATGTTACCTGCCTGACTGCATTGTGCCAACTATAAAGTTTGGTGGAGGAGGGATAAGGGTTGTTGTTCAGGGATTGCGCTAGGCCTCTTGGTTCCAGTGAAGAGAACTTTTAATGCTTCAGCATACCAAGACATTCTAGACAATTCTATGTTTCCAACTTCGTGGGAACAGTTTGGGGAAGGCCCTTCTCTGTTCCCTGTTTGGTTTGGAAGAACTTGACCAGCCCATGCAGAGCCCTGACCTCAACCCTACCGAACACCTTTGGGATGAGCTAGAATGGAGGTTGTGAGCCAGGCCTTAATGTTCAACATCAGTGTCTGATTTTGCAAATACTCTTTTGGACGAATGGCAAACATTCCCACAGACACACTCTACAATCTTGTGGCCGTCGTAGAGGACTGGCAGCTGATATAGCTGAAAAGGGGGGACCAGCTCCATATTGATGACTATGGATTTAGAATGGGATCATAATAGTTTCTGTACATGTAAAGGCCAGGTTCCCCAATACTTTTATCTCTATAATGTAGCTTGTACCATTTAGAAAAGTCTGCAATCTAGATATTGCTGGTTTACTGTTCATTTTTGCTGCTCCTAAAGGGTTTTACTCTCGCTGGCTACAAATTAGCAGGCAGGGAAGAAGTTGTTTGTGGTCCACTTGGCCTCTGGAGGAACAGCTTTTAATTGCACCGGTAATTAGTCCCTCCGCTGGGGTGTAAACTGCAGTCGCCTTCCGGCACGTGCTGTGTGATGGGAGCTGACAGGATGGACACAAAGGCACACAGCCATAACACACACGCAGGGATAAATGCTGTCAACAAGTCGGAGCTTTCCGTTTAATCAGTCAGGCTGGACCGCCAATTATAATGACTTGCATTTATGGCTATCAGCCAATCATGTTCTGCTGTCCAAGTCTGGTGGTAGACATTGATCATGTCACCGATCATGCAAAATTAATTGTCCTTATGTTCCACCTCAGGGGTCTCGCCAGTTATCAGTGCATATCCTGTTTCCTGTTGGGTTTTTAAGCTGACTCTGCATAATAAGGTTTGACTCCATCTGTCTGGCCATGTCGTGGTATTAGGTTGATCTACATGCGCTCCTCAGTGACCCCTGATAAGCTCAGATCTCTGCTACTGTTGGGGGTCTGAAAGCTGCCAGTGTGAGGCCGATCACCAGTGGAGAGACTTTGAAATCTCTGATTTCCTGATTAGCAGCACCTCAATGGCTTTGTCTGTCTCTGGGCTGCTGCACATTTCACCCTTGCAAAGGCATTAAAACCACCACCCCAAGCCCCCGGAAAGCAAATGACCAGAAGCCTTTAATCATTGTATTCCACTGAGGATTCTGGGCCTGCGAGACGAGGCTGGAGCAGCTCTGAATGTGATGTTGAGCATGGTGGTAGAAAAACAGAAAGTGCCGTGAAGTTTTCACATTTTTGGCTAGGAGGCTGACCTAAGGGAAAGTCTGAATAGGATGCAGGACCTTCAGGAAGCTCTCTACAGGGGCCTTTCAGCTTTCTGAAGAATGCGATTGACCTGACACGGCCCGGCCTGCCATCTTTGGTCCTGTCCATGATGCACCAGGTGGAGAAGATCCATTCCTCGATGAGGAGGCCTCCGGGCCTTGGGGAGGAAGGCGGCTTCCAGGAACACCGCTTTTGTTCTGACACTTTTGCTTCAGATTTTACCCTTTGCTTCTGAAATTAACGAGACATTGTACTTCTCTGAAGAGAGCAGTGTGGTGGTTAACCTTAAGGATTCCACTTCAGGAGGTGCTGCTCTTGCTGCTGTACCCTTGAGCTACTTAAATTAAGTACAGTTTTCAGTGATGGTATCTATCTGTATAACTCAATAATACAAGTGGCTTTAGCATCACCCAATCAAAATACAACAGAATAACGGCAGCCTATAGTATATATGTGTTCCTTTCGGTCTTGCCGCCCATTAACGTGACCATGTGAGGCAGAGCACGTGAGCGTGTGTGTTACTCTCCTCTGAAGCACTCTCCTCTCATTACAGATCTGTGACAAGGAGTGGCACTACTATGTGATCAACGTGGAGTCACCCCGGGTGGCACTCTTTGTGGACGGCGTGAGCTACGAGCCCTACCTGGTGACAGACGACTGGCCCATCCACCCCTCCCAGATTGACGAGCAGCTCACCGTGGGGGCCTGTTGGCAAGGTTGCTCCGGGGAACGGGGTGTATTCACCACAGTTTTTATTCAAGGGCCCTTGGATGGATGGATAGACAGAGTACTGGGAAAAGGCTCGAAAAACACTCACATACTTACGAAAAAAGTAAAGTAATATATTGAAAATCCATGTATGCCGTTTTTTAGCTTCAAGCTAAACTTTTTTTTTTAAAAAAACAACAAAGGTATAAAAAGAACAACCCAAAAAGAAAATGGGCTGTCAGCAGACTACAGGTCACAGACCACATTTAATAAAAAAAAACAATCATTTTACAACCTATATAATTACCAGCGACTTTAAATGGTGTACACTGACCGAACTGCTTTTCGATTTGAAGGTACAACGTTCATTTCTGTTCATCCCCAGCAGCCATTTCTCTCTTTTCTCTTAAATCAAATGTTGAGAGAGACAGCTTGTGCGGATTCACAGGCCACAGACTCGCTGGCTCCCTCACCTCAGCATCATTAAGCCACAGTTGATAAGTATCCAGACAATTAGATCCGAATCGTCCTCTTCATCTACAAATAGTCAACAACACTACGACTCCCTTTCAAACCAGGCGGCCTCTTCCCTCCACCTTCCCTTCAAAGTGAGGCTTCATCGCCAGCTGCTTCTCAGTCTCATTCCTTAGCATTCTTTCAGCTGGGTTCTGTTAATGCACCATCCCATTACGAGGGGATAATACAGAAAGACTCGGCAGATAAATGAAGATGATCCCTGTGCTGAGTTCTTGTCGCCTGCCAAGCTCAGTAAACAGAGCATTACGCTGAGCAGAAGACAGGCTGTCATTTGAACATTGGGAAACGTATTCAAATGAAGAAAGCCTGTTAGCCGTATAGCCCTAGCAAACTTATTGGCAGATTTTCTATACTGAGGTATCCAGGTCTGAATCTGCCATGTATTTAGAATGACAGCAGTTTGTGTATCAGCCTCACAATATCAATGACATACTGAAACCCAGCTGTTGAGTGCTGAAATGAGCAAAAGGGCACACAAAGTTTCTAGTCCGTTAGTTCATTGGCTAAGACCACTCTGAAAACAGGCAGCTAATTGGAGCAGGACACTTGAAAACTCTGCCATCTCTGCTGCCAGATATATATGAGTATCAGGACAGGCTGGCAGCAGCAGAGTGTAACGCGGAGGAACCGGCCAGACTGAGGCGTGACCGAACCAACTGGCCCGTAGTACACACTGAGCTCGGAAATCTGGCGTTTCACTGTCAGAACAGCTATACAACTGACAACTTCTGTCACAAAACAGACGTGTTACAAGACCACGGCATTTGCGATTCGTTTGGTCAGCCTGTCCTTCAGTGGATACAGATCAAGAAATCCTACTTAGTATTAGGTGCCGTCAAGTCGATGTGACCGTAGAAATTCCACCAGAACGATAACTCTTCTGTCGGGGTCGTCTGACTGCCCAATGACATGATCTTTGCTGTGATGATCAAGCCTGTTCATCTGCTTTTTATCCAATTCATCCAAAATTTACACTCTTTTCCAACGTACTGGGTCTTCTCATAATACAGGCAGTCCCCGGGGTAGAATGCCCGACTTATGGACAACTTATACGTTTGGACAGACTGCCATTAACCCTGTTATATGAAAAATTTGGGTTAAATGCAGTGGTTCATAATAACATAAAAACACTGCACAGCTTCAGCAGACAGTCGGCTCCAGGTACTTTACAGTGCAGTATGAATTTACTCGTTATTACTGTATAGTTATTATGTATTCTATTGTTATTGTTCCGACTTACCTACAAATTCCACTTAAATACACACTTAGGGAACGGTTCTTGTTCGTAACCTGGGCACTGCCTGTGCAACCAGAATAAATCGGCTTCTCTCTGATTATTTGTGCTTCAAGTGAAAGTTTAGGCCTAATTTGCTGAATCATCCCCTCGCTTGTTTTCTCTATGGTCCGTGATGTCATCTTTTCCAGCCAGTCCAAAAGTGTCTCTACTGTTTTCCTGTCTTGCTTCTCCTTTTGTCCAACTTTCATACCCATAAAGAGTGACAGAAAATATCATGTTCTGAACAATTACGGCTCTTGTTCTTAGAGTTGCGTCAGTCCTTTTGAAGATTTTTTTTCCCTCAATCCATCATCACAGCTTTGCCAAGTGCCAGCCTGTAACTTATTTCCTGACTGCTGGTTCCTTTGCTGGTGTGATTGTTCTCAGGAGGTGAAAACTGTCTATAACATCTATGTCGTCACCATCAACACTAGAGAGAGCGACTGATCCTCTGGTTTTAACCTTCAGTCTCATCTGTTTCATTCTGTTCTCTAACATCTTCAGATATGTGATGTCACCAGCATATCAAACTTTGTTTCTTCCACAGTTGTCTTCTTCCAGTCCTGTTTCTCTCAATATATGTTCGGGATGCAATTTAAGTAGCTGAAGTGATAGCATGCGTGAGAATGGGAATGGGAATGTTTCTTGGACCTGGTCAACTCCCTCAGAAGGCTCTGTTTGTAATCAATAATGCACATTTTGATCTGAGAAATAATGCCTGTTGTTCTTTGGTCTTTACTGAACCCTGTTTGTAATACTTTTACAAGTCTTAAACAGTTAATAATCTTTTTACCTTTCGAAAGCTCTCCTTTCTTTGGTATTGAAATATAAACTGATCTCTTCCAGGCTGTCGAATAATTCTTCCCCAAGTTTATCAAAATTTCATCAGCCCTCTGACTGAGAGGGAAGAGGGATGTGCAAATAGTAATGTGCATTTATAACTATCAGTGTTGGGCATTTTAGGTCCAGTAGCTACAAATCCAGACCAGGATTTTGTTTCTGTCAACCAGTTGAGTATAAAGAGTCACAGTCACAGAGTGCTCAGCTGGTTGGTAGAAACAAAATCTTGGTCTGGATTTGTAGCTTCTGGACCTGAAATGCCCAACACTGATAACTATTTAATAATGAACTGTGCAGTAACAGATGCCAAACAGAATGGTTAGTAAGGGGAGGTTGTCTCTTCCTCCGTAGGTGGTGAGGTGAACACACCTCGTTTTACCCAATATTTCCGGGGAAGCCTGTCAGGCCTGACCATCCGGCCGGGAAGGATCGAGAACCAAAGGGTCATCTCTTGTCTTCAAGCTTGCAAGGAGGGCCTAGACATCAGCTCCCTGGAAAGCTTGGGGGGGGGCATCAAGGTGGGCATCCTGGCAGAAAGCCAGTTATACCTCCATCTGCCTGCTTTGCACTCAGCGTTGTTCCTCGATCAATGAATATTATTGCATTGCTATGAATTACTGCTCCATCCATTTAATTTTTATATAGCGCCTTTCACAACAGAGTTTCCCCAAGGCTACAGGGGTGTGTGGTGATACATTACTACGTCATTTATGCAGAATAATACAAAAATAGGGAAAACGGGAGACAAAGATAGCAAAGATAGAGACAAAGATAATGAGATAACCTTTGAGGGTCCAAGGGCAACTAGCTGCCCCCCCCTCCCTCAGGCATGTTAACATTATAGAAACAAGAAAGACTGGACTTGTTTGCTAAAAGCAAGGTGTCAACTGTGGTCAAGGTCAAAGCCAAAGTCCTTCAGTGAGTGTGTTCTCCATGCTGGCCTGTGGGAGTCGGCAGATTGAAGTCTGCAACCACGAAGTCACAGTTCATAAATCGCATCAACTATGTCATACTTTCAATGGGATTTAACCAGGACTCCAGCTCAGAGGGTGCCCTCCCCAGGCACCACCCGGACGTGTGGGAAGGCAGAGAGCATGGATGGTCAGAAAATGCATTGACACATTTAAAGACTGAGATTGATTCAGCATCCCAAACATAGGTTGGCAAACTGTTCCACAATATAGGGGCCCTGTAGCAGAATGCTTTACCACCAACTGTCACTGTATTTATATGTGGTATGACAAGGAAGCCTGCATTCTGTGATCTGAGTGGACGATGTGGCTTGTGAACTTCAAGTAACTCTGTCAGGTAGGCAGGGGCTCTACCTTTAAATGCCTTATATGTAAGTAGGAGAACTTTGAAGTCAGTTTTGAACCTAACAGGAAGCCAATGCAGGGAACTAAGAACAGGGGTTATGTGTTTGAACTTCCTGCTCCTGGTGATGATTCAGGCTGCTATATTTGGAATACATGCTGAGCTGCAGAGGGAGAGGTCTAGCCCCTCAGAGTGGAGTGCGGAGCTTATAGCAGGCCTGTCTGCAGTCTTGCTTCTGTGGTTTTCTAATCCTGTCCTTCGTGTGTCTTAAAGGGTCCTCCGCAATATTTTCACTGGTCACCATTAAGGTGTTTCATTTTTTGTGCTACGTTCAGTTCCACTTCAACCCAGCCCAGTCGATCCTGGTGATGGAAGGGGATAATCTGGACAGCATCAATACGGCACTATCAAAAGTGTCCTACATCAACTCCCGGCGATTTCCCACCCCCGGCCTTCGGCGTCTCCACATCACCACCACGGCACAGTGAGTGCGACAACCCCCGTTTGCCGAAAAGTTGCGTGTGGAGAGCAGGTTGTCAGGAAAACAGCATCAAAACACAAAACGGCAAACATTCTAAAGCATTCATCCCCTTGAGAGATTTCTAAAAAAAATCTCTTCTCAAATCTTCAAATCCATGCGCATGTGTACAGTTTCAGCTCTGTGCTATAACTGGGTTACACTGGTTTATTTGTGGAATGGACTGAATTGTTAGCTGCTTTTGTTCTCTGGGGAGAACCAGAAGTGTAACAGTACTGGCAACACAACATGTCCCATATCTCAAATCTCAACACCCTCACTGCAGAAGTCATAAGGACACTGCATCACAGCTGCATGGCGGGGAGATTCACACAATCAGTCTCTGGACTGATAGGGGCACCGGTCCTGCTGGGATACGCAAAGCACATATAAGCCCAAGGAAAAAGTCGCAGATAATGCAGAAAGACTCAGCAGATAAATGAAGATGATCCCTGTGCTGATGTATTATTGCAATTCTGCCATGAACCTTTAAATTTAAACATTTATTTGAATGATTTTAGCCGTAGGAATGGCCCACACTGGAAAGCCCTGCAAGCTATATGTGGGAGCAGAATATCATGATTCCCTGATAATGGACTCAGGCTTCACATTTAGACATTCCCTTCCTTCACACACCTCCTCTTTGCGCCTACCTCGTTGCTTGTCTCTCCGCCGTGCGTGCTCGGCATCCCTTTAGGTGTTTCGGGGAGGACACTTGCGTCTCCATCCCAGACGTTGAGGCCGTGCTGATCGTGCTTCCCCCCGCCGAGCCACGCATCACCATAAGCGGGACGGGGCGTCTGGCGGCGCCAGTGAACGAACTGCGCGGCCCCACCGGCCTGTCACTGTTCCCCGACCTGCACATCACCAGTACAGTGGTGCCCGGTGACGCTGACGCCACAGGTATGGGCACAGCTGCACGAGACTGCAGTGCCCTGGACACTATGCAAGTGGCCCCTTCATTCAGCTTGTGGTATATTTATTTTCTCAGGTGTCAGAGTTGGAGGCTGTGTGCTCTGTTTATTTTCTCTGCCTCCTCCTGGGGCATACTTAGAAATTCTGCATTTACAAGACAAAATGTCACCATACCCCAATCCCCCGTGCAGTTTTACGTATTCAGGGGCCCCCTTGAAGTGCTGGACCCCCTGAATCTCCCAGGGTATCCATGCCACTCCGGCACCCCTGGTCACCTTCCCCATCCAAACAAGCCATGTCTCTGAAGTGGCTACTGTTCTGATTGTGGGTATATGCCCTATGATTGACTGGCATCCCATCCATGGCATCGCTTTGGGTGTTACCTCAAAATGTAAGAGTGATTTCGACTGTGGCATTTCTGAAGCCAAAAACAGTAGTTCTGTTCTCATTCTGTTACCTTCCACATTCCTGGGAACAGCCATAGTGCTACAGACTATTGACCGATATCACTCCTTCGTATCACTCCATCATATGCCCGAGTCCGATGCACGGACTAGGTTCTGTTGTCTCTATCCACATTGTCTCATTCAGAAGTCATGCATGCATGGCCTTTCATACATTAAGAGGGAGTAGAGGTCCCTCCAAAGTCCAAAAGCGGCTTTATTGAGTAAATATAGAGAGAGATATGATTATAGGCATTTATTTAGTTGACAAATTGCCAATGGTTCGAAAGTCAGCCAGGTTTGTGTATTTTGTGCGCTTTATGCACTGTGTGCCGGGTGACACAGCATGACCTGCCACTTTGTCTGCGTGCATCCGCAGCCCCCCATGCCAGCGTCCTCGAGATCCTCCACAACCTTGACTACTGCGATGTGCTGCTGGTCGGGGAGGAGCTGAACCCCCAGCAGGAGAGCCTGCAGCTGCGGCCCGGCGCCCTGCTAGGGAAGCACCTGGATGTCACCAATTCCTCATCCGGTATCTCCATCTATGGTAAGAAGCCCACACCTCAGCAAAGTGCAATGGGCTTAGTGGATTTTCCATCCAGCGTTCAGGATTTGGGCATGATCTGGGGACCTTCACCATCTTCACAGGCGTGGACTCCATGGTGCACTACGAGCAGGTGATCCGCCAGGTGAAGTACTACCACTGGAATCCCGAGGCCATTCGGAACAGGAAGCTGCGACTAACCTGCTCAGAGCTCAACGGACGCTATACCAGCAATGAGTTCAACCTGGAGGTCAGCGCCGGCCGGGGTGGGAGCCCTGTGGGTCGGGGATAATGGCCATGTTACTTCAGGGGCTTAAACTGAGGGCTGTCAGGTAGAATATTCACTGGATTAAACCTAGATGTTACTCCTTAGAACCAAGTAGAACTTTTTGTCAGTTAACAGTCACATTTCAAAGAATGACCCTTCTAGCTCAAACCTCTTTAAAGGCTCCAGTAGGAATTGTCCTTAAGCTGGAATCACTGCTTACTTGTGGTTTTCATTTTTTAGTGTAATTTTTAAAATTTGTCTCAGAATATCCTTGTGCTGACTTTCTGAAGAGAGTTTTGGCCAATTTTGCTCTCCGTGGGCAGTCAGTCGGCCCGTAACCCAGACAAGGGCTCTACTACAAATGGTTGGGCAAACCTGACAGTGCATGATTATCCACACCATTGCCCTGAAAGGCTGGAAATCTGCACTGATCAAAGATTTCGCATTTAGAAGCAGATTAGCTATTTATAATGCCTGTTTTCTCAAAAGTTAATACTTTTGTTTTAATTAGCTTCATTTTGTTTGTTTTGTTTTGATCTAGTTTTGCTCATAATTAGTTCGAAACCAAGCGGAAAGGTTCGAAACGCCAACAAACAGACAAAAACCACCGACAGAAATGAACACGGTTGGCGTGCTCAGTATTGTAGTCTTACACGTATGGAGAAATGCTTCAATTTAAAAACATTCCTCGCTGTAGTTCAGAGGTGTTTGAGAAATGTGTATAAATATGTATGAAGATGTAATCGGTTTGTAGACAATCTCTCAATTTGTAGTCATGGCAAATTTGTATTTACAAGAAGTAAAACAACTCTGCATTTAAATATGCTGAACTGTAGCCCTTCTGGGATGTAGAGTGATAAGTTCTGTAATTATTATTTATGAAGTTTATAATTATTTGCATACCATTGTGGAAATTATGGTGGTATGAAGAGATGGGAGTAAATAAATATCTAAAGGTGTATATTAATCTTGTTAATAATGTATTAAAAGGTGAAATGATTCTCATAATGGCAAACAGTCATGTGATATGGGAAAGTGGTTGTGAGAAACAGGTTTATTAAAAGAAGTACTGGTGTATTGGGGGGGCCTGCACTTCTCAGGGTGTGTTTACAGCTGAGAGGGAAGAATTCGGGCAGATGCAGGACAGATGTGTCAGCATAGAGGATTGTGTTGAGAGTGTCGGGTTACTCATGGTTAAGCAGGACACATTTGCATCGATTTATTCAGCAGATGCTTTCGTCCGAAGCAACATACAAATCGGGAAAGTTCGGTGCCGGGTAGCAGGATCGGCCGGCATCCCTGGGGCCGGTGGGGTTAAGGGCCTTGCTGAAGTGTCGGTGATGATGTGGCTACACAACAGGGGAGACGCCCCCTCCCACAACAACATTACGTAAAGATGTAAAAGGTTATAAACGCCTTACAGCGCAGAAATTGGGCGTGACTGTACTAATTGCAACAGCAATGCTCAGAATGGAGAGAAGAGAAAAATGTAAGCCCCTTGCAGCAAAACTGCCATGTTCAAAGTTTACAGCTTTGCCCAGGTGCAGAAATCCCCCTGACAAATCAAATGAACCTTAGAGTATTGTTAACAAAAGTACCCTGAAAAAGTAACAGCACTCAACCCCAGACTGTCATTAAAGCTCCACATCCAATATGCAGGATTTCCATTTGAAGGGAACCCCTCATTCACTCTCACTGTAGAACCAGGTCATGGTGAACCTGGAGCTTGTTCCAGGTAACACAAAGCACAGGGCAAGGTACGCCAATCCATCACAGAGCGCATGCTCACATTGACACGCTATCGTCATCGTAGACATCCTGCATTTTTGGACAGCAGGAGGAAGCCTGGAAGAAATCGGGAGAGGACTCCACATATACAGCACCAGTCAGAAATTTGGACACACCTACCTATAGAAAAGTTTGTGTACTATTCTCTACATTTTAGAATAATTCTAAAGACATCAAAACCATAAAATAGCACATGGAATGCAGTGAGCAAAACAGTATGAAACAAAAAAAATAGAATTTGTTGGGGGAGGCAGATTGGTGAGTTGGGACTCAGAAGGTTGTCGGTTCAAATCCCTGGGTCAGCTGAGTGATTACCCCACTGGGCCCTTGACCCCAATTTTTCCAGGGACTTCCTGACCCTACTGTCTCCTCTATGCCAGTTGCATGCTTTTCCAGCTGTCTTGAAGGAGGTTCCACATATGCTGAGCTCTCATAGGCCGCTTTTTCTTCACACTCTAGTCAAACTCCTCCAAAAACATTCCTGCTGTGTTTAGATCATGTGATGTGACACTGTCACTCCTGTTTTTAGGTGGCTTAGCATGTCTAAACTTTTGACTGCACAAGGGGGCAGAGAGCAAACCCCATCCCTGGAAGCAAGAAGCTACAATGCTATGCTATCCATTAAGCCGGCGTGTCATCAAGGCATACTCCATTTCTTACATCATGAAGGGGTTAAAAAGAGGAGTATCCACACAGGCACTCACGCAGCCTCATTGATCATCCCTGCATCAGGCTTTAAAATGAGATGAGTCTCTAAGTGATGCTGGTGGCTTATTATTTCACAGCACAGAGACGGCAGAAGACCTCACATGCTGCTGAAAGCATTTCCCAAAAGCTTATCTTAGAACATTTTTCAAACCTCTTATAGGACATCAACCCCCTTCTAGGTACTGCCAGATTTCAAATATTGTGTCCAGTTCTGGCTTTGAGTCTTACAGTATAGAAGTTATCATATCAAAATACTGCCAATGAGCTTCCAGATTTAGCTGCATGTAGATTTTTATAGTAGGTTATAAAATCTAATTAATTTCTTTAGGGCCCATTAATTTATTCACTGGGGCAAAAAACAGCCAGATTTTTGCACTCACCCTAATAAAACGGTTTTAATTTTATACTGAAATTTATTGTTTTTGGCTGGGGAAACACTTTTATTGGGCACCGGCTGAAACAGTTCTGGCTGTGTTTAAGAGGACTTGCTGTGTACTTGTTGTGCTATTGCCTCACACCAGCAGGTTGGAGGTTCAAATCCCACCCCAGATCTCCTCCAGGTCCTCCATTCTCCTCCTATAGTCCAAAGAGACAGAGTTAAGCAAATTGGTGTCTCCCAGTTGCTCGTAGTGTAATGGGTGTTCTGTAGCATCAGGAGTTGATGCTGGAGCTCATTAAACTTGCTAATAATTTTCTTAAGCTCGGATAGATTCAACTAATCCCTTATAGACCAGAATGTGAATTATCTTTGTGTTCAAAGGCATTACGACATTATGCTGAGAGTTGGCTTATTGGATGTCGGTAGTATTATGTGCACATTAGGAGTATTTATATATATTCTGTGTAGAGCTCAAGATGTAAAGATGATTTTAGACATTTCTTATTACCAAAAACAGAGTAATATGTCGATGGTTATGTGTTTAAATCCTACCTCGTCTGTGCGTGTGTGGAGTTTGCATGTCCCCCGTGTTGCATGGGTTTTCTTGCAGTAAGACAAACTGACATTTCTGAATTGCCCATGGCATATGACTGTGTGTGTGTGTGTGTGTGTGTGTGTGTGTGTGTGTGTGTGTGTGTGTAAGCCCTGCAAAGGACTCGCATCCTGTCCAGGGTGCCCCTCCAGCCTTGTGTCCTGAGCATGCTGGGATACGCTCTGTAAAATCCGCCCAGTGAGGCTGTGGCAGTCTTTGGTGAATCACGACCGATTATGCTGAAATGTTACTGCTGTAATTATCTAATGTAATTATCTCTGGAATAACAATTAAGAAATCAATATTAGAACAATCCCTTGCCCAAATTTACGAAGATTCATTAAAATAAAAAATATTAGGAATTGAGCAGGAAACATTAAGGCATAAAACTGACAATATGCTTATTGGCTGTTAATTTACAGTTTGCTTACTTATATTACATGCAAATATTACTTCCTCATACAGATAAATGAGCACACAGAAAGGCTCCATCCATCCATATGTCCACCTTCCTCTTCTCAGCACATTCCTGTAACTGAGAAGCAGCCCTGTACCTACTGCTTCTTGGCTCCTCCCAAACGCAGGAAGTGCCAGGTGACTGATGGGTGCTCTTGTTTTCTTCCCCTCCTGCTCTGCCCCCGGCCGTGTCCTGCAGGTGGATGTGCTCCACAGCGCGGGATATCAGCAGCACATCGGTCACATGGCAGCCCAGCCACAGTACCTGCGTGCCATCCAGCACCCGGTCATGGTCCATGGTCCCAACATGGCCCACAGCACAGGTGCAGAGCCTTGCCACAATGTGGTCTGAATGTATGAAGCCATATTGGATTTCCAGATTAATCTCACTGCCTCTCTGCATCTCTGTACCTGCACAGGACCTCCCCCGGCGGCCACAGTAGTGATTGTGATGTGCATCGCCGCCCTGGTGGTCATTGTGGTTCTGGGCGTCTACAGGATTCATGCGGCTCAACAGGAGAGCTCATTGAACGATGAAGGCCAAGGAAAGAGGGGGTGGACGGACTGGGACGACTCTGCACTCACCATAACCGTCAACCCCATGGAGGTAGGACAGGCGCAGGTGAACAATGTGCCGCATGTCAAAGTGTCTTTCCTGTTCATTTCTACTGCATTCAACATATCGACTATGAGTACCCAGTGTTAGCTTACTGTCTCAGATATGGCAGACCTTGACACGCACCGTTTTTACAAGATAGTCAACATTAAAGCAATGTGCTAACGATTGGTTATTTTGACATTGTGGGGATGTTATTTTGGTCCCCACAAGGAGAAAATCAATTTTATAAAAATCTGTGACTGCAATCAAAAACAGATCAAACAAATGATCAACAAAACAAATAAAAGTCTTGTATTTTGTTTGGTTTCTTATGGTTAAAGTTAGGGTTGGGTAGGGGTTAAGGTTTTCATAGTTGGGATTAGAGTTATGCTCGTAGAAATTAATGTAGAGTCCCCACAAAGATAAAGATACCCAATCTGTGTGTGTGTATATAAGATGCTCATCGGCCTTCCACCCAAAACATATGCTATCACTGTTCGAAATTTCTGTTTCAATTTTTATGCTGTCTTTGTACCTGTTGTTTTTGAAATTTGAGATGGGCAGTGTTTACTTTGAAATCCTCCTTTAAATATTTTCAGTAAAGGAAACTGAAAATTGCAAAGGGGGGGTTGGGGGTGGTGTAGCAGCAAGTGAGAAATTAGGGAAGAGGAGAGACGCTTCCCCACGTGAGATACTTAGGCCATCAAACACATTCCTTCACTCCAGAGTGTCCAAGAGCAGCGAGGTGCTGCTGAAGAGGAGGGGGAGCAGGATGAAGAGGAAGAGGACGGCGAAGACATGGAGGAGGACATCACCAGCACAGAGAGTGAGGACAGCGATGACGAGGAGCAGGGAGAGCCCCGGTCCCCACGGGAAGGCAAGAGGAATGGTCATGTAGAATGGAACAACTGTACTTATTAAACTCACGCACACACCCAGACACACACACTTACCCACACGGAAGCCGAGCCAATTCATGATGCTTAACTCAAGCTGGTGTCTGTCTGTGCTCATATTTTTAACAAAATGTCTCCCTCTGTTGCTGTCAATTGGGTACTACACTGCAATTTGTCTCTGAACCAACAACAGCCAGCAAGTCCCTCAGCAGTTTCAAACCTGTCAGTCTTAAAAGTCACGGTCCGTCCTTGTTTTTCCCATGTTATTGCTGTTAGCTCATTTTAGCCCTTGACTGATTTTGATTGGTCCAAACACATACACACAGGCATACACTGACACACCGGCTGCCAGTTCATAACACACATCCACCTCATATCTACACACTACTCACAGCTGATCTTCTGCTTCACCAGACTTGGGTTATGACTTTTCATAAATCTTGAATTTGTGATTTTGACCCAGACAAACATTTTTATGCAAAAAGTAAGTGTTCATACACATTTACAGACAGACATATACATACATGTGTCCGTACATAGACACAGGAATCATGTGGACGATCTCTTGATATTGGAGAAAAAGGCATGTCCCCTTCAAGCCCGGTCCAAATGTGAACCTATAATGTTAGGTATCTATACCGACATGTTTGTGTATAGTAAGCAAAGATGTTTGTCAGTCTTTTTTTCATATGGTTGAATCCTTTGCAAGCTGCAAGTTATATAGCTGAAAAAACTCAAAACCCTTTTCTTAATATATCAGACTCCCGATTCTCAATCCCTTTCCCTCAAGTGACATTAATACGTTTGACATTAATTTTGCTAACTTGTATTTTTTTTACATTATCAGTGGAAAGTGTGAGCTAGTCACTTATTCTTACTAAAAATACAAAATTTAATCTATCTTTGGAGTGAAAAATTGATGTTCCCTAACAGAATTCCGATGTCGTTCAGATGTTAGGTGGGACTCTCTTTGTTGGTTTACTTATATACTCTGAGGACAATATGTAACCATCAAGGTCAAACTGTCCAGGGAAACACCCCCCATCTGTACCTGTGTCATTATCACTTTTCTCTGTTGATGTGTTTCAAAGGACAGCTCTCTTTCATTATCTGAGCTCCCTAACAGAGGCCTTTAGAATACACTTCCTTTGTTCTTTTAGGCTTTGAGGACTCAATGTCATTGTTAAAACATAAGCTTAAGCTTCCTGAAACCCTAAATTTGAACCTATTAAGGCTAATTTATTGGCCAGTGTATCTCCTTTGTGTTAAAATCCTGTGTTAATTAAAAAATCCACTCCAGTCAATGGGTCCTCAGTCGTTTTCAACAATAAAACTGCTCTTATACGTAGAAAAAAAAAAAGGTTTTTAAGCGCAGTATCTCAAAAGAATTACGGAAATTCAAAAAAATTTCAGGCCAGCTAATAACCAGCCAATGATAAGCAGGTATATTGTAGACATTAAAAGCACTTAAGAGCTAAGGGTCCAAATCCCAGCAAACGGGGAAATCCCGCAGGTTAGAGCTGACGCTTTATGACCATGTACAATGTTAAAATTAGGCTCCATTTGCCATTGTCCTCTGTGATCCTTACCCTGCAGATTATAGAGCAGGTGTCCTGGTGTGATGACAGTGTAATGGTCTGTTTGCATAATTCCAGTCACTGTACATTGATTCATCTGCATTGACTTTCACACATGTGCTGGCTCAGGTTTTCCTGACCTCGCCACGCCTATGCTGGTGACCCTGTCGTCTTGTGTCCATGATCCTGCCATCTGCCATCTGGTCGTTTTGTCCATGCCCATCGATTACCTCATGTCAGTTAGAGAATATTTAAAAGCCATTTAAATTATTAGACCTGTATGTATACAATGGTTCTTCAATTTTTTTCTATACTATTTGGTATTATTTTAATTTGATTTCTTATCTGTAATCACTACAGCACTTTCTGTACCTTTGCCAATAAAAACTTGTTTCATAATCTCATACTGTGTTAATGTATCTATTTTTTATCCTATTTTATTAATGTGTTCTATGTCTGTAGGACTCCCAATTACCTCTGCTGCGGTCAGCTTGCTGTTGTATCACCAGTGGTTAATTCGGCAGATACTAACTAACTGTTTCAGGTTCAAGAGTTTGAACAGTCACTGAAACTCAGGTCTGGCTCGGTAAACTGTGCTCAGGTCAGTGCAGGAAAGTTTCCTGTGAAGGGAAACATACTGTGGCAAATTTGTTAGAAAGACAGCAAGCTTTTCCAGTTCTAATTATCAGACTTCAGAATTATTTTTTTCCACTATGTTGGATGGAGTACAGTCCCATGTGACATGGAACGGAGTTTTATTTGGGTACTGGAGCGAGGATGGGTCTAACAAAACAGAGGAGAGCAGCATAAGCAAGAGACAGATGTTTCAGACTCTGCCATCTGCCCCGCTTTGTCAGCTCCCCATTTCCTGCCCGTTGGTACCATGAAGGGTCCTGCAGGGAGTCACATGGCCATGGCCGTCATGGCTGGCCCCCGTGACCTATGACCTACCCTGTAATCACCCACAAACTTCACTGATGATGGTGCTATTTATTCAGCTGATTTAGATTTTTATTTTAAAGTACTTTAAACTATTGCTATTTTCTCCACTTTTGCAGCGTAATGGCGAGGCAATTCTGATTAAATGTACTATTTTGTTTTTGATTTTCTGTTCCGATGAATATAAGCCCCCGCAGCACTTCTGGTGTATTTCTTTTCTTTTTTTTCCTTTGCTCCCCCCCCTCCCCGCCCCCCCCGGGCGCTTCGGTTAGCGTGGTTCGTGAGGAGCTGTCTGTGGGGGC
>JAAGVU020000043.1:16954984-16966026 GCA_011763525.2 Mormyrus iriodes | reverse complement strand
AATGAAGGGCTTGTTACTAGACTCCACCCATCTACAGGTTGTCCCATTTCCCTACCCCCATCTCCTGTGTGAAGGTTTTGTGCCTTTTACATCAAAAATAAAAATTCATAGTAAACTAGCAAGAGTTCAGTTGTTGAGCTCCGCGTACGTTTAGATCTTAAGTCAGCTTAACGACGCATTAAGAAGAACGTGATGTTTGCATTGAGTAACGTGTGATGTGGCCAGACCGTCCTGCGAATGCCAGCAGGGTGAATGGTGGCTGTCACAGATTAACATTTCAAATGCACATTTAAAAAAATCAAGTAATCAAAAACGGTATGTAAGACTTAGAAAAACACTCAAATGGCAAATAAGTGTAACAGCCAAACAACCAAATGCATGAACAATATTCCTATAAAAAATAATACTGGAGAATCCCAAAAAAAACAAGTTATTGAGAAACACAGCTAGTAAAAAAAGGTCCATACTTTGTGTAGCTGATAAGTGTGTGTTCTTACAGATGACGGTAAGTCACACAGCTCATGTTACACTCATCCTCGTGAAGCACCCTCAGTCATTCACAATCCTCCAAAGGTTTTCAGCTGCTCAGTGTGAAGGTCTCATTAACAAAGTTTGGTCTAAATGTTCATCGATGGAATTCATGCTGGCAAAAAAAGATCTTTAAAAAAACTGATAAATGATCGAATTAAAATGCTATCGCAAAACCATACATTGTACCTATAGTATTTAAAGCCTTATTTATGAATTTACGCAGAGAGCTGAATATTCTAATATTCCAAAACTTCTCAAAAAGCTGCAGCGACAAGTCCCTGTTCACAAATAAAGAAGCAACCCCCCCCCCACAAAAAAAATGGCAACTGAAAATCCTGTTTCATGCTTCTTTCTTTAGTAGCAACCAGCTGTGAAAATACTCAACCCCTACAATGAGGAAGGGCTCCAGGGAGACAAATGGTGTTTGCTCCGTAAACTTCTCCCAGGTGCCTCAGGTGTAGTGAGCAACACTAAGCAGGCGTCCGTCTGATGCCAATACTTGGGCCTGTTTACTAGTTTACAATCTAACACAGGCAGGACAAAAAGTAATGGTAATGAGAGCGTCAGGTCCAGCTGTCAAGCAAACAGCAGCCCACATGACATTGAGGTCCCTCATGATGCTCTCCGAATCCGTTCTGAGGTCCCCACACATTTACGAGAAACAGGAAACAGGTCTGAAGCAGCATTTTGGAGCTGCAGGGCAGCATGGCCCTGCGGTCAGTGGTTATTCCAGCCAGAGGCAGCAAGGCCCCTCCAGTCTTAAGGCAGACGTGGCAGGTGGGCGGGCTCTGGCGAGAGCAGTGGGAGGTGAAGTCGTCACACTGCTGCGAGCTCTGTGGGCAGGATGCTCACTCGAATGACATCAGATTTGCAGGAACCTACCACAGAGGGGTTGGAGGGAGGGACAGTTTCTCAGGGTTAGCATGTGGTATACTTAAATCATCTGCCCTTTCCTTGAATGAAATGGAAGATCTTTAGTCACCGTGGTAATTAGCATAAACCAGGGCTGAGAATCCACCCAATTTCTGACCTGAGATCAGATGTGCTGGGAATTACCTGCTGCTTGTTGCTCTGGCAGGCTGCACTCAGGTGCTTGAACCACAGCTGAGCATTCGCCCGGCTTCCCGCCTGATACTTGTAAGTATTTCCTAAAAAAGAAAAAAAGACAATGAATCCAGAAACCTCATTTCACACAGAGCTCCTTCAGAGTCCTATGTATGGAAGTGACAAGTGCAATTAGATATTACATTTATGTTGAGCAAGAAAGAATTCATTTCACAGTATTAATTATACTACATTAATACACTTATATGTCACATCGAGGATTTGGATCTGTGTGCAGTAGCTGGAGAGTGTTACGATGGAACTTCCCTAGATCGCAGGTGACCTGCAAGATACACCATGTAGATGCTGGTGTGAGTTGAACCATCTGGCATGTTGTTTCGCTAAAGTTTTGGGACGTGAAGCGAGCTGAAGCCGAGGAGATAAGATTCCTCCTCGGGGCGTGACTCGGTTTCACTGAATGCAGTGCTGAATGCAGGGGTAAGACTACGGCACCCCAGGACCATGTGGCCCTACAGTATGTCCAGCAGGAACCACAAACAGCCCAAGATGAGAAACAGATGGTCACCGAGTCAGGGGTGTGGTCATCTCAGAGAAAAGTCTGGCCATCCATAGAAGCTTCTCAGTATATTCCCACAATGCAACAGTAATGAAGGGGCTCAAATGTTGCACCGATTCACAGTGAACCGGAGATGCTGGAGTGCTCACCGCGCTCAGAGTCCGTCAGCAGGAAGACATCCAAGTGCTCGGGGTCATCTGCCATCATGGACATCCAGCCTACCACCGATACACTCTTGCTGGAGGTGGATTTGAACTGTCAGAAACACACACGGACATACAGTTTGGCAGTTTATCCAGAAAACATCGACAACAGGGCTTTTCTGCCATCTTTACAGACACACATGGTATTCGCTGTGGACAGCCCAGTGAAGAGATGTGCAGTATTTCTGATACATGAATTTAAAATACATATTTAAAATACAAAATTGTATTTTGTAATTTGTATTTGACTTCATAAAAATGATTATGTAATTTGTATCAAAGTACCTTGATGTTCAGAACTTTTTTATTTTGAAAATGCAAGAAATACTTTCCCCATAATATATATATACATGACGACATCATATGTGCAAAACGTTTGTCCTGGCCTGTTTAGGTTTTCCAGACATTTCAATGAATGGTCATTAGAGCCAACATCTGATCACAGGTACTGAACCAAAACACTTGCATGCTCCATTTGGGTCTATTTGTGTTTAAAGTTAAGATGTGGCTGAGTGAAGCTCTTGAATTGTTTTTCTTTGTGTAGCAAAAAGGAAGCAGTTGTCAATTAAATTACAAAGCGATCTCTTTGCGTTTGTTATTTTTTCGTTTGACTGACTAACCTTTGAGTGTTCACGTGAGTAGTTGAAATATATTTAACACACTTCTGAATATTTGATCTTTTGTTTGGTTTCACATTTGTATTGTGTCTTGTATTGTATCTCCTGTGCTTGGCCATTCGAGTTCGTGTGCTTTTGAAGGAACAGACTGAAACAGAAGTATGTAAAATGTGTTTTTCCCCCAAATACAAAATACTACAGTTTATTTTGATACTTTGCTTAGTGGTTGTATTTTGTAGTTTATTTTGATACAAAATACCCCATTAGAAAGTGTATCAAAATACATTTTGATGTATTTTTTGCCCATCTCCGGCCCAGCACAGAGGAAGCCTCACAGCATCTCGGCCACATCCCACAACTGCAGTGACCCTGACCCACACTGCGTAGAAATATTTGTTCACAGACTACTAAGTGCAGCATCTCTACATACTGATTCCCAGTCGTTCAGTCTTTTTATGATCCTGCTCCCTATCTATCAGAACTCCCATACAGAAACATGCAGTTAATGTACAGCATGGCAAAAGTAATCCTTTGATCAGTCTGGCTTTCACGCAACTTTACCATGGGCCCCTTCCCGTGATCGTACCGTCCCGGCACTCACATGTTTCCTCTGCGTGGCCTTCAAGGCCTTGGCGGGGTAATAGAATAGCTGGGTTCCACACAGAGCCACCCAGTACTTCGTCCACGGTGCTACCTGAAACGTCACAAACATGCCTAGGGGTCACCAGCAGCCAAACTGAATGCAGCAGCCATACTGCTTATTTCACCATTAGGCCACTTTTAGACTGCAATTTCCGAGGCCTTCAGCACATAGAGAAGGTTGTGGTTATTCAGAGAACCTTTTCTGCATGACCGCTCAGGTAGTTCATCAGTTTTTAAAGCAGCATTCTTTTCAAAGTACTGCCATCCCGTTTCAATCTAGCTAAAGGTCATTCCTGGATTTAAAAAACAGAGGCAGGGCACCCGGTTATAAAGGCTGACGCCTGCATCACGGTAGAATTGTCCCGACTGATGGCTGATTTATGCCAAGCAGTTCACGGAAAACTCCAGTTTCATACTACCTTCAAATTTCCTCATGAAGCAAATTGCCCGGCTCTCCATTTTACACAAGCCCCCGACCAACTGCGGGGAGAACGCTACAGTAAATGGCCTAGAAATATCTTTGGATCGTTTTCTTTGGATGTACGACAAAGGGATATGGTAAACTCCGTCAGCCTTGAACGAACATTCAGCGTAAATGGCGCTGACAGCTTGGGATGGTGGCATTTGCTTTTCAGGAACATCAGAGGCCAGAGCTTTCAGCGTTATGAGTGCGGTGTTGATGACGCGCCGCGAGGGTCGAGGTAGGCAGATGAGGACGCCACTCTCTCTCTCACCGTGGGCTTCTTCCCCTCCTTTAGCAGGGTCTTTCTCCGTAGGACCCCCTGTACCGTCACAGCCCCAGGGAACAGGTGTACAGCCAGCTCCTCTGATTCCGCAGAGCTGGGGACAACAGGGGGGAGGGGGTCAATTCAGAAGGCCAAGTGGGGCCGGAAGAGAGAGAGAGAGAGAGAGAGAGAGACAGAGAGAGAGACAGACAGACAGAGAGACAGACAGACAGACAGACAGACAGACAGACAGACAGACAGAGAGACAGAGAGACAGAGAGAGAGAGAGAGAGGAATCATAACCCGTTATACATGTACAACCAACCCTGAGTAATATTGAGAGTTTTACACAACCTGCTTCATATGGCAAAAGAAGGCAAAAGGTAACTGTCACAAAAGCAAAAGTTTGTTGAATCATACTGTGCTAGATCCTAACAGCGGATGATTTAATGCTTAATACTAGTTCATGTGTATCTGTGTCATGTTAATGCAGTGTGGATATGTTCTAGCCATAGCTATGTGCATCTTCAGGACAGGACATTTCAGGACAATCACTTCACCAATAAAGACAGTACCACCCCCTGCAAAAACACAGACCAGATTACTGAGGGTTGGCTGCGTATCGTGGGAACCCAGAAGACCATGGACGAGTCCAAAAACACGCACACAGAGAATAATCAGCTGTGCAAAATTAAGCAGGTATTTATGCAGAAAATGCTTCTATTCCTACTAATTATTCCTTTTTGCATAACTGTGACCCAAACGCCATCCAGCATCAGAAGGGGGTCTGTTACAGGGCAGGGGTTTCCAGTGAACTCCCTAAGTCAGCAAAGCAGTCATTTCACCAATGCATAGGGATTAAATATCCCAGCTGAGTGAATGGGTCCTTCTGAACTTTCCTGTGTGTATGGACAGTGGGCAGGAATGCTCCTGTAACACAGCCAGGGTAACACAGGAGAGAATGACAAGAAAACCTGAGGGGGGGGGTTGCTGTGCGATGCAGGAAGCTGAAGAAGCAGAGGTTCACAGCACATGATTCACAGGTTAGCCCATCACCAAATTTCACCGCTCTGCCAGCACTACAAACTGCTGCCCCCTGGTGGGGTGGGTGACATCGTACCTGTGAGCTCTCTGGGCTCCTCTGTAAGGAACTCGCGCCACCCTGGTCACAGGACCCAGGGAGTGATAGAAGCAGTTCCTGTTGAATTTCAGCATATAGGTGGTTTACAGCACAGCAGGACAGAAATCCGTTCCGGATCAAAGCGGCTGGTCTGCACAGCTACATCTGAGGTGCTCTCCCCATGTAGCGTGCGAGCACTGCTTGGGCCCCCTGGGGGCGGCCGCCTGTCCCCTTTCAGTTTAGACGACGAGTGACACAGCCAAACAGCGAAACGACAGAGCACAAGCAGGCTGAGATCTGGCGGGGCAGTAATTGTCAGAGTCTGGGTTACATCACAGGTGGCTGCTGTCCCTGGAGCCTCAGAGGTTCTTCCTGAGGCACTTCTGAGTTAAATTTGCAGCAGAATTACTCCAGTAAATACAGCTTTATAGATGGGTGAAAAGGCTACTTTGTACAGAGATGGTACGCACCTTGTGCAATAATAATGCTTAAAGTCAAATATACCACATTAAAGCAATTGTAATTCAATTGCAGAAAGGTCTGATGTGCTCATGCAGGGAGACCCAGAGTGCATGTGGTGACCCCAGACGGGATAGGCCAGCGCACGGAACTGTTTCACTCAATCAGGGCTCGCAAGGCAGAATGGAGGGCTGGATGTCAAGGACCATCAGCAGGTGGCATGTCCATGTGGCTCACCTTTCGAAAGCAGGCCAGGACATCTCCTCGCTGAGCTCTGAGCCATCGCTGCTCCCTGCAGACAGAGGTCATCAGTCACACACTGCCGGACAGTGCTGAATGCAGGGGTGTGTCTGTATGTGGGAGATGATTACAACCAACCGAGTGAGATGCCACTGGAGAGTGTGGAGCTCTCTGCCTGGCCCCGGGCAGAGTTGTGACTCTCCAGGACGCTATCATCCAGCAGGTGCCTGGAGCTGGCGTTGGGGAAGGTGGCACTCTTGAATTCAGCCGTGTTCACTTTGTGAATGAAACTGGAGGGGGCAAGCACAGACATATGAGACTTCGCTGTTGCATGTGGCCCTAAAGACATGACTACTGATGCAGCACTGACCAGTCTGTCAGTCCATTCTTCCCTCACTTGTGAACAAGACCAAGATACTGCCTCAGGAGGACGAGATTAAGTAACTCATCCCTAACCTGGAGGGGTCAATCCACTCTTTTCTGGTTGAGAACCATGGCCTCAGACTTGGAGTTGCTATTCTTCATCTCAGTCACTTCACATTTAACATGGCTACAAACTGCCCTAGTGCATGTTGGAGGTCACCGCTCGATGGCAACAGGACCACATCACTTGCCAAAAGCAAAGATGTGATCCAGAGGTCACCAGACTGGACCCACTCCACCCCTTGACTGCGCCTAGAATTTCTTTCCATAAAAGTTAAGAACAGAATCAGTGACAAAGTACAGCCCTGACGGAGTCCAACACCCACTGGGAATGAGTCTGACTTACTGACTTACTTACCGTCCCAATGCAAACTAAGCTCTAGTGTCCGTAGCAGAAGACCCGACACCCCAAACTCCAGGAGCACTCCCACAGGACCCCCCCGCCCCCCAAGGAATATGGCTGTAAGCCTTTTCCAAGACCATAGCACACTAACAGACTGGATGAACCCTCCAGTTCTGACTCTGGCATAGGTCTTTCCAGGGAGGCTGAGGAGTGTGAGCCTCCTGAAAGTGGAACATTTCTGGCCTCTGGTCCCCTTTCTTAAAGACAATGACCATCACCCAGGTCTGCCAATCCAGAGGCACTGTCTTCGACCTCTACACAACTCTGAAGAGGTATGTCAGCCAGGACAGCCAAACACCATCAAGAGCCTTCAGGAAATCAGGGTTACTCTAATTCACTCCGCGAGCCACTGAAGAGTTTTTTGACTCCGCGCCCTCCTACTCTACTGCCTCCAAGGATGGTGTGTTAGTGGGACACAGAAGGTCCCTGAAGTGCTTCTTCCGCTACCTGACTATATCCCCAGTTGAGGTCAACAGCCCTCCATCCCTGCCCTGCTGCCCCTTCCTGAGCTGCCTGACAGTTTGCCAGAATCTCATCAGCTGCCTCTAGAGTTGCACAAACTAACCAAGCTCGGAAAGTCTCCTACTTCAGATTTTCAGCTCCCTTTCCTGTTGGTGTCCACTACTGGTTTCAGGAGTTACAACTGAAATAGGCACCAATAACCTTACAGCCACAGCTCTGCGCAGCAGCCTCAGCAACGGAGGCACAGAACATGGCCCATTCGAGCTCAATGTCTCCATTCACTGGGAATAAAAGAGAAGCTCTGGTTGAGGTCTGATTTGATTTCCTGGTCTTCAAAATATCTCTGGATGTACCAGGTCTGTCCAGAACTTACCCCTGCCGTTTGATCCATTTCACCACCAGGTGGTGATCAGTTGACAGATCAGCTGCTCTGTTCACCCTAGCATGCATGACATTTGGTTGCAGATCAGATGATACGACTACAAAATCTATCACTGAACTATAGCCTATAGTGTTCTGGTGCCAAGAGCACTTATGCCCTAACATGGTGTTAGAGCAATCTGTGGTTAGCACAGAAGCACCACTCAGGTTCAGGCAGTTGCTTGCAATCACACCCTACCAAGGTAAAATCCAATGTACAAGCGCCAAACTGGAGGACTGTATATTGAACCACACCAGCCCAATGCCTCTCATCCAGGGCAACACCAGAGTTTAATAGACTCCAGTCCTTCTCCAGGGGTTTGATTCCAAAGCCGGTGCTGTGCATTGAGGTGAGCCCAACTATATCTCTACCTCCCGCACTAGCTCAGGCTCCTTTCCCCACTAGAGAAGCTACGTTACGTAACCCCACAGCCACTTTTGGTAACTGGGGATTGGTCCACCAAGGCCCCTGCCTTTGACTGCCACCCAATCCACAATGCACCAGACTCTTACGGCTCCTCCTGCAGGTAGTGGACCTACAGATGAATGGTCCCATGTAGCTCATTTGGGATGTGTCTGGCCAGGCCCCAATGGTGAAGGCCCAATAAGCTCTCCCACGCAGGCCTGGGTCCAGGGCGGGGCCCAGGTAACCCTGTTAGGGGTGAGGTTTCTTGTTCCTTGTTTTTTTTCTTCATGAAGGTCATTTGAATCACACTTAGTTTGGCTTCTCATCTAAGACCAATTTTCCTTGGGAGACCCTACCAGGGGCAATTGCCCTTGAGAACATAGCTCATGGCATCACTGCGACACACAAACCCTGCCACCACTGTAAGGTGGCGATTCATCCAGCAAATATTTGGTAGGAACTGACTTGTATCCTAGGCTGCGGCACTTCCTGTGTCCGTAGGGAATGAGGCTTCGTGGTGAAGGGGGCGTGGCCGGCCCTTTGGCCAAGGCGCCGTCTGCTGAGGTCCCTCTCCGGCCACACTGGGGAGAGGATGTATCTGGACCTGGACAGGGAAGAGACCAGGACTCAGCACTCTGGTGCAGTTTCCTCCGAACCCAATTTTCCTAGAGTGACCTGGACAGACATTAACCTGTGAGGTCCTCCCTGGAGGCTGCGGAGCGAGGGGTGCTGGTGCCGGGCTCAATCTTTAAGGACAGCCTGCCAGGAGGAATCACAAGGGGGTCAGTGAATACAACATCCCATCATGCGTCTAGGAATCAGGCTGTGGCAACAGGAAGTCTAAAAAAGGTGCGGACTCTTTACTTGTAGTTGTCATCCTCTACAAACTTCTGTAGCTCCTCGATGTAATGAACAGAGCTGAGATACTTCTGGACGTGAGGCAACACTGGTATATCTGCAGGAAATGGGGATGGGGGATTGAGGTAAGGCTGTTTGTGGTGAGAGCTGAAAACCACTGCACTGAAAGGGGGATGGGGCTGCGGAACTCACCATATTCACAGGAGCGCTGCAGGTCAGAGATGATCCTCAGGATGTTGTTCATAAGGTTTGAACGCTGCTCACTCTCCAGGATGCTGCCGGTGGAGGGGTAGGCCGAGTCTATGTAGGTCAGGTCCGACAGATACATCCCTGAAGGACAAGCATTGGAAACTAGCTTCGGTCATGGGTGTAAGATGTTCTGGAAATGTTTGAATAAATAACACCAGCCTTTCTTTTGAAGGCCAGTTTTCATCATAATAGAGAGAAGGAAGATGCAAGAGATTTAGAGTTTGGACTGGGAACGTAGAAGGAGGCAAAAGAGAGAACATCCAAACCAAAGACACTTGGAGTAAAAGACAAATACAAGTCTCTGACCCTGCATGTGCGAGCCGCCTGCTGAGGGATGATAACAGAGCAACACGTCAACAGTGAGCACGGCTGCATTCTCAGAAATGAAGTTAGATTTCAGCAATCACCATTTTGCTTATTGTACTTCATTTGTCTTACTTGTATAGTGAACACTGAAATCATTATCCTACCAGAACGCTATATAAACAACTGAACTGAGATCAGATCCCGCACGTCTGGGGCTCAGTCAGAAGGCCATAGTGGCAGGAGTGAGAGGAGGAGCCCAGGTTCCAAGCAGCGAAGCAGATCAGGCATGTTAACGAGCAGCCTTCCAGGCTCTCAGTAACTGGTCACCCGGCAGGGGGGGACTGAAGAGGCAGCCCATGTCAGCTGGGCCCAGCTGCGAGCCTCTTGGCCTCCATGAATGGAACTCGAAGCTGAATGTTTACAGTACTGCGCAACTGATGGTCAGAAATGAGGGAAGAGAGACACGATCCAGAAATTATAAGGGGAAAAAAAACAAACTTTCCATTTGGGCAAAAAGCTCATGAAGAGATGAGAGCATTTAGGAGTTCAGATTTTGCAAAATGAGCCCTAGCATGTTCAAGCAGAACGTTGTGCAGAGCAAATGAAAAGGAGCAAGGGATTTGGAGGGTTAAAGCTAGGAGGCATGAGGAAGGGGGGCAGCGTGGAGAAAGCAGACATCAACAGGGCACCAGCAGATGGGTGAAGTAAGAGCTATTCCCTAACAGGATTAGGAATTAAACCTTGAGATTAGGAAGCCTAACGGCATGCTTTCTTTGATGCTGATGTACAACATGAATCTTCATTACTGATCAACATTGGGGTGGAGCATGCCAGCTTTGTGCGGTGAGGGGCTGGGGTGACGCAAGTTGGCTAGAACAAAAAGGGCTAGGAAACACTATCACAGCGCCCCCCCAAGACTCACATTGGAAGTATGGGTTTTGGAAAATAGAACTATCGGAAGAGGGAGTAGAAAGTGCATTTATATCTAGTCTTCCCCTCATACTTAACAGCATGTACATGTCAGACACACCAGACAGAAAGTGCTGTCAGATCAAGAACATCTCACATAATTAAGTGCTAGGAATGAGTTTTGCTCAAAAAATGCATGACAATCAAAAAAGAAACCCTCACAATGAAAAGAGGTACCTCACTTTTAGAGGAGGTCTTCAGGGCTTGGTTAGCCTGTGGGACTCCGGAAACAGCTGACCTGTACCGACAGGCCAAGCGGGAAGCGGCTCGGGCGGTTGCTGAAGCAAAAACTCGGGTGTGGGAGGAGTTTGTGGAGAAGGACTTTCGGTCGGCCTCGAAAAGGTTCTGGCAAACCGTCAGGCGACTCAGGAGGGGGAAGTGGGGCTGC
>JAAGVU020000043.1:16942326-16954884 GCA_011763525.2 Mormyrus iriodes | reverse complement strand
TGGAGCTGGAGGAGGTGGCCAATGAGAGGGAGGTTTGGGCATCCCTGCTTAGATTGCTGCCCCTGCAACCCGACCCCGGATAAGCGGCAGATAATGAATGGATGGATGGACAACGAAAAGAGGTATCGGGCCCTCATGCCCCTGGTCCCAGAAAGCGGACGAGCCAAACAGCACTAGTTTTAGTGACAGATCGCAGAGCACAGTGTAGTTGGGGGGTGGTGGTTGCAGATTGGCAGCTCCTCCAAACGTCTCGGAGCACTCGACCTCTCTTGCTTTACGTGACCCAGGGAGCGCCTCCTACCCTCACCCCGATACGCCGAGACATTAAACACTGCCAGCACGGCTCCGCACATATAACCATCAATGTCATCCAGTGAGGGTCCTACAGGCCCTTCACCACCACCTTCAGGAACACATATGAACCAACCTGATGCAGAGTGAGACACACTCAAAAAGTCACTTAATCCTCCAATATGGGTGCTCTTATAAAGGTGGGGCGCACAATTTGCTGTGAAGAATCCTGCCCATCCATTTTATTGAAAAACTACTCATCTGCCACTCATGCACAAGCCCAGAGATGAACATAACCTGTACGAGAAGCAGCACCTCCAGGTGGGCGAATGTGTAAACCGTATCTGTACCTAGAATTAGACAGGGAAACTGAAGTCAAAATGGACAGCAGTCAGTTTCTGGGGGATAATTCAGACACTCTGGTCCTCTGGCATTTTCACATGTAACCTGTGGAGGGCGCTTTCCACAGGCAGGTCTCATGGGAAAGAAAGGAGAGCCTCTCACTGTCAGGATAAGTCTGTCTACCCCATAACCCTATTGTTTTTCTTTCTTTTGGGGGGGGGGGTTCTGCTATTCTGCTTTTAGGCATGAGTGACATCAGAGGTGGGCTGGACAGCTCTTAAGTTACAGCCACACCTCTCCCCCCTCCCCGAAACACTCCCTCACATACTCCCGCACCCCCCACCCTTTTGTACAAAGCAGATGCAATCAGCTGTCGGCTGCTCAGTCTTCCTCAAGCTGCAGTTCCCACATGTTCTTCTCAAGGGCAATGCCTTAACCACCACCGCTTGGACCAGCTAGCAAGCACCCCCACCCCGGCATGCAATCAACAGACTCCCCGGTTGAGACCCCCTGCCAGTGAAGTCTGCCCTGCACGCTGTTTAAGGTGAGTGAGCTCTTCCACCCGCTGCTCTGCCTTGACCCGCTGTACCGGGACACTGTCACTCCTCCCAAGGCTTCAAGGAAAAAAAATCGCTTTCTAGTGCATCCCAGATCCTGGCTACAGGCTTGGATTAGTTAGTTTTCTCCAAAATCTGCATGTGCAGGGAGGGTACACAGATTCTGGGTCCTTGCCTATTTTTCTGCGTTTGTATCTCAGTCCTGTCAGGGACCTCTGAGTCATAACTGCATGTTTAAAGCCACTTTTAAGCTAAGAGAGGCATGGAAAAGAGTTCCTGCTAATTTTAGCAAGAGTGAGCAGCTAATTATAGGTACAGGTGTCGACGTGTGTGGCCACGTGTGCCGCTGGGCCCGACCTCTGGCTGTAAGGTGAGCGCCGCATCCCAGGTGACGCATTTCCAGCGCTCTGTTCATCGATAATAGGACTGTTCACCCGGGACAGGTGCGATGTTGAATCCTCATTTACCAAACATTCAAAAACATGAACAAAAACCTTGACGACAGCACTCAAAGTTCCCGGCCCAGAGGCTGAAGGGGAAAGGTCAGCTACATGCCCCAAAGATGTGATCGCCATGCCGCGCTGCCAAAATCTGGCCTCCAGTGATGTGAGACAGAGGTGCATCAGGAAAAGCCAGTTATTTTCACTGTTTCAAACTTAATGATTAATTTAGAATTGCATTGTTCATTTCCAGGACTAGAGGAGAAAACCACATTCAAGTGTGTTTTCTTTAAATCTACTTCTAGAGTGATTTCTATACCGATTAGCACAGCTGAAAATTGAAATGGCTGAAATATGTAAAAGCACCTTTTGTGATGTGTGGCATCACACAGACAGTCATGATCCCTATGCTGATAAAACACAGGGTTTGGAGAAACAGGGACGGGATGGTGGCAGACGAGGAACACCCAGTGAGAGCGAGCCCTTCCCACACAGAGGCACCGGGCCTCTCCCAGCTGGTTCCAATCAAAGCCGGCCTTGTTAAAGCTGGGAGCGTGACTTCCTCCTGAGGGGCATTCCACCGTGCCAATTGGGATAGTACGGTGAGCCCTGGGGTCACTGTGAGAAGCGATTCCTCCACCCCCTCAACCCCCTAGTCATGTGGGGAGAGAAACCTATCCATCAGAGTCAGTTAGGAAAGACTTGCGGTGCGGCTTGCAGCCAGCAGACCCACAGCTGAGTTCCACAGCATGAGGTGTCACCAGGAGACCAGCCTCTACATCCTTATTCATGTCATTGGCAGGGGACCTTCTGCATGTACCAAAACCCTGATTCGCATTCTATTACTCATCATCTTCACCCGGGTTCCTTTACTCAGGCCACTGCAGGGCAGCTCAGAGTCTAGGACAAGGGGTTTCTGATAGGGTGCCCACAGCGTGGCTGCAGGGGGTCTGCAGACACCTATTGCAAATTGATGAGATGTCAATATAACCATCCGGTTTATGTAATGGCAAGAGATATTACAGCTCCTCTGGTTCTCAGTTCTTAGTGTGATCTTGCATTAGTGGTTAGTGCCCCAAGCTCTAGTCTATTGACTCATTTGGGGGCCCCTGAGATAAGAGTGAATATCCCCTGATCGCCAAAAAATGGCACCCGTTTGCCTTGTGAGCAAGGAAAATATGAATGTGTGAAGGGTATAAATCAGACAGAACAGAACGTGATGAGACTTGGGCACCCCCCCTCCCCTTCCCGCCACAGGTTTTTCCAGGGAAATTAGGGATCCTGTTGTGCAGCAGACCCTGGGACCTCACACCCACTGAAGAGTACAAGCACACAGGGCTTTAGTCACCAGCTCACCACTGAGCCTCCAAGCGTTCTCTGACCGCAGCCCAGCGGGAAGGCAGGGGGGCGGGGCCTTATCCTCCAAAGGCCCGGTGACACTGGGAGTAATTCACCACCATGTGGGTTTACAGCTAGAAACACACCTCTCTGTAAATGTAAATGAGCAGTTACCTGGCCACAGGAAAATGTACTTTGGAGAGGAGTTTTATAACAAGGAACATTCCAGGGTGTCGACAAGACCGTGATTGCGTTACACGGAATGAGCTGAAGCCACCGCGTGCCGCGACGAGGACCAAAGCAAAGAGAGCCTGTGCCATCTGCAAAAGTATAGGAGGCCCCCCAAGCTCAATGAGAAGTGCGGTGAGAGATGGAGAGCCAGGCAAAGAGAGATGAGCCAAAGTCACCTGGTGACAAGATGCATCTACAGTAAGTTGACTTTCCAGCTGCCACCATTTAGGTGCTTGGATTTTGATTCATTCAAATAATTGGATTTTTGAACAAAAAAAATTCGTTAGGTTAGTGGTTTTTAGCATCAACAGAGCTGTAATTAATGAGCCTTGACTTAGCTGTTAATGAACCAAAAGATTTCAGGCTGGATGAGTCAGCTGAAGATTTGCTTTGTATTTTCAGTCAAGCTAAACCCAGCATTTGTTCAGCATTTGCTCAAAGCATCTCAAATATTCTGACATTTAAAATTATTATTCTTCCAATTCTATTACCGGGTCTAATTAATTATTCAAAATGTGGAAAACTATTGTGGGCAGGAAAATAATAAGAAAATTAAATAAAGCATGCTACATATTTCATCGATGATGACGTGAACAAACAAACCTAAAAAATTAGTACTGGAACTAGTATCAGTGCTGAGAACAGTAATGGGTCTCTAAATGACAGGCTTCGTTTAATACAGGGTGAACCATGAAGCAGTGCACGGCTTAATCAGAGCTAATTAACTAGGAGCTCAGCTGCGGAAAAAGGCACACAGGCTACAGGCTACCCGAAACGTTACTGTAAGCTGAGCAGCAAGCACTGCGAAAACCAAAGTTTTAACGTAAAAAACAGCAGTTCCTATTTAATTCCCCCCCCAATGGCTAGCCTGTGTCCTCCAGCATCACACACTTCTAAAGATCACGGGACCCAATCAGCCAGTGCTCCATCTTCCCAAACATTCCCACTCCAGCCTTCCGATTGCGCATCCATTATGAAGGCAAATCCCTTCCCAGGATAAATTTCGGTAATGAAAGCCTCCAGTCCCAATGCGTTTCCTGGCGGATTTGGCTTAATAAATTCACCACAGGACACTCAATACGGGCAAGGCTGCCAAAACCGGTCTGCCTCATTCCCTCCTGCTCCCCATTTAACATCCGAGACTGAAGACGACCATGGCTGAAAAATTAAGGAAGCTTCCTGCTCGCCTTGCATCTTCTTTGGTGGCGAATGTAACTGAATGTTTCCATGGTTTTTCTACGTGCTACAGTCACCTTCCTCTAGCTCGTCCAAACCGATTGTCGGCTTCATTTCTGTGTGCTGCGGTCTGAAAGGATTGCAGCAGAAGCTACAGACACTGACATCCAGACACTAAGCCATTTGTACACAGACAGACTGTCAGCTGAGTTTCCAGAAAGCGCATCCTGAGTGTTGGCCGCACTCATTCCAGCCAGCAGTAGTGTGGAAATACAGTACATTTACACCACACCATAAACAAAACAAAATTAATACTGCCTCCCCAGGGGTTTTTCCTCATTTTTCTCATGACATATGAAGTTTATCATGCTAATGTCTGGAATTATCTCACTGAGGTCTGAACACCAGATGTGAGAAGGTTGCATTTTGATGGCCACTAATTTTTACAGCCAAGAGCACACTTTAAGTGTCTCAATAAACTGTATTTTTTAAGCAGACCAGTAATTTCAGCTGTGCAGTTTTAATTGAACACTCCTGGGTTTATATAAAAACTTTTCAGTAACAACCCACACATTAAAACTGCAGTATTCATAAAAACACAAGCCCTAAGGAATGAACAAACTGTTAAGTAGTAAAATCATAATCTGCCTAAGACGCCAATTTCGCCATTTCAGTGAACCTGGGTTAACAGTACTTTATGCTGACAGCGTGAAGAGTACAGCAGTAGTTAAGCTTTGCAAACCAAACCCTCAAAATGTAACAGACTGAAGTTAAATAATGTTTGGCACTTGGGGTGGGGGGTGGGGGTGGTAATGTTATTGTAAAACAGGGCAACTAACGGAGGATGACTAATATGTGCATAGACTTCAGGGTGATACAGATCGGCCTGATCTAGAAAGCCATGTTTTTTTAAACTGTACTTGTACACATACACCTATGGTCATAGCTAGGCTGGCTGACATTTTACCACTAAGCTGCACTAGGTCCTTGGGTCTGTGGTAGCTGACCTCCCTCATACACAACAGCAATGGTGACTGCTAAGTAAAACTTAGCACAAAGATACCAAACTGCACTTTAATGACAGAGAGCCAATAAGAAGACATCAATCCATCAGTGTAACAACCTATGGCACCAGTTAGCACTTGCCTGAGCCCAAGTGACAAACTCTGTTGACATGTCAGACATCAGATTACTCTTGCTGGATCAGCAGAGACTTGACTGTGTTATTATAGAATTAAAATCAGTAACCAGGCAGCACAATTATCATTTACTCATTTTCCCATAGATTCATGGGGTATGTCATTAAAGAGATTAACTGGTAATTTATACTGACATTCGGAGTTCACACAAGCATTGTTACAGAGCGGTGGCGTGTTCTTAATTTGGTCGTAATTTCTGTTTGGAGAAAATAGGATGTTCGTGCAGCACATGTGACTGATAAGCATTAGTGAGGTACACCCGCTGCTCCTCTGTGAGTTCGGCGGTATGAGTCAGCGGGGATGAAAAAGTCTAAGTCCTTGCTGACATGGAAGTTCATATTTTTACACTCATAGTATTATCAGCACTAATTAAGCAGGGAGGCTGTAAGGCACTGAAGCCATTCTCCAGCAGCGTTGTTCCTGCATTGAGCACTGCCAGAGACTTGACACCCATGCAATTTTGAGCCTCTTCCCCAGCTTTTCCACTGGGTCCTACAGTCAGTCTGCTTCCGGTTCTGTTTTGGCTAGTGAAACCTGGCGGGTGTGAGGCACCTAAAGAAACGTCTCAGAGTCGCATGCTCTCAGCACCGTGTCAGTGTGAGTAGGAGGGACAACTGTGTGCAGCAGGGCTATGATGTTAAATATCCAGAATGATGACGGCTGTCACCATGGAGATGGGGGCAGCGCTGGACTCCACACTCTGGCCCTTGGTGTCGCTCAGGGAGACGCTGGAATGCCTTTCATCTGAGTTCGGGGAAGACGCTCGGCAGCGCTACAGAAAATACACAACGCGCTCAAAACGAAACCATATGACCAAAGGACTTACTACCCCAGCTCTCAAGCAGGCGTTACGTCTATAGGAGAAAGTTCCAGAGGGAGTGGGAAGCAGCCTGTGGTGCTCGCTTCTGTGCCGAGGGGACTATAAGAGAACTGTTTAAAGCAGATCAGAAACAAGTCTAGAAGGAAATGGTGGGAATCGGTGAGCCTGTTTGTCTGAGCTCATAGTACAAGAAGTACAGTTATTAAATGATTTATGAGGACCCAGCTTTCCCGTACGTCTCCGCACTCAGGTACCCCGCCCGCCTGCCAGCTATACAGTTTATGGCCAGTCGTCTGAACCGTTCATAGGTTTTGGTGCCTTTGTGAGATCAAAAAAAAAAAAAAAAAAAATCACCTATGGGAGAGTGATAACCAAGCTGACAAATGTGGGTTTTCTGCTCCCGCCCTGCAGGTAGGTGGAGGTGAATCTGCAGGATAACGACGGCCTGTCGGTAGGAGAAGAGGTGCCATGAGACGCGCGGCATGGGCCCTTTGTGCAGTGCTTTGCCTTTCTGCCTGGGGCGGGATGCAAGGCCTAGCTGGGGAATCGTTGGCACGTAGGCGCAGGTCGCCGGAGGATGATAGTCCTGGCAAGTGCTCCTACACCTTCCTGGTGCCTGAGCAGAAGATCACGGGCCCCATCTGTGCCAGCTCCATGGGGCCTGTTGGGGACAAGGACCGCGTGACGCGGATGGACATCGCCGACGTGCGTGACGTGCTCTCGCGGCAGCAGCGTGAAATCGAGATGCTGCGGCTGGTGGCCGACGTGGACGGCGCACTAGTCAGCGAGGTCAAGCTGTTGCGCAAAGAGAGCCGCAACATGAACTCACGCGTGACGCAGCTCTACACGCAGCTGTTGCATGAGATCATCCGCAAGCGTGACAACGCACTGGAGTCAGCACAGCTGGAGAACCGCGTGCTGAACGCCACGGCCGAGATGCTGCGGCTAGCCGCGCGCTACAAGGAACTGGAGGCACGCTTCTCGGCACTGGCTGCATTGGTCAACAACCAGTCAGTGTTGATCGCTGCATTGGAGGAGCAGTGTCCCCGGCTCTATGGCCGCCGGAGCCCCCTCGTGGGGCCCCCGCTGGTGCAGGTGGTGCCGGAGAACCTGCCCGTCAACACCTTCACCAATGAGATCCAGAGGGACCACAACAGGGCTTTTCCCCGGGACCGGGGCACCCGCATGGATCCACCCCCTCCCACTGTCAGCCCGTTTGGCTTTGCTATACCCCCCCAGGGCAACTTCAGCTCAGAGGGTGAGGCAACCTCAAATGTATGGTTCACCCTCAGCACTCAACACCGGGAAAAGGACAAATAATGCAGAAACACCTCTGACTTCCAGTTAGAAACACTACTAAAAAGCAGAGAGATTAAAATCCCACAATTGCCTTTATACCCAAGATAATGTGAAAATTCAAGGTACGATTTAAGATTAAGGATCTTCACTGGCTTGAATGAAGGGTTTTTCAGGAAGGATTTTCAATTAACGGCCTGGATATGCTTTACAGTGCCCCACACACATTCAAGGAGCATGTATCCACAATTACAGTGTGTCTGAAACCTGAATGAGCACGTCTGTTATAGCTAATGTAAAAAACAGACATACCCAGAAACACAGAATGCAGCTACATCAAAATTTTTCAGCATGGTACAAAATTATGCGTCTCTAAAATCATTTTAAAGGTTTAGTCCTGCTGTAGCTTCGGGCGGCTATAAAGCAATGTGTCATTATCTGATGCTCATCTGGTGCATATTACGAACGTACGATTTGTGGGGAGTGTGGTAGTCTGGGTCTCGAGGATGACAGCGGAATTAGTGGGGAGGAGGAGCAGGAGGAGGTGGTAAATCTCTTCATCCAAGGGGGAAACTGTCACCGCAGATTCCTCATGGGGCTTTAGGAGTGGTCTACTTCAGCACAAAAACAGCCCCACTCTCCAAAGCCCCCATCAGTGCCAGCTCTCAGACTGGCGAGATTACTGGTGGGGCTGGGAGCCTATGAGCTGCTAAACTTGAATCCAAGTCCAACTGACCGAGGAATGCTGCAAAATCAGTTGAGAACGTGACACCGTCCGGTAGGAAATGAAACAAAGTATGCATGCAGTATTTTCCTTGGTTCCTTGCTGTCTGTATAACAGTTAGATGTGAGCTGACTGAACTGAGGGGACAGAACCAGGCCTGGGTGAGTTAGTGAAACACACGATCATACACTTCAAACAATTCCAACTGGCTAGCCCAAGCTACTACATAATTCACTATTAGGGTTGAGTATGAAAGCACTTCATCCTTCTAAAGGAGGCTTCTGTGTTTCTGGCACAACTCAGTGGTTGGACTCCAGACCAGAAGTCAAGCTGAAACGTGCTGACTCGAGAGGTGAAAACTTAAAGGCCTGATGGCAAATTGGGAACAGGAGGGCTACGCTTTGAGATCAAGAAAAACATGACTTGGGGTTTCCATCCAAGAGAGTGCATGAGAGATTGGGATTGTTTGTGATACTGGCCATAATGGAGAGTCAGGCGAGCTGAGCATCTTCGAGTTACATTGACAGACCAAAAACAGCAGCCGGCACCCACTGCTTCCCTTAAATACTTTGCCGCCATGGAAACCTCTGTTGTACTTTCCTCTCACGATCACTGCCCAGCTCCTTTTTATCAGCTGCAAGATAACAGAAAGCAAGTAAAAATAACAAGATGTATTCAAAACATGTATATACATACAGACAGACACACACACACACACACACACAAAACCACCTTTTATGACGCCTGTTCTAATATTAAACTCATTTTACGAGTCCTCAACTTATGTGCCTTTCCCCTGTCTGCAGTCCACGTTCGAATAGTCTTTATTAGTTCCTAAAGTTTCCCAATGAAGACAAAAAACTAAAACACCTACAATAACACGGCCTAAAACTTCCACAGAACGAGCCAGATAAATTATTTGCTAAGCAGACCACTTAGCTCCCACGTGGATAATTGTTCAGTAATTTTGACATCTTGATGGAAGATGAAGTACGTGGGACATTATAAGTAAGGATGTGACGGATACTTGGCCAAACTGTTAAAGTTAGGGGTGACGTGCTCCATAATTTCGACAACGGACACAAGACTGGGAGAGTATGGAGACAGGGAGGTACAGGGCCTTCAAAAGCACGCCTGGTGACTTGGGAGGCAGGAGATGTGCCCACTATTCGTGCCTAGGCGTACGCCCAAGATTGTGGTTCGAATTCACAGGACTAGAACGAAGCTGGCACTGTTCTGGCGAAGGGAGCTTTAAAATGGCTGAGAGCGTGTCTTGGCTATCAATCACATACAGCAACTTCACTGACCTGTCAGGTGCCAGCAAGTTGCTGCTTGCCAATGGTGGGCATTGCACTGCTCGTCCAATTGGAGTTCAGCGAAAGGGTCAAAGGGTCATGCACCATCACAGAGGTGTTGTCGACAGCACAGTCTGATAGTCAATTAAAAGGCATGATTCGTGGCAAGAAAATACACAGTGGGATGAGATCAAAATAAAAATGACAGCTGAGAGAGCATAACGTGGCTCGCGTGTCCTATCTGTGCTTCCCTCAGGGCCATTCGGGGACTGCTACCAGGCACGGCAAGCAGGGTACACCACCAGCGGTATATACCTGCTCAAGGCCGATGGTATGGAGCATCTGATGCAGGCATGGTGCGAGCACGGGCTGGACAATGGGGGCTGGACCGTCATACAGAGCCGAAGGGACGGCTCCGTCAACTTCTTCAGGAACTGGGACACCTACAAGGTGGGGCTCCGCAAATCGGAAAGACCGGCACAGACCGTGATCACGAGCTACTTTTGAAGGGGAATCTAACAATTAAGGCGTGTGGCACTCTGAGGGCTTTTCGTTAGTAAAATACAGTTACTTTTATTTAATACATATGCTGTTTAAGACATTATTCAGAAGCCAATCCATAGCCCAGAAACACTGGAGCAAAAAGCAAGCTAATGATACATAAATGCAAGCCGCTACAATTTACCACCCAGTGGTGCAGAACAACCAGTACCAGACACTGTCCAATGAGAGACAGATATTTCTAGAGGGGTTGGGCTATTGTATAGAGACCTTCTGCATGCATAGGGGAGAAGGTGACGTCCATTATGAAAGTCCAGTGACTCGGCCGCACTGCCTGGAGAGAGCCTGACTAGCCAGCCAGCTGCAGACTGCCACAGTGCTCGCCACATCAGCTAGGCAAGCCAAAGAAAACACCAGCACTCCTGTCTCTCCCCAGTTCAGAGCCACAAACAAAAACCACAAATATGGAACTGTGCAACATGCGTATACAAGCAATACCTGTGCCACTCAAAATTGTGAGGGAGACCAAAGTCAGATTAAGGTGAACCTCTCGTTACTCCAACAGCCCAAAGCTTCCCAGTGACGGCCAACAACAAAAGATCTTGGGGTAGGAAAAAAGTCATTGTGGTTTGCTCATTTTCCACAGAAGCCTTCAAAGCATGTCAAATACATAAGAAAAAGGCAGAACATACAGTGATTCCCAGCACCAGAAGGTCCATGGGAGGGGTCTCACTGCCTCTCAAAAATACCGTGAGGGCAGCACGATTACACACTTACACAATGCCATCAAGATTACATGCAACTCATACAGAATGAAAAAAGGCTGAAAACACTTCTCTGAAAGCCAGACTTCATGCAGAAACTGAAAAATAAACAAGAGGGGCAAAAGAATTCAGCTTGATGCTTGTGTTCATAAACTGTGCGTGACAGCATCTTTCTATCCTACCATTGTCCTTACAGAAAGGGTTTGGCAACATAGACAATGAGTACTGGCTGGGCCTGGAGAACATCTACAACCTGGCAAAACAGAGGGATTACCGGCTGATGGTGGAGTTGGAGGACTGGTCAGGGAAGAAGGTCTACGCAGAGTACAGTAGCTTTCGCCTGGAGCCCGAGAGTGAGTTCTTCAGGCTGCGCCTGGGCACCTATCAGGGTAACGCTGGCGACTCCTTGAGTAGCCACAACGGCAAACCCTTCACCACGCTGGACCGAGACAAGGACGCTTTCTCAGGTATAGTACAGACAAACATCCCTCCTTGGTCTTCTTCTCAATCTACAGTAATATAAGTCATCAAACTTAATGAGAACACCCTGCATTAGCCGTTAACCCTGCATGAGTCTAGGGAAGGCTGGCAAGAGTGATTACAGGTTTCCTTTATAAGATTTCATTTATAAATATGGGCTAGCAATCCAAAATCTCTTAAATAAATCACAAGGCAAGAAACATGATACAAGCACATACAATGCTGAAAAGCATACGTAAGAGCGTCCCGCAGATGAACTTAATGCCTGGATAGTGGTTGGGGATCAGTCTAGATCAACACAGAGAGAGAGCGCTTATTGACATCCAAGCTTTCTAGCAACATAATGAAGACACGGCCCACAGACACATTCAGAGCAGCAGCTGATGAATCGTGTCACTGAGCTACGAAAAACCTAAAATCAGAATGGCCTCTGAGTGACAGCTCAGGAAATTGAGGGGATAAAGGAGCCGGATCAGAGTTCAGAGTCTGTCACGTTTAGGCAGGAGCTCACTGCCACTCTGTATGTGACTCCCTGACCCTCCTGCAGGTAACTGCGCGCACTTCCATAAAGGAGGCTGGTGGTACAACGCTTGCGGCCAGACCAACCTCAACGGAGTGTGGTACACTGGGGGAGTCTACCGTAGTAAATTCCAAGACGGCATCTTCTGGGCTGACTACGGGGGAGGTTCCTACTCCATGAAGGGCGTGCGCATGATGATTCGGCCCATTGACTGAGAAAGGATGGACCAGAGCCTCTTAACGCCCCCCTCTCTGACACCGGACTCACCTCTGAAAATAAACAGTGCTTCGCCCCACTCCAGATAAAGAGATGGGATTCTGGACCCCATAACCCCAGGGGATCCCTGGACACTCTTTCTGGTGCCTTCAGGGGGGTCTGTGCAACAACCTGCTGAGAACGAGGGAGCAGGCAATCTCCCCAGTGAGCTGTGGGCATGTGGCAAGCATGCCAATGGCTCTTCACCCCGAGACACTGACTGCTGCAGCAGACAGGCGGCGGGATGCTATGCTTCTGCTATTAGCAAGCAAATCAAAACACCAGAGAAAGTGGAGAAACATTTAACAGCTTGGTAAAAAAAAAAAATA
>JAAGVU020000043.1:16923587-16935396 GCA_011763525.2 Mormyrus iriodes | reverse complement strand
AGGAGAACAACATGCAATCCGCAGCATGGCTCTGGGACCATGGGAAAAGGAAAGTCAAGATGGACAACAGCTCAGGACCAGGCAGAGGTCAAAACAGCTATGGCGTGTGGGGGGCGGGTCAAGATCTCATTAGGCCAACGACAGCAAGACCCCCTGCTTTCCAGGTTTCCATATCGACATATTTTACAACCCATTAAAAGGTTCAGCCTTCTCATTACTACAGAAGCACACTTGATTAAACAATCATTCAAAATGTAATTCTTGGCCAACCTAATAATGTTTGTGTAAAACAAACATGTCTACAAGAAAAGTTACAGGATAATGCAACATAAATACAGCAGCATATCACACAAAGAAGGCCATTAAAGCCATACGTCCATGGTTATAAACGCATTTGTTTTTTCCTCCAGTAAAATCGCTGTCCGCCACAGAAGAGCTGGCATCAGGAAAACCCCAGTTTCTTTTCAAAGTGGTGCTATCCACTGAGACACTGTACAAAACCACTTACTGCCCCACCAGGGAGACCATCTGGCTGGTCTAGATGCCCAGGAAGTGGGTGTAGAGCTGTGAGAAGTATCACCACACAGCCCAGCTTTGGTAACGGACAAATGGCCAGAGCCCAGCTGTGCCTTCAAGCCATACACGCTTGTTAGGCTTCTCCAACAAATGACATCTTGAAAAGCAGTTAGAGAAAAAAAAATAATGAAATGAATCGCTGTTATAAAAGTACATATTTTCCACAGGATATTCAAAACACATTCTTTTCAGATTTCCTAATATTTATACTGGATGGCATCGAAACTGGTCTCGAGCGTGAAGAACGGCCGATGCGCTGGGCAAGGAGGTATGGAGACCACACGGGACCCAGCTTACAGCCAGGTAATATCAAGCCTTTCTATCCTTGCCATTGAGCAACGAGAAACAGCATTTCACGTGTTTCCAGAAGTAAGAGAAGTGCATGAACCTTGTGTTGCTTATTTGTGAAGACAATATTATTTTACTTCATTACACTTTTGCGACACTTTTGCTTCAGGTAAACCTCTTGATGACAATGCCACTAAATGTACTACAGATTCCAACAGCAGGCTCCTAACATTCCCTACTCTAAATGTAAAGGGCATCATTTAATTAGATGTTTCAAATTCACATAAAGTTGATCGTTTCATTGTTTTCAGCCACATCACCTAGCATATACGACCTGCCTGGCTTCCACGAGACCCACCTGGTTGAACCTACGAGTGAAGGCCACGGCATTGGGGGCTGAACTGTGCTTCTCCTTCTTGCTCCATCCGCAGCTTGACAGTTCCTGGATGATGGAATAAAGACACTTTAAACAGTAGTAAAAATTTGTTTTTCCCATAGTATCACAAAAATGAACAATTAATAAGTACCTGTTCCATAAACTTCTTCTAGGCATACCAAGGCTAGATGGCATACAACATGGCAACCATGTTATCAGAACCATCCGTCATCTGGCCTTTGACATCTGCAATCTAGCATTTTTATTTTTTTGATTGCATTCACAGATTTTTATAAAACGAAATTTTGTCTTGTGAGGACCGGCCTTCGGTCCACACAAGGTGTGTTATGTCAGGATTTTATGCCTTGTGAGGTCCTTTGGTCCTCACAAGTATAGCAAAACTGGTACCTACACACACACACAGTTGGAGTCGTATAAGTGGTTCTAGAACTCAGGAAAGGAAGCACCAATTACACCAAGTAAAATGCAACAGAAAAATAATTAATTTACTAAATTATACAGGGAAACACAACAGATGAACCAAGGACATTTCAGCAAAACTAAATACTCCCAAAGACGCACTAGGTCAGTTTGTACGTCTGCTCGCTGGTTCTAATACCTGTATCACTACAGGCAGAAAATGGGAGCAAGGAAGACTGTTTCAATGAAGTAGAATGTTTCAATGAAGAATTAATAATATGGCGGAGGCTGAAGATACGAGATTATGTAAAGCAGAAGGAAAATTAGCCAACAAGCCAATTGGGCCTTCATTGAATCAATGAAAACAGGACTATGGGCATGGGTCCAGAAGAGTACTGGGAGACCAAACTGACAATACTAGCAGGCAACTGGGGACCAGTGTTGGTCCAAGGAGCTGGACTGAGCTGTCAGCCAGTAGAAGCCACAAGAACCGGAATGTGAGAAAACAGAGCTGGGGGAACCAATAGGAAAATCCTGTCTAAGCAGCATTCATCACCTCCACCCCCTTTCCACAGGTCTCTGGAGACGGGCTCGCTTGGAACAACCAGCCATCCCCAGACCCCAGGCTCCAGCAAAGCAACACATACTAATCCAAGTCAAACAAAGTTACCTTTTTGATAGATCTCAAACGCTCACAGTAGTTACTCAGGAACTAAGCAAGAGACTTAATGACAGAATTGTTCAGCAAGGGATGCAGAGATGTTCACATACACGCAAGAAATCCTCTCCCAGACCTGGAAGTAGACAATAAAAGTCCATCATTCTGATAATTCTGCGCATTTATTGATTAAAGCCAAGCACTGAATGCAAAAGGACTTCACATAATGACTTCAAATCAGACCATCTTGGACAAACACCCATAAAAATAAAGTACACTGGTCTCCAACATATAGCCTAAAAGTGCAACAAGTTATGAATGGTCTGGATGCTGTTCAGCTAAATGGCTATTTCAACATTAGTTTAAATACTAGAACTCGTGGCCATGGGTGGAAATTAGCGGGAGAACATTTTAGGGTAAATTTGAGGAAGCACTTCTTTACACAGCGTGTAGTTAGAGTATGGAAGTTAGAGTCTTCCTGCTAGTGTAGCGCAAGCTAAAACGCTGGGTTCCTTTAAATCAGAGCTAGATAAGATTTTAACAACTATGAATTATTAGTTAAGTTCTCCCCAAACGAGCTTGATGGGCCGAATGGCCTCCTCTCGTTTGTAAATTTCTTATGTTCTTAAGAACTTTTAAAATAGTCTATCTGATAAGATGTGTATAAAAGAATTCCCAGAATTTCCCCATGAAACCAATAGTCATCTTAATGTTAATCTTAAAATGAGCTGATACTGTATGTAATTCATGGCCACTTTTAAACAGATTCATTCAGGAGAAAAATCACAGGAATACTTGGACATTCACATAGTCAGCAAGGGCACAGTAGTGGCAAGGCTGTCTTGAGGAAAGCATTAATATCCAGGAAACTCCCAGTCACCAGCTCCTCGCAGAGGCCGCTTATTTCTTTAACAGCTGCTCCCTAAACACGCAGAGCGAGGCGTCTGCCTGTCAGCCGTATCCCCAGCGGCAGCTCCTCTCACTCTCCGGCGGCCACGACCTGGACTTGCCTATCAGAGACAGCCCTGTTGGGTGCCCAGTTTGCGGTGTACCTGACGACTAGGTCACTGCAGAGGGGAAGCTGTGAATAAAGCCCCCTGTGTAGCTAGCAAGCAGACATCGTTGAGCTGGGCTACGTGAGTGGCTAACATTATGTCTGCAGGGCAGGGCCACAGTGCCTTCACTGATTTAAGCTGGGAGGGAGATCTGGTCTTCCACTGGCCTGCTGGTGGAGCCCTGTATCTACACTAACAGGAGCTTGTTGCCATGCAGACACCCTGCTCTGGGGATATCCTACTGACTTCTGACTTATGAAGGACTATGTCGAGCAGAACCTCAGGTAACTTCCTCAGTGTTGAAAATATGTGGTGGCAAAAAGTACCCGATGACCAATGTGGGGCTAAGCAGATCATTTCCAAAGGCCCACACATTCACATGCACAGGGGCATTCTTTGCCAAAACTCTTTTCTATGACCAAAGTATTCATGGCAAATATTACATTTAAACAGTTTGACATATACGTGTCTTCTACATTGTTTTTCCAAAAACGAGACTGGCTGCACTTCTAAATTCAAGGCGTTGTCGTCAAACTACATCAGCCTCTGCAATAGATTCCAAACACTAAGCTGACGTTTCTCAGCAGTGATGTATTAGTTCATTAGTTATTGCAGTAGTCAGTTGAAACTAGGGAAAATGTCATCCCTGGGAACAAATTCTGGCAATGGTCACAACAGCACATGAGTACAATAACCCTGTTACATTTATAGGGGCTCTTCTGGATGGAGCCATTGGGTAAGGATAGAAAATATCAGTCCTCATAGGGACTTTGATGTGCCATAAGGAATATCCTCATCATTAAAAAGTCAGGGAAACCAGTAAAACATCAACATGAAATAGTGGTTGACAGACTTTGAGATTGAACTACACTCAGTTTACCTAATTGAGAAATTGTTATAATACTGCACAAGTCATTTTTTACAGTATCTTTTACAATTTATTGACCAATCATGGAACCCCAGGACTACTTGTGATGTCAGATCTCATCTGTCTAAGGGGTTGGCGCCTGAGTGCATGGACCCCCAGATCCTTTCCAAAGCATCTTATTATTTATTCCCACTGCAGGGAATGGGAGGCACCTAACCCAATGAAAACCACCTCCATTGCCTGCTTCCTTCCATTGAATGTGGGCCTCATGTCTCCTCCCTCTAGAGAGGACAAATGGGACAGTGCAAACTCAAAGTCAACCTGAAAAGACCATCTACCTCTTTAAAATGTATTGGAAGATCTAATATTCACTAAGGGTGCAAAAACCAAAAAGCATTGAGTTGCACTGGAAAAGAGAACCATGTGACGGGTGGCCTGAGCAGGAAAGAAGCTTCTGGATTGAAGTTTTCCTTTTCGAGAACAATAGGGTCGGAACAATGATGGATCAACACTGCCAAAAACAAAAAAGGGTGAAAATGAAATTCAGGAGGGGCTGTTGGAAATAAAAGAGCACGGCTACTGGTTTTGGATCAGGCACTCAGCAGCGCGATGAAACACAGCAATTCATACACCATAGAGGGAAAGAGGTACAAACAAAATTATTCGCTGCCACAAACCCCAGGCACTGGATTGCCATAGACCTACTCAAGGGGTGGTTTAAATATGACTGCTAATCCAGCTTTATACTAGGTTTAAATGCACTGGTGCAATAGACTTGAATTTAAGCTAGGTTTAAGTGGAAATTAAACTAAGGTTACCAAAAGTTTAGATTTAAACTAGGTTTAAAGTTTGGTGTAACAGGATTAGTAGATAAGTCAACTTAATCCAGTTTAAAAGTTAAACCATGTTGGTGCAACACAGCCTTGGAAATTTATTTGTTTTTCCAGCTGAACATGCAATAGAGCAAAGCATGTAAAATCCATAGCTTGAGGTTAAAACAGGCAGGCCCTTCTTGGACCTCTGTGGTCATGGATCGAGTTCCTCCAGCACTGGGTTACCTGTTGCCAATACAGATAGCCATATTCATGTTTCTATTTCGGGAAGATTGAGCTCACACAGAGGCATAAAAATGCAGGTATTCAGGCCCTATACTGCAGTGGTCTAGAGGGAGTATACAGTGTGCTTGTTAACCACAGAAAATGACTAACTATAGACAAGGTGGTCTGATCCCACAGACACATTCTTTTGAATCAAGTTTAGTCAGCACATGTCTGGTGGGGGACATGGACTAGACTCCTGAATCTCTCTAAGACACAGACTGGTAGCATTCAGCTGGGAGAGTGCATAGAAGGGGCAGTGAGACTGAAAACAGGTAGTTTGGTGACTGGGCACCAAGAAACCACCCAGGTGCTTGATATTAGACAAGTCCTTCAGTGTCTATTTTGATGCATACACAATAGTTGTGCATATAGAAAAAAACTTACTATCAGTAATTAATAAATCTGCCCCTATATAAAACATAGACCATAAGACAATATATAAAACAAGAACACGGGAAAAAATTTAAATCAGGAACATGCCTACATTTTGACCAAAAGAGAATTCCAGTCAATGAACGCAATGATTTTACAAGCAAAAAACAGGGGATGAAATGTCCCTGCCGGCTCCGCAACTGAGTTCAGCTTTAAACGGCAACCACTGCCGGAGCTGCCGCTGCAAGTCTGACAACCACTCACACTGAAGCCAAAATGGTGGCAGCAATGATGACGTATTTAACCACTTTACCATCCAATACATGTCAGTGCCAGGTCTGACAGAGAGGAAAATCTTTGCAAACACATACCAAAAGGACTTCTGGTTGCATAACAGTATTGTGTCATTGTTTGATATTAAAACACGTACATACCTATATACCACAAACATACATATATACACATATCATATACATAAACATATTTTGACACACACACACACACACGTTTGTATTCAAATCTTTGTGGGGACTGTCCACTCTTTTTTTATGGGAAAAACCCTAATCCCAACAATAACAACCGTAACTCCTACCCAGCCCTAACCTTAGCCATAAGTAACCAAACAAAATACAAGACTTTTGGCATTTTTAGTCTTTTGATTGCAGTCACAGATTTATATAAAATGAGTTTTCCCTTGTGGGTACCCCACATTGTCAAAATAACAGGTTTTCAATCACATTGTGGGGACATTTTGTTCCCACAATGTAATATATACATCTCTCTCTCTCTCTCTCTCTCTCTCACACACACACACACACACACACACACACACACAGAGGAGGTAAAGCATTATGACCACCCCCACATAATGTTATAATGTTGACCGTTTTGTAAAAATGGTGCATGGCAAGATCTGTGATATATTAGGCGTTAAGTTAACATTAGCTACTCAGTCAACATGTTGAATGCAGACGAAATCGGCAGGGGTAAAGACATGAATGACTGTGACAAGGGCCAAATCATTATGGCCAAAAGACTGCCCAGGCTTGTGAGGTGCTCACAGTCAGCCGTGATGAGTACCTACTGAGAGTGGTCAGGGAGGCAAAAACCACAATCCTTTGGCAGGGTGCTGGGCAGCCAAGACTTAAGGTGAGATGTGAACGAAGGCAATCCGATCCGGTTTGAATCAATAAATGGGCTACTGTGGTACAAATGGCACATAATTTTAATGATGTTATGGGTAAGGATGCACCGATAGCATTTTCCTTGGCTGATCCTGATCCTTTTTATGTCTGACCTGCAGATACCGATAGTGGCCGATTATGATTTTCTTAGTTAAGTGATTAGCAGACTAAACATTTTTAACACTTCTTTAATAATCTTAGCTTTCTGCAAGCAAAATATTTTAAGCACCCTTTTCAAATGGTCTTGCAAGTATCAAACGAAATTGGTTGTTCCTCTACTTCATGTTCCAGCTTCATGTTCACATCTTACACACTGAATTTAAGGTCTTCGTCCCACACTGTAATGAATCTCCAGACAGACATATGTTACATTAAAATGCAACATTAGTGGGGGGAGGGAAGGTGAGAGATGGGGGACAACTATGGATGGAAACTGAGTTATTGGGTAATATAGCCAAAATGTCATATCACAATATTTTTGTTTATCGTCATGATCCAAAATATACATCGTTTTTGTGGAATGTAGTTAACCGTTTAAAAAAGATCTATTAATTTTTTAGTTCGAGATCTAGCCACTAAATTGAGACTGACTGAGAAAAAACTGACAAAGAAGTGAGATATGCAAACAATGCTAAGATGTTATGCAGGCTGAAATTGTTTTGTTTCATATCAGTCTGTTTTTATTGTAGTACTGTTACAGTCTCTGAACATACAGACATCATGTAACAGGAGCTTGCTGTTCTGTTCTGTCACTATAATAGTAATATTGAGTAGTGCACTTGTAACTGGGCATTCACGGTAAGCTCAGCTTAGCCACACTTATGTCTAAACGACTCCTCGACACCTACGTGTTTGCAATGTCCCATTTACCTTACTTGTATGCCGCTTTGGATAAAAGCGTCTGCTTAAGTAAACGTAAAGGTAAATGTAGTGCAGTATCGAGATTCTAGCGATACCTCAGAAATGTGTATGAGAAGATGTGTATTGTGTATACAGTTGCAACCAGGTATGATAAAGTATCACCCTATCACCCACCACTTGAGACAAAAAGTAACATTAGTCGGTGAACTACTTGCCTGGCTCATAAAATTGCCTATACTTAGTAGGGATGGCAGGATACCACTTTTGTAATGCCCAATACAGATACCGATATTATATTTGCCAATATCAATACAAATCCGATAAAGTCTCTATCGCTCATTTTAAACAACAAAACAGAAAATAACCCTTTGGGAAAAAATGCCTGGATACATTTTAAAACACAAATATAAAATGCATAATTCTAAAACTGTGAAACAAATGCAATGGAAACTGCTTACAGAGATCACGGTTATAGTGATCAACGGCTTATATGGATCAAAAGGCTTGGGACAGAATCATTCCTGTACAAATACCATTTAAAAATGCACTTATAGCAGTCAAGCAGTCCTCTAACAGAGTTAATTTTTATTTTTGTACATGATGAAATGGGGGGGGGGGGGGAATCAAAACTACGGTAATTCTTTTTTTTTTTTTTAACTTTCTTTTGATGGCTCTTCTTTGCCTTGCGGTAACCCGTCTGCTTCTGGCTAGCTACCTGAGGGTGCACAGAAAACGTGATGGGAAAAAGAAAGCAATTTTCTCTCCATGACAAATGCAGACTCATCAAAACCTATGATAAGCTGCCAAAACGAGCCAACAAGTTGCAGCAGCGAATATACAATAAGCTATATTTTATGTGCAATACTGTACAGTAAGTCTGCATATTTGAATTATACATAGTGCAGTAATTTAATTTGTATAGTACTGTCATTTGAAAAGCGTTTGAAACAGCTGTACTGAAATTTAAAAGAGGCACTTAAAATTCAGTAAAAAAACTGCCCATTTTATTATCTAATTTATATAATAAATATACAAATGTCAATTAGATGGTAATCTGCCTGAGACAAAGAAACAATATTGGTTGTAATGATCATCCGTTAATAGTGACGTGATCACTATAAGCGGTTTCCACTGTATTATACTCATAATAAGGAAGAAATACATTGCACCCAAAACGTGACTCAGTTCAGAAACACTGCTTCTTTACATTTAAACTCTATCACTTTTAGCAGCTTTATTTTATTTACATGACTTCCTGTTCACTTCTCACAAGGTATAGTTTACAGGCAAAGGAAAAATGCCAAGTGGGTGGCTGGGAGTGGACACACACCACCACCACCGCCCTCATAGATCATACTAAGCAGGTCTCACCTTATGTAGAAATAAATTAAACAAAAATGAGAACCAGGTTAAAACCTCCTGCTGCTGGGGTTTTTTTGCAAGACCAGTCAGCCACTTTCATTGAGCATGTAATACTAGAAGATGCAAATGCATTTGAGTCACTAAATGATTCCACGTGTTTAAACACCATTTAAAGAAAGAAAAGTCAAGGAGATATAAGAAAGATGGATTGCAGGAAGGTTCCCAGGCATGGAAGACCAAAGTGCTGAGATTATGGAGAAGCAGAAACACTCTTTGCACTTACCTCTGGCTGGATGGCTTTGAATACCGGAGCATCCATGAGCGTGATCTGTCCCTGAAGGAGAGAGACACACAAGAGCAGAATGAAATCTGTACAATGGACTTCATGGCACTGAGATTTACAGTATCTTCCTGTGAGAAATACCCAGTCCTCAAAACACTGATATGTTGATTTGAAGACCTGCACAAGTCCGTCACCCACAGGTAGGGCTGCCCTCTGTCAGCCTGCTGGGTTCAGGCACCATGTGCCTCCCCGTTTCTTGTGGTTATGCACTCCATGTGTGGCAAAGCACTTGGAAAACCTTGCTGCTCACGCAGACCCCTGCAGGAGTTCTTTGGTTTCCTGCCCTGTTTCCTTACCGCATATTCTTCTGGTGTGACCTTGAGGACGTCGAACACCACAGCATCAAAGCTCTTCTTCAGCTCAGATGACCCCTTGTCACTGAGAGACTCCGAGCTGCTGCTTCTCTGTTGGCAAATGGGAGGGAGGGGATGTGACACACCGGTGCTCTTTAACCCTGACCTCCCCCCCCACCCCCGGCTGGCACCATGGCACTCCGTCTCACCTCCGAGGCCGTGGCGGCATAAGCGCCGACGCCTGACCGGCCATTGGGGAGCTCCATCGTTCCCACACCATCTGTCTGCCTCCTAGCTCTGCAGCCTCATCGTCACCCACGTCATCGCTGCTGCAGCGCACCTGGCCAAACCCCTTCCAATAATAATAATAACTAAGTAAACAACACCGAACAAAGAGACCAGTTAAGGGGAAACATTTTGTCCAAAGCCAGGGGGTCATGAGTATGCTAAGCTACATATCAAACATAAATCCATCCATTTTTTGTAATTGCATCGGCCCCATTTGGGGCCGCGGGGGGCGGAGCCTATCCCAGAAGCTGCGGGCACGAGGCAGGGAACAGCCCAGGACGGGATTCCCACCCATCACAGGGCACACTCACACACCATTCACACACTCATGCACACCTACAGTATGGGCAATTTGACAATTCCAATTAGCAGGTTTTTGGACTATGGGGGGAAACCAGGGAGAACATGCAAGAGAACACCATGACGACACAGGGAGAACATGCAAACTCCACACACATGGAACCTGGGCGGAGACTTGAGTTCGGGTCCCAGAGGTGTGAGGCGACAGTGCTACCCACTGCACCACTGTGCCGCCCCCTCAAACATAAATCATCTTATTCTGTACATTTATTTTGCCTGTTGATGCCTTATAAAGTGAACCCATTTATACAGACAGATGCTTTACTGGAGCAGGTTAAGTACTTTATTCAAGGGGACAACAGCAGGTCTCTTAAAATACCACCCTTAGGGTTACGAGTCCACGATCTTAATCAGGATGCCATCTGTGTCATTGTTCTGTAGCTTAGACACCTTTTGTCGCTCAAACACAGCAAACCACCTTGAAATGATATCTTTATAATAACTGATCCGGGCAATAAAACAAAGTAATTCAGTATAACAGTTGAAACCTTGGGAAAACTAAATGCTGACAATGCCAAACTTAGCATGAACAGAATCATCAATGCTGTGTTAATAGTGCCACCTATTGGTCTACACAAGAGATACACAATGCCTGGAGGACCATTACATACCCCAGCGGGTTTATACGTAACACTTCAAATAAGGGCAATTTTATTACAGTCACCAAGACAGTGATTCCTGGTTACTCTGCAAAGACCTCAACGAAAATCCATATCAACCGTTAGCATGCAGATTTAATCACTCTACAATGACTTTGGTTTTGCAGGTTAACCTCCATTTTTTGCAGGTTAACCCCTATTTTTATACCAGACATTAGGAAAGAACCACAGACAGTAAATATCAAATTAGAGTTAAAGCAGTTAAACCTACTAAAAGTAGAGCTGTTACGATTAAATTAAACTTGATTATTCAATTATTAAAAAGCATCAATTAAAATTTCTCTTCGCGGATAGCAGATGAGGGTCCAAATAAAGAACGAAAGCATCAGTTGTGTGGAAATACTTCACATTAAAAGTGAATAAAATTATGAAATTATTATTATTTTGTTAACGTATGGTGTGTTTTAAGGCTGGTTGATATTCAGAAAAGTTCACATTATAATATTTAAAGTTTTTGAAATATTTAGGAGTTGAAAATTAAAACTATACAAAACTGTATAAAACTATATCTAAGTTTATAGCCAAATAAAACTTATCTACCAACAGAGTTTGTCAAATAAGTTGGTGGTATTGATGTGAGCTGTGCCAACAGACACAAAGCAATGCCATCATTAAAACTGCAAAGCTTGCCAAGTTTCATTTCCAGTTACTGAGTAAAAATCCATCCATCCATCCATCCATCCATTTTCTAGAACCGCTTATTCCATTTCGGGTCGCGGGGGGTCCGGAGCCCATCCCGGAGGCTG
>JAAGVU020000043.1:16903927-16919231 GCA_011763525.2 Mormyrus iriodes | reverse complement strand
TGCCGTGGCTGTAGCCCCCGGCAAACGTGAGGTGTGTTGCATTGCTCGGACTGCTGCTTTATGACTAGGGTCTAATTCGTGCCGTGACAGCACTTTTTCCCCACTAGTTCCATACAGCAGCTTCCTTGCGCACAACGTGCAGAAGCATGCTCCTGGTTGCCGGAGCTTTTGGCACCAGCTTCCAAAGGGTTTTTCCCCACCTCTTCTATCCAAGCCCAGCGCCATTTATTCCTTCTGCCTTTATCGACATCTCTGGTGTCTTCCCCAGGCTTCATAAACGTGCTGTCCATGACTTACGGTTTGCGTTGCCAGTATGGGAAACAAAACACATTCGCACGTGGTGTGACTGCTGGATCTGTATCGATCCGTTTGGCCAAGACCAAAGGCCCGCCCCTTCCCTATTTCTGATTGGCTTATTGGCTAGTAGGCCTATTGTTGGTGTGGTTGAGAGTGAAGGCTGCGCTCTGAGCTGCGCCTCTCAGATCTAGTGTTTTATTTTATTTATTTATTTTTTTCGCAGCCACGTCGGCATGCCAGAGATCCGGCGTGGCGCCTGAATGCTATCATCCCTGCATGTACTTCCCAGGAAAAAAGCCAGGGGGATGAAGGGGCCAAAGAAATCATTAACGTTTTGGCTTGCTGTACAAGAAAGAGAAAGAATCAACTGCTTCAGTACAACTTGCTAGCAATGGCCATCAATGATGAGCCAAAACAGACAACCCACATGCTTGGAGATGGGGGAGTCTACCATCTTAAACCAATTTTCAGCTTGAGAAAGGGGGACCATGGAAAGCCAAACACTAGTGGGCTTTCAGAGTAAGAACAAGCAACATGCCACAACAACCTGGTGTGCACTCATTGGCAATGTGTCAGATTAGCATGGCTGGAGGCGCAGCTTTCTTTGCCTCCCCCCCCATCTTGCCCTGGTCGCACTGTTTAAGGCACTTGGAGAATCGGTGACCACTTGTTATGAGAATGCTTGTATTTTGCAATACTGTCAGTGACAGTGAGAGGGAGCCCTCAACCCAGGCAATCAGTAGTAGATGCTTTGAAGCCGCACTGTGCAGATGATGGGAACTCATGGACGTGGAATTTTACAGACGAGCTAGAAGAGAGTTACTTAACTCCACAGCCTTAGCGACACAGCACAGAATTCAGTGATAACAATAAGATTTTTAGTGCACAGTCAACAATGTCCTTAATCTGACACAGAACAAACCACATCTGAAAAATACAGATTACCAGACGACATCTTCAGTTATAGTGAGCTACAGTAAATTTAAACCATTTCAAGCAGCACACTCTGTCCAGCCTTCGAACCAACCAAACAAGCTGAACATGGTACATTTAGACTGTGCGCCTCATTTTACTGTTGCACAAGAAAACGACTGCAGATAAGATGAGCTGACAGCAGCAAGAGATTCTGAGGATGGATAATATGTGGCAGCGTTTTTACCAGAGTAAGTTGGGAACACATGCCTAAGAAGAGCCATTGGGATCAGAGCCCTACATACACACAGGCCTATACAGAGAAGGTCACTGGTCACAGATCCCTCCGCAGGCCTCACTGTCTGCAAATCTAGCAAAATATTACGGCAAGCAACAGATGTCTCTTCATCCACCAATATACACTCAGAGAACGAATTCTGGTAAAATTTAATAAATGTTATAAATTATTATATATAAATAGTTAACGGTTAGGTTTTACAGGTAATCCTGCATGTTGTGCCCCACCTCTACTGAAAGAAAATTCATAACAGTGATAATGATGACATTTCATATTTAATAATACTTCTAATACTACTAGAAACTACCCTACTCATTCCTAGTAAAGACATAAATTATATAGGTGATGTACAGTAACTACTTAACACTGATTAAATTGATAGTTACCCATAGCAGAATGGGTACATATACATGGCTTATAAAGTACTTTGAAAGTTAAAAGGCACAATATTAGTGTCAGAAATGATGAAAAAGCATGATAAAAGTTCAACAGTCTGCAATGTATGGTAAGCCATATTTTTCTGGCTATCCATATTTCAAGAGAGACATTTTTACCCACCATGGCAGTCATGAGTGATAACTGCACTGTACTTCAACGCAACAGAACTGGACGTTGTAAAAAAGAGCATTTGAAATGTGATGGGCTACACCCTGAAATGGCGAAAGCCCCTGAGAAACCTCTGAGCCCCCAAGCTGATCAAGACTCTGTGTGCCAGTATTGAGGACCCGCTGCAGCTTGCCTAGCTGGCCCCCAGCCAGATCTCTCATTCTGAGAGAACATCGCTGTCTGGCGACAGGTCCTGGTTTCCATGTGTAGAGGTTTTAGGTTTTCCCCCTTAGTCTTTCTTCTTTCCTTTCAAAATTAGGAGTAGTGAGGCACAGGGAGTCTTCCTCACACTCTCTCTCCCTGTGACACACTTCCTACCCCAAATGTACATTGATTACACATTACAAAGACCACACAAAGTAACACACAACACATGCAAGTAACACACAAATACTAAACAGTAAGTGAACCTTGTATGCTGCAATTATGGCGGGGGGAAACATTTAGCAACAGTGCAAATTACAAATGGTAAAAGAACAACAGGACTAAAATGGAACTTTTAGCACAACTGAATGGCCTACCCAGCATTCAGGGACAGCCTGTTCACAAATCGATCCAGTGGGTAGTCTGCTCATTAAGACTTAACGGGGGGCTCCCAGCCAACTCCTCAAAGCATGCTCGGTAATTCCCCAGTCCGGCCAATTGCGGGCACCTTTTAATCCACCTTTTTGAGGCAAAGAGTGCACACCGACCCTGGAGAGGAACTTGGCTTTTTTTAGCTTCCCCGCGTGGTGGGATAATTAGAGCAGGGCCTGATGTGTGGCGGGCGGCTCATTACTCTCCTCTTGTTCAAAGTCCCACACGATGTCTCAGCGGAAGACAGTCCATTGACATGGTCAGCGGCAGTGACTCCCCTGTTATTACAGGGTGGGAGGATAGAGTCAATCCACAACAAAACAGCACACGTCATACACACGGTTCAACAAGAGTCAGCAGAAAATGCAACTGCTCATGGCAGGCATACAAACCATCATGAGACTGAGACAGAAACCCACACAGCGACATGGTACCATGTGACTCTCACGACAGCTTCTCCAGTAGCTGAGGTGGTGAAAATAATAAAGGGTATTGAGAGACAGCTCAGGCCCAGGTTGTAATATTCTCTGCTCCTAGGAGCCCAGCTGTAGCACCACTATGGACCAGAGAGCACAGCCTGTGTACCAAACCTGGCACTACCAACATCCCAGGAGGGTCACCCCTGACATCCGGCCTGATTCAGAGCTCACAGAGAATGATCAGCAGGCTCCCCAAAGGGCCCACTCCAAGGACTCTCTGCAAGGCTGGAGCTCTGTAGATCAACCAAGCAGCAATGCAGGGAAATGGCCATATTGTGACTATAACCAGTTCATCTTCCAAAGGGTTAAATCCAAAAAGCACAATACTAAATTCTTGTGGACTGAGCCAGACCAGGGACAAGAAGCTGTTCCAGAAACCAGCCTAGATCACAATGTAAAATCTGGTGAACAAAGCATTGGCAAGAAGCTTTTCCAAATGTTACTCAACTATCTTAAAAGACAGAGGTAGGCCTTGTGATGGACCAGCATCCCCTCCAGGGTATTCACTAGTTTGCACCCAATGCTACCAGAGACAATCAAAGGAGGGTTTCTAGAATGAAACCAAAGCAAATACTAAAAATGGCAAAAGCCTTTCCCCCCACACCACATACAAATGGACAAGGTATGTCTGCCTACTAAACGGCTCAGTGAGAAAAAAAACCTTATTACTACAACAAAAATGAGAACAACAAGGCACTCAAGTCAACAGCAATAGAGATCAAAGTAATGACTTAATTAGAAAAGGGTAGTGGAGCCAGACCACTGAGGGAATCCGGCAGGGTGCGTGCACATGAGTCATTTTTTTTTCAAATTACCAGCCTTGTTTCAGAGTCTGAGCCAGATACACCTTCCTTCCCTTTCTTTCGCTCCCCACCCCCCCCCCAACACACACAAACACACACACACACACACACACACACACACGTTTGTATTCATATCCTTGTGGGGACTCTCCATTCTCTTCTATGGGGAAAAACCTTAATCCCAACCATGACAACCTTATCTCCTACCCAGCCTGAACAATGCCAGTAAATAACCAAAATACGTTTGCCATTTTTAGTTTCTTGATTGCATTTAGATTATTTTAGCAATTAGATTTCTTTTTGCATTTAGATTCTTCTAAAATTGATGTTTATATTGTGGGGACTTGAAAAATGTCCCACCAAGGTAAAAAGTAAATGGGTCCCCACAATGTTGTAAATACAAACCCACGCACACACTTCCCAGAAAGGGGTGTGCAAACTTGGGTGCACGTGCAAGCACACACAAACAGACACTTTTCCAGAAAGGGTGGAGACTCACATACATTAAAGCTACCATACAGCACAAGGTGTGATTAGACACGCACATGTGCACACCATAGAGTATGTTTCACAGAGTCTCCCGAGTCTCCTCAAGACTGCGGGTAAAGTGGCAAATAAATAGAGAGGCGAGAAACCCAACACCAAGCAGGCAGAGCTGCGGAATCAGGGCTGCCGCTCTCCTTCCCCATGACATGCAAAATAAAAACTGAACAGATATTGTTCACAATAGTCTACGTCATGTAGTGATACGTGTAAGCTTCCTACAAGTACAGGAAAATGAAGACACCATCTGGACATCCTCTCTGCTTGTTTACTTAACCATTTCTGCATGTGCTGAAATCAGTATCTGTTACCTTATCTGCCCTTTTACATGATTCAAGCCTGATAAGTCAGAGAGCCTGAGCCCACACGGCCTAAAGCCCTAGATATCACCAGCAGATAAATTCCACAGGGATGAACTGTTGGAGTGCAGGATGATGCCATGCCCTTCTCCTCATGCCTCCCTCATTTGACTCAAAAAGAGACCTGGGAGAGCCCTTGTGATTCAAGCCAAAATGAGACTTGTTTCCTGAAATTGTGGGTGGGGGTGGATGATAGAGTCCCGAAAAAGGAGCACTCATGCGACCACACTGCTAAGGGTTTAGGTGACCAAAGCAAGGTGCTCTCCCCTGCCCTATTACCCCATGCTGTTCTGGAGTAGGCTCCCAGTCCAGCTAGGTATTTAAATATGTCTATAGCTGTACACATGCATGCATATTTGTGCTTTTATGTAGATACATGCACTCCAAGTAAATAAGCCCATGTCTAAACATACATATCAAGAGGAATTAAAAAGCCAGAAGGAGTAATGGAACGGCTGGGCAGAGGCAGGAGTTAGTGCTGTGAGCAGACAAAACAGCTGTAACCTCTCTCTGTGGCCCATAACATCCCCCAGCACAGAAAAGAAGAGCGGAGACACAAGTACAGACAGGATGGTCGAGTCTCTGCACGTCACAGTTCAAACAGTAACGCATTGTTCAAGCTGTTCTTCCGTCCGCCCTTCTAAAGAAAGCCAGCCTCCCAAACACTGGAGTTCAAGCAGAAGTCAGCGGGGGAGACAAGAACATAACTGGCTGTCACTGCTTGACCCTGGAGAGCTCTACCCCCTCTTAGAAGACAAAGCCTTAAGTACTACCTGAGAAGGGGACAGGAAGAGGACAAGAGGAGGAAGCAACATGTTCTGTAGGTTTCCAACCAGCTCTCATCCAGGGTAGTAGCCTAATCCAGCAATTACAGTTTTTATAGACGTCACCCTTAAATCCATGTTTGTTAATAAAAAGGTATGCAAATGTATGAAGAGGAAAACTAAATCTGAAGCTGTAATCAACCCAGCATAAATTTTAAATAAGGACAAATATACTGCAGTTATTGCCATCAAAGATGAGAACCTGCCGAACAGGACCAACTTCTTAAAACTTCTGGAGAGTGAAAGGGAACCACAACTACGACCAGGAAACAAAAAAGGAAATGGTAAAGGGTGTCACTGAGGAAAGCTGATCTATAAATATTGAGTCAACATTAAAATAGATGAGCCAATGGTTCTAATGTTACCGTCACCATTACAGCAGCCCCCAATATTTGAATGAATGTTAGAAGCATAGCATGATGGGAGGTTTCCCTAAAAACCCAACAGAACACCAGAAGGGCGATACAGTCTGACTGGGTATTATCCACACCACCATCAGTAGATGACAGTTGGTCTCATCAGGCCTCTGGCTATGGGTACCTGGATAGTAGCTTATACTCCTGTTGGGGGAGGGACACAGGTTGACTTAGCATTATGGTGCAGAGAGGACTGGCGTGTGGTAAACAGGGTATTAGAGACAGAAGGTATAGTTGAACAGGGTGGGTCTAAATGCAAATGACATGTTCTGGTATGGCACTGAAACTGGACAGCATGCCAAGCACTTTCATACTAAAAATACAGAACCCCATATAAGAAGGATCTAGATACAACTGCTGGCAAACAGCTGATGAATCCAGCTGTAGGCACGGGTCAAAACAGAGCCTAAAACCTAAGGATGATGTATCGTGTGATGTCACCACTTGTTCAAATGCAACAGAAACCAAGGAAGTATTCAGCGAACAGAGAACTTAATGCTCATTGACAGTACAGCGGGCACAATATCATTTTCTGCTCCGATCCTGACATCAGACATAAACTATGAGTATCTGCCAACACTAATACCAATTCCGATATTTTTTCTCCTTTATCAACTATAAACATTAAATTAAATATTTGTATGAATACATTTCAATTAACATGCCAAATTATCTGTCTTAGTCTTGTAGCGGTATTGTTTGAGTATGCTAAGAATGGTAAAATATAATGGTCATGTTGCTCATACAAAAAGCTATGCCACTATGCTAGAGGAAGACTTTCACAGCCAACAAGATTTACTGATTCTTTGTTTTATTCAGTAACAACTTTCATAAAAAAAGAACAGAAATATTTCTTAAAGTGTGAATTGTGCAATCTATTGCCAAATTCAATATAGTAAAGAAATCAGTCATAAAAATATTACTGTATATCCCAACTAACCATTTTTTGTGAAAAAGCACACATAAGTCTCCAGTACAAAATATATAATGGAGCAGAGATAAAACTTTTAAGTAGTAATCAATCAAACTTTAGACAGAATACAAGTCTGAAGACATCTAGTTTGAATAAATTTTTCTGTGTTCAAACTTAAGAAAAATTTGCACTAACCTAATATAGATATAGTAAGGCACTTACTAGATATAATAAGCACTGACATTAACAAAGACTAGGCATTGCTTGATATATTACATAATATTATGTAATTCAAATCACAAAAAATTGCGAACAAACACGCAAATGTGAAGGGGTTACTATATTTCTTCACAGCCGACATGACAGCTCCACCATACACGCATTACTGAACAACTAACTATCACGAGACCCTCACTTCTGTTTAGAGCAGGTCACCCTAAGGCTACAAGCCTTTTCACGATTTTTCTCTGATGGAAAATCGGATTGGATTACTCCTCCCCCAAATATCCGATCTAGCATTTTTTGCCGGTATTGGCCCAATATCAATAATGGGTATCAGATTGGTGTCATCTCTAACTGAGAGCGAACAATAATCAAAACTTTCGTTTTCTTACCACAATAACATTATTATTAAAACAAATTTTAATCATTTACATAAACTGATGTTTAAGAGCTGCAGTTGCTCATGTATTTCTGAACATAAGATTCAACAAATGGGTCGAGGTTGATTTGTATTATAAAATCTGGTCTGCCCGCCTGTTCTGCAAGCTGACAGCTGCATAGTGAGTAAAAATGCAGGCCATGATGGCCAAATAGGGCACAACAAACCCCTCATAGTTGGGATTCCACAGGCCATGTACATGTGTGTAAGAGGAACATCCACATTCATGGAGCTCCACACTGACCTCTCTGAGCTGGCCACACAAGGCAGCTCACAGAATAAACAGCACTCATTCTATATCCGCTGCAATAATCCTCCTCACTTCCACCTTACAGGCTACCCCAGCTAAGGAGCTAAGCCAATCCAACTATGATGAGCCCCAGATACAAGCAAATTCAATCCCCATTTTATAAAACGTATGTTCACAATCAGCCCCTTCCTCAACTGTACTAAATTTATTTATTTTTTTGGCTTTTGCTCAAAAAAAAAAACACTCTTTGATCACCCCTCATGTCCATCATGTCTGACATCCTACCCCTATCCAAATAGAGTTGCAAAAAAAACACAGCTGTTTCACTCGCCGTCCCAGATCCCCACCCTCTTACAAACATGCCATAGTAGTTCAATCAGTTGTACCACAGTTGGTTTGTGCGCTGTCTTCACAGTTCTTTCTCCTCTCTTTACACCACCACCCAAGCACCTCTCATCTGTTCAGTCAGTTCTCAGGACAGGTCAGACACAAATACTGTGTTTACACAGGGGGTCCAATTTCCATGGTCAAAAGGTTTAGATACACACAAGTACAGAAGCACAAGCATGTTCTGGAGTATAATTGCCACTACAGCTATTACTTTAGGCTGTTATGTGTTAAAAATGTGAACTATATATCCCAGCTTTTGTTAATAAACAATCAATCATAGCAAAATATCACCACAGACAAGCAGGATGCCCTGTTAAAATATCACTGGCATTCAAAAACACTCACTACTCAACTCCACTGGGTGGGAAGCATGCGCATTAACATCTTGCCAAAATGGACAAAACACACAATATATTTTAGAAGACCACAGGCCCAGAGGCAACTTGCTATCAAAATGAAAATGAGATGTGAGCCCAACACATCACAGAGTAAGAAAAAAAAAACAGCAACACAACAGGATCAGCGAACTAAAGAAAAAGCCTGACAGTTTTATGTTTCAGCACCTGCAGACTCTTGTGTAAACGGTACTGAAATAAAAGCAGCAGGTGCTGGATATTTTGGGCACTTATTTGTGTGCCTCAGTAACACAGTTCCTCTCAGCAGACAGGATGGGTTGCCTTGTAACTGCAACAGAAATTAAGATTTTGTATTCAAACTGAGCCGGACTGGCAGAACACACTATGACAGTATCCAACACAGCTGTTCAAATTGGAAACTTCCCAACAGTTTCTGAGGGTTCACCTAAGTTGCATGTTTTTGGACAGTGTGAGGAAATTGGAGCATCCAAGAACCCACACACACACGAGGTAAACATGCAAACTTCACACAAACCAGCAGTGTGAGGCAACAGCATTACCCACTGCACCATTGTGCTGCCCTCAGTACTAGACTTGCATGATGTACAATGTTAATATCTACATTGCATGTTAAGTACATGCAACTGTCACATCACAAAGACCGCGATAGGCAGTTGGGTTGAGACAATCAATAAGACACACCGAAACATTTTTACTCTGCCAGAAGAAACGAAACAGCTTTGAAAGCTTTGTAAATTTTAATTAATTTAATTCCAAGTATGTGTCAAAAAAGTTTACCGCCACTGCTTTGCATGAGCTTTGCAAGAAAATGAGTGAGGAGGAGAAAAGCCAACAAGAACTGGTCCTGAAAAGACACCTTCTGCTGTATAGATATATTCTGGATTTCAAACAGACAATATTAGGTAAAAGAAAGTGATTAATCAGCACTGCTTTGTGTCTGTTGGTACAACTCGAGGCAACATTGCCAACTTATTTTACAGACTCTATTGGCAAATAAGTTGTATTTCGCTATAGTTAATTTCCAAAGCTTAAATATTGCAAAAACTTCAAATATCGTAAACTTTTTCCGATAACGTTCAGCCGTTCACAAGAAACATAATTTGTTCACATATAAAATAATGAATATTATACGGTTATAATTTACCACATTATGTAAGATGTAGATGCGGGTAATCGATAGGGCTAACCTTCGCTTTAGAAGCAATTAATTGAAATACAGGAATTGTAGAAAGTAAATGAAACAAAATAATTCAAGTCAAAGTAATGACAAAGACAGGCTAGGCTACTCTGAGAGGCTAAACGGCACATTATGTATAACTAACCACACATTACTGAGTGAATCTTTGAAGCCTTCTCTTAAGATGTAGATGCACTACAGTCATGCTGTTGTGATATTTAGGTTCTGCTTTGCAATACTGATTACTGCAGTATCATTACTAGCATCACTTTTAATATGAAGTGCTTCCACAAAACCGAGAAAATTTTTCACTCATTATTTGAACCTTCATATGCTATACTCCATCCACTATATTGCTGACAATTCAAGAAGGCAAATTTTAAATCAGTGCTTTTTAAAAAAATCAAGTAATCAAATTTAATGAAGTAATCACGACTGCTCTAATCACGGCTCATCTAGTCTGTGAAGCAGAAACCTGAAGCATATTCGAAGAAGCACAGGATACAAGGTTTAACCTTTACCATCATATGGTAACACAAAGGATAAAGTCACTGGCTCACTTGAATGGCAACACTTTGGATTGTGGGAGGAAACTGAAAGCTGTTCATCACTATGCATCATGCTAATTAATCATCTCTTTATTTAAAATAGCAGTTATCATTTAATAAATAATAAAATCTGAATCAAGTTACATGAAGCCATTAAAAAATTTAGCTAAGCACATGCAGATGAAAATTCCACTGTGTTTTTATGAGAAATGAAGACGTTTATACTCAAAGAAGATCCTTATACAAAATAATCCTTAAATTCTGTAGGAACTCTCATTTTTATCTGAGGAATTACTACCCTGGAGCAATATGTCAAACACACAGGGAATGGATGAATATGGGAACTCCACTACATACAGCACAACCCTCAAAACCTAGAACGTAAGTTCCAAAAAAGAAAACCAGGCCAGATGAAAACCACATGAAAAAAGGCACAAAATATCATCAGATATGCACCTAAGGGAAACAGAGAGTGGTATAAAGGTTGAGTGAACAAAAATAAACTGAGCAGAATGTAACTGATCCATGACACCAAATTGCAATTTGTGTTACTGTAAACTACTGTCTAGTCTCACAATTGAGCTGAGTAAAGCTGTAATTGTACACATATTGATTGTGTATCATTCAGTTATATCATTTTCAGATCGGAATGTACAATGAAATTAATAAATACATTTCTTGAAACAGATAGAACCTAAATTCATAAGTAGATGTTCAGTACAGAAAACATGCTAATTGTGGTTGTGAGTTCATTACGGATAGTGCTGGTCTCAGTCAGTCATAATGGTCGAGTGACAGCTTGAAGACCCTCCCACATCTCTTAAATCATTAGTTTTGGAACATTTTGATTCCCCAATAAATTATATTAACATTGGAGAGTGAGTAGCTGATAAGACCAAGACTGTTGGCTGTTATACTGAACTCAACGAATGTTGCTGGAAACACATCCAACATACTTAGTCATTTGAGAGGACATCATCCGAACATGTGTATGACCAGAGCAAGGCAGAAACAGCCACTGCAAGTTAGTCTAGGTGGTTTTGCCAAGAAGTTTAGACCAAGCTAAAAAATAAATATGGCTACTGGTGGGGGGGGGGGGGGGGCGGGGTTATCGTAACAGTATATAACCATACTCAGTTGTAGAAAACACAGGATTTAGTTCATTATCATAATGCAGCATTTTTTTATTTACATATTCATTTTTATAATGTGCAAATAAGCATATCTTGGTTTCATTTGTATAGACACATTGTCTTCTGTTTGCTTTACAACTGTTTATAATTGTTTGCAGTTTTAATAATAAACAATTTAAGAACCAATTTCATTTTCCCTCCTGTACCAAAATTGCACCAAACCGTGAACTCAAAACCAAGATTTGTTAAAATACTTCCAATACTTCACATATTGGAAGTGGCAAGTGAAAACAAGTGATAGGGATTCTGCAAATGTTCTCATACAGATTCATCCAAAGGAGCCTGGTGCTTAACCCTGCACAGTCAGACAAAGGAGAGAGAACTGGTGCTTAACCTGGCACAATCAGATAGAGGAGAGGGGCCTGCTCCTAAACCCAGTACAGACAGACATAGAGCAGAGGCTGGGTGCTTAACTCCATAAAGTACAACAGAGGACAGGGACCTGGTGCTTCACCCTATACAATCAGACAAAAGACATGAGACCTGTACAGCATAGGTTCCCAAACTGGAGGTGGCGCAAATTTACCATGTGACGGGAAGAGGGGGAGTTGCAGGGCCTCCCTGCTGATGGCTGAACACACACTGTAGCCTAGCCTGGATGTTTAGTTATGTCAACTAGAGAGGCATGGAGAATTTTGTGACAAAACCTATGCCAGACGCTGAATAAACTTTCACTACCACAGGCATTAAATCTCCAAAAACAAAAACATAAAAATCTGGCACTTTCTCTCTCTCCCTTGGTTATATGAATACTATGGTTCGAAGAGAAGAAAGGCCGCAGTGCATTGTGTGTCTAAAAGTATTAGCCTCCAACATTTTGAAGCCAAACAAACCGAGATGCCATTTAGAGACTTTACATCCCTATCATGACGACAAACCACTGATCTCAAAACAGAAGCCCTACTTTTAGAGAATCTGGAAAGCACACACCAGGCTTACCCCAGTCACTGACAAGAATACAGGACTAGATATACAGCTCCTACAAATAAATGTTAAGATTCATTAATTTTCAATATTTATTTTTTCTTTAACTTAAGTTTTGGCAGTTGGCTTTAACCAAGACAGATGTAGAAGAATTTTCATTAAAATGTATTTCATTTTATATATCAGAAAATCCATGTTGTATTACTTTGATAACGTATATGGGTTGGGGGGGGTGGCAGGCATAAAAATCTTATCAGCAAAAGGAGGGCATCGCAGAAAAAGTTTGGGAATCACTGCTGTACAGTCAGACAGAGCACATTGGCCTGGTGGTTAACCCGGTACAGTCAGACAGAGAGACAGAGAGCAGGGGCCTGGTGCTTAAGGCTATTACACTCCCCATAGAAGTAAAAAAATAAAATAAAGTATAAATGTTTCACAGTATTTACATAGCTTCTTGTTTATCTTATGTCTCAAATGACATACAAATTGAGAGTTGCAAATGAGCAGGGTCCTTTCCCAAAATGCATGAAAGAAAAGATTAAGTTAAAGCATCAAACCTAATCTGGAACAATGGCAATGAGTTTCATATTAATAACGGGTAATAAGTATATATATTATACCATGCCGACCTGACCAGGATACACGGTTAAAAGATGCATCTAATTATTTTGATAGAATACAAAACGTGAACAATAATGTTGTTAAAATGTTGAGAATAACCTCAAATTAGTATTATTCATTTATTTTATCTACACTGCATTTATTTAACAGACGCTTTTATCCAAAATGATGTACATATTTCATAAGGCAAAGTCAGGCGGCACCTTTTTGCACAAAAAGGAAACCAGTCTTCCGAGTCTGTGAGTTGAACCGGGGACCTTCCAATCACAAGCTTTAGCGTCCTAACCCACTGAGCCACATACCACCACTACAGAACTCCGATTTTAGCAAGGACATTGACGTTAACTGTAAAACTCTGCTGATGGGGCGCTTCCCGCAGCATCACTGTAACAGCAAAGACATTAAGAAACCATGTGCGGGATTAAACGATACCTGACAGGGCCGCATAACCGTGTCCAGCGGTGACATCCTGACGGCCCACCACCGGACACGATGCCGCCCCCCAAATTAGCAATGCCTAAAGGAATTACCTGCCAACGGGACAGCTATTCTGCAGGTGAGAGCCCATCACCTGGCCGTACGACTTTCTCTGACTGAAATAACCGAGGGTTAATTCATGTTTAGCGTTCGTGAAATGAGCCATCCTCTAGTATGGTGCAGCTAGCAAGCTAAAATGCCCGAGAAGACTGTAACGCAAGCTAATGCTACTGCTAAGAGGCTAATAAAATCAAAAAGAGCACTTTACACTTTTCTTCACATTATAGAAAGAACGATTATCCGACTGTTATTCTGCAGAACTAGTTTTATGGGATTACCATGTTAAAAAGATTACAGGATACCAAACAGCAGCTAGAGGCACAGGCACTGTCTGACCGGGCACCCTCTCCCAGACTTACTATCAAAGGTAGCCGCCGAGTGATACCAATTCTTGCCTTTTTCTGTCAAACTTGTCGGTTTTCATGGGCCGTAGACGCCCCCAGCAGGACACTCCCCGGATCTGGGCGGGATCGGGTTACGATGGCAGCCCGAGCCCCTAGGCCGTCGTCATGAGGGGCGGCTCGGGGTTGCGGGGGTTTAGTGCAGGACGCTACGGTCAAATGGGCTCCGGTGAGGCGTACACTGTCGTACCACACGTTCGTTATACCATTCATTATACCAGACCTCATCCTGGGGTCGGCCAGCTACCTCGCAGACGCCGTACTAACCTTGGAGGGCGCTGTCGCTTAGGCTGCGGTTGCATGTGACGGGGTACCCATCGACGCCCGGCGAGGCCGAACCGGTCCGTCTAGAAGAGGACTAACGGACCACACTTGGAGATACCGCTTCGCACGCGCACCGCAGCGCGCGCTTCTGCAGTCTGTCAGTCAAACGGCGGCGCGAGCGCGACTGTTACGCTCGGAGAGGGAGGAGCCCGAGGCCTGGCCCCGCCCAACCGCCGGTTCTGATCTCGCCGCCTTCAATACTGGCGTCCTTTCTGAGATACAAGCAGATTTAGTTTTTTTTAATCTGAGAAAAATGCAAAAGGCAACGGAGACAGAAAAACAAAAATACAATAACCTTGTAAATTTAAGTGTTGCAGGATTTCAATAAAAATCATACTTTACAATGATAATCAGAAAGCTTTTATTATCCTGGAGGAGATGGCTTAAATAATGTGCTCATTGTTATTATTGTACGTTTTGTTTACATTTCACATTCACATTAATTTAGCATACGCTTTTATCCAACGCGACATACATTTAAGGCAGATAACACCAGATATATTGTCTTGCCGGTTATTTACGATTAATGTATTAGGTGTTTTTCGCCTAGTATTTATCCACAAACTCTGTGGTTCCTTGTCCGTGTAAGCAGCGGTGATGCAATATGTGGCTCTGTGTCATTGCTGAACCACAATGTCGCAATACACCTCTGTGCACCGCAACACCACAATTGTTTTTCTCAAAGTCAGTTTCCTTTACAGTGATCCCTCATCTATCGCGGGGTTGCGTTCCAGAACTCCCCGGGAAAGGTGAAAATCCGCGAAGTAAAAACCATATGTTTATATGGTTATTTTGTAAATTTTAAGCCCTTATAAACCCTTTATATTCTCTTAGATATTAGGTAAGATTCGTTTTGTATGTAATTATGTATGTAA
>JAAGVU020000043.1:16874021-16898584 GCA_011763525.2 Mormyrus iriodes | reverse complement strand
TCGATAGGCTTTAGACATAAGCAGTTGAAATATAACACTTGGAAGCCAGGAACAAAAATTGTGTTACATTGTGTAATTAACCCTGTTCTGGAATATGATTGCCTTAAACCTTAAGGTTTATAATGGCTTATGGTAAATATGACACTAAAGTGGTTATGAGCATGGGTGCGAGATTTATCAAATGGTAACATATAACTGTTGATGATATATGAAGCAGAAGGCTGATTTTTAGCTCCCAGGAAGGACTCTACCATTGTACCCATTAAGGAGGTACTCAAACTGATTCGGTCAAGTACAAGGGTGTAGGTTTGGTTTTAACATTGGTAGGGACCAGATTAAGCCTGAACTCCACAGCCGCATAAATACACACAGTACTCCCACAGTATTGGTAGGGACAAGTCTTTACCATCCATAACTAAATCTATGTATGACTTTGGTCCAGTAAAACATGGAGTTGTGTAATTGGATAAAGCTGTCACATGCTTTTGGGTAAATGAATTTTATGAAATTATAAAAAATTATAAACAAAATGCATAACCTTGAATGTGTCACGACATTTGGAATGAAGGACTGGAAGGCAGTCAGTCGGCAAACAAGAAAGGGGATTTATTTAACTGACCAGGGACAGGGAAACAAACAAGACCATGAGGGGTCAAAACGAGAAGGTGAGAAGGACACAGACAGACAACGTCAATGACCAGACTGGGGATGACGAAACAAACAGGTAGTTAAATACAAAGAATAACAAGGCAACAAGCAAACAAGCAACAGGTGTGACTCATCAGGGCTACATTAGGGAGGAGACAGGAGGATCAGGTGGACATGCTGGGCAGGACGTAACAGTATCCCCCCCCCACCCAAAGTGTATCCTCTGGACACAGAGTACAAACAGGAGAGGGGACCAAGGGGACTGCAAGGGCGGTCACACAGCGTTGGGGACAGACAGGACAATGGAAAGTACAAGGCGCAGCAGGACCCATGGGGTACACAGAACAGACTCCACAAAAGACCAGAGGGGCAGAGCCACCAGACAGGACAGGACACACGGCACAACAACGGACACAGAACAGGCAGGGGCTGGACCAGGGACCAATAGGGCCACAGGAAAGGTCAACACCAAATAGAATCACACAGACAAAATAGACCAACGATGGGACGGAACCAGGCACCAGGAACAACGGACCAAAGGGTCAAATGCCAGACATTAACGGGGTCCTGGGAGCAGGAGAGACAGGGACAGAACCAGACTGAACACACCACACCTGGGAACAACAGACAGACAAGACCCAGGACATAGGACAAGACACATGAAAGAACATGGGGTATGGAACAGACAAAGGCAAGAACAGGAAGAGCAGAAAGGACACCCAACAAGACATACACCAGCACTGGGTGGACAGGTAGAGGAACCACAGTGACAGGGAGGGACGGGGCTGCAGGGGACACAGGCCAGGATAAAACCAAGTCAGGACAAGGAACTGGGACAGAGACCAAGGCATGACTGGTGGGAACAAGGAATGTCCTGGAAGTCTTCTGGACCCTGGAGTGGCCCTCTCTGGGCTGGGAGTCTGGAGCGTGGGCAGAGTGACCCTCTTTGAGCCGGAAAACTGGAATGCAGCAGGAAACACCAGGTCAGGTGAAGCGGCAGCCATGGGTACAATCCGCTTCCTCTGCTTCTTCCTCCTGCAGCTGGAGATGACAGGTGGAGCTGCATTGAACTGCAGGGAGTGGGCAGGTGGAGCTATGGTGAGCTGCAAAGAAGCAGCAGGCTTAATGGCCTCACGCTGCAGACACGTAGCTAGCAGAGCGGCTTCACGCTGCAGACAGGTAGCGAGCAGAGCGGCTTCATGTCGCAGGGACACAGTGAACAAGGCCACCTTAGAGCCGTGGGACTCTGGGGGGGGGATCAGCACAGGCATGTCATCCTCGGTGTGGTAAGCCCAGTATGGCGTCCATATAGGTGGGGCAACCCCTACGCCGGGAGACTCTCCTGGACTCCTGCTCAAGCATCTCTAGGTCGCTCTCACTCAGCAGATCGATGAGGGGATTATCCATAAACCATCGACGTGAAAGAGGCTCGGGCAGTGGGAGGAAGTCAGGCACAGGGAAAGTGTGCAGGCTGAGACACGGAGCGAAAGAAGCTCCCTGCTAGGTCATCAGTAGAGTCTGGTCATTCTGTCACGACACACAAGACGAAGGACATGAAGGCAGTCAGTTGGAGAACAACAAAGGGGTTTTTATTTAACTGAACGGGGGCAGGGAAACAAGCGAGAAGGCTAGTATGGGGAAGAAAGGCAGACAGGAGGAGTGACATCAGTGACAGGACTGGGGATGACGAGACAAACAGGTACTTATGTACTAACAAGACTAATGAGGGGCAACCAGCAACAGGCATGGGTCATCAGGGCCATGTTAGGGAGGAGACGGGAGGGTCAGACGGACATGACGGGCAGGACGTAATAAAATAGGTATTAGTTAAGGTGAAGATGTTATTTGTAACATGCTAATTATGTTTGTCTGCACATTTATTTTAACTGCGTCCATGTAAGATGAACCCCTAGCCATCTTTGTGAGAAAAACAGTATTGAATCCAGTCTTTGAAGACAGTCTTTGAAGTGCATAAGTTTAATTATTAACATAAAATCCATATTGAAATTAGATGAGGGAAGATTTAATGTCTAGTCTTTAGTGTTTGGTATCTTATGAAACTGCGTCTGGATCTTTAATAAAACATTATGAATTTGCATATGTGAAGCAGGTAAAATCAAGGTGCTCTGATTAATCCTGACCCAGTCATCTAGTAAATAACTAAACAGCCTACCTAGACTCGGTAGGGATTTACTCAAGGGTACCAAACCATAAATGATTTATATTGGAAAAAAAACATCAGAGGATTTTCCTCGTAGGTTTTGTATGTACACAACTGCATGCAGAAAATCATGGGACCCATAAATAAAATCTGATTTATTAATACCCCCAGTATTACCCGTTCCCAGTTATCATTTGTTGATGCCATTGTACACCCCAAATTAACTTTTATTTATTCACTCCTGGATAGTATTACTGAAACACAAGGAAACACAACCTGGAGCAACAGAGCCATTGATATCTAAAGGGATACCATTACGAATGGACACTTTTGGTACCTTCAAGGTGGCCAACCAGGTGTCTTTATGCCAAGGACTGTTCAGTGAGCCAGTGGTAATCATAAACTTTCTCAGGTATTATTTGGTTGTGACAAGACATTGTGCTAATTGCAAATATGAAAATAAAACAAATATAGAAACTGAATTTGAACGAAGAGCCTATACTGGATACGCATTCGGCAGACGGGTGGATGGGTGGACTTTAACTTCTCGCTATACTGGAGCACCACCTTATTATTCCAGTCTTGCCACTAGGAGGAGGTGTTGTGCTGTGGCAAATTTATCTTCATTTTTCCATGAAAATGGCATTTGCCTCAAGGGAAAATCAAACCTTCTTGCACATATATACCTTACAGACAGTCTGGTGATTCTTCCTTTTTTTGGTGTTATTCGCATTTAAAATTCACACACACACACACACACCAAACTGAAAACAGCCATTGGGGTAAATTTTCATTTAGATACTTCATTAATAACTCTCCATAATGCACAAATTACTATATCAGCATTAAAAATGTAATTTCTTCCAGCCATTGTTATTAATTGCTTATCCAGGCGTAGGGCGTAACTCAAAACTCGGAGTGCACATAGGATGGTATGCCAAGGGCACACGGATGAAGACGCAGATTCACTTAGTCTCTAAGGGCTTTTAGAGACTTTAGAGTAATGAATTTACCCTAACGACATGTCTTTTGACGGGGGTGGCCGGAAGATCCAAAGAAAAGTTGTATACAGTCCGCAAACAACGCGCTGATGTTTCAATAGATTCTACAGCCCGGAAGGTACCAAATAATACGTACCCACCGAGGCACGATAGCGTCACTTTAAAATTTTAATTATATATCACTGCATTGCTCTTCAGTTACACAACAAGACAACTGTTCAACAAGCTTTTACTGTGTTTTATACGTGTGCCTCAGAAGACCGTGGCATTTCTGAAATTATGGCATTTGAGAGGTCAGTGACAAGAGGATGTTGTCTTACTGTGTGTTCGTATGTGTGCTGGCTAATGCGCATCCTTTGGTTTGCTTTTACAAGGCAAAGGTCTGCAGATCTGGAGAATTTTGCGTAGAAGAGCTTTGTGCGTCATGATCACCTTGCGCTCAGTTGTGATAAAAATGTGCAAATCCTCTCATTCAGACTTTTATTTGCGGATTTGATTTATGACTTAAATAAAGTTTAATGCATTAGACAGACAATCAATCGTGATTTAAATAAGCAACAAGAAATTGACCTGCAGTCATTTTCTTGAATAATTTATTCAGAATGCAGTTGAATTTTGAAGTCATACATCAAAAGTGTTGACGTGTCCACTAAAACTCAGCAAGGGATGCATTAACACTTAAAAATACTGGGTTCGTTTACAGTTAGGCGTAAACAGCTTTTGCCTAAGGGTTTTATGTTTGTGCTTTGTCACGTAATATTCTATTATTTAGAGTTCTAGAACACCGCTATGGCGGGAAGTTTGAATTTCAAATTTAATATAATGATATTTTCATTCTTAATAAATATATTTGGAAAATACGCCACCCTGCATAGCAAACCAAAGGGCGCTGGAGGGGCGTAGAGATCCTGACAAATTCAGGGAACTCAGCACTTAATTGGGAGGGGGGGGAGGTAATTTCCGGAATATTTTTTGCTTGCCTAAAACCATCCCTTCATACAAATAAGCAAATTTGTAAGCAGATAAAAGCACAGCCAAAAACATGATATCCACTAAGTCATATTCCGGTAATCTCCTGGCCAATTTGCAATTCAAATAATTGTGCATGCAGATTGTATAATTGATTCGTTGCTGATTGGCCTCACATTACATATAACTGCTGTTTGCAGTGCACTTCCATTTGAACCAATGTCTAGCCACAACATAATCAATGTCAAGTTTTACATTTTCATCCATAGCATCTTAACCTGGGTCATGGACTCTGTGTACAGGATGCATGTACAGACAGACACAGTACAAGAAGTTTAGGGACATGAACTTATATTTTGGCACCATATTCGCATTTTCTGATTTTAATATTTTATATTAGTGAGCAGCACACAAACCTTTGGTGCCATGGGACAGAGTATGCGATCCTGCTCCGAAACACACAGACCTACCACTCTTGGGTTGGTTTCACCAGGTTGTCGTCACCTGATTGGTAGCTGGTGCCCCAGTATTTAACAAGCACAGAGTGGAAAGGCCACAGGTCTCCTGGCATTGTAATGGAGAGCTCATGGTTAATATTTAACTGACACCCGAGAGAGACCCACACTGCCAGTTGGGTTGGGAGGGAGGGAGCTGTTTAGTTGTACCGGTTCGTGGAAAAACTGGGAAATCTTCAGCAGAGAGCCTGTCTCGCTCAACAGATAATTGTGCAACTTGATGTCAATTCAGAATTAAACAGAATTTTTAAGGATCTTGTCATCTGGCTCCCCGGATTAGCATAATTAAGACTAGTCTAGCTGCCCAGGATTCCCTGATACGATTTGCATGCTAAAGGGTGGGGGAAATCAGGTGGGAATGTGCGGGGGAGGCTGTATGAGAGAGAGGAAAGTTATAGAGGCGTGTAGGAGCCTGAGTGGGGGGGGGAGGTGACGTGGGGGTTCTTTCATTATCAGTGAAACTGTTGACCTGGGGAGAGACCAATATCGCATTGCCTAACAAAAGGCAGTACCATAGCTACACACTCTGGCAACTACAAACAGCACTTACAGGCACACACACAAAGAGTTACAGTGACTCTATTCCCAGAGTATTACTGGTTACCGGGCACGTACTGCTCAGTCATGTTCTTTTATGGCTGGGTAATCAGTCTGGTTTTTTTTGCCAAATAGTTCAGTGTTTTACTCCTCCGTATTAAATCTATCATGAAGATATTTGAGACATCATGTTTGTAAGAACTGTGAAACGATAAAGTTAAGTTTAACTGACTGCCATCTATATAGAAAGGAATACTCATTACTCTTAAAAGGTATAAAACAATACAGCATGGGGTTTTTTTTTGTTCAAACACAACCTTTTCTGACTAGTTTAACATTAGGATGCTTTTTTTGTGGGGGGGGGCATCTTCCTCCTTTGAAGTTTCCATCTCCTTCCCTCATATGTGCAAAAATGGCATTAAATTAAATGTCAGTGATATTGCTGTTACTTTAACTGCTCCTGGTTTGCGTGCAATGAAGCCACCAAATGCTATGTTGCCTGCTTTGTGGCACGTTACGAAAGGCGCTATACAGAAGTACATCAACAGAAGTTAACAGAGCAGAGCTGTACAAACATAGAGTGGACAAACAAGTTATACCTCAGCGACAGTGTGCACCTAGGAAATATCTGTATACCATCCATTATATGACTGCTTACTCCTGTTGGGTCACAGAGCGCGAATGCAGGGGACAGGAGGCCATCACAAAGCACACAGTGTGGTCATTTCAGAGGCAGCACCCAGCCTCACTGCATATTTTTGGATGTGGGATGAAAGCAGAGCGCCTGGTGAAATCCCACGCAACACATTAAGATCATGAAAACTCCACACGCACACTCTTTGCGTGTGCGTGGGAGCTGAACCCCCCACCCTAGAGGCATGAACTATCAGGGCTATCCTCTGGCTGCATCCATTTGATAAAAGCATTGTTCTCCAGCAACATGTAATGTATGAGTATCTCTGTGATATTAATGAGCAGACCAATAAGAGCTAAGCACAAAATAAAATATAGTGAACAACCACTTCTTTTGTAATTGCAACGTAATCAACAGAAGTACCAGGTTTTATCGTGTGAGCCACATTGTTCTTTTCCCCAGAACCAGACAGAAGCAACATGACGCGCTCTGCTCAGCGTCTCGGGGCTTCGCCCTCCTCCCAGGGGATCATGGGTAACCGTTGGCTAATTAGGGTCATTATCATGGAGTTCCTCCTTCAGCCCTGAATGGCAGGCTTCACCCGACGAGGGCAGAATCAAACAGACCCGAGCGGTTTTCCTCTGGATTTCCATGGTGTGATAAAATGACTTGAAATATGCTCTAAAACGCTATGCGGGCGCAATTATTGCCAAACTCTTCGGGGATTTAATTGGATTCTATGCGCATGTATCAGTGGTGCTTTTCCAGCCCCTGGAACAGCAGCTGAAATAGTGTATCCACATACACCTACTGAAAACACTCAATCGGAAATGACTCTCTCAGAACGGTTTGTTTAACAGCTTTTCGGTCTTGCTTGCGAGGGCTTTCACATTTTAATGGAGTGCTATAACCATGCCATGGATTGGCGTAGCCATCCGATGAGTGTACCCAAACCCCAAAGCCTTTGCGTTTGTGATGCCGGGGCTGCAGATGAAGGCACTGGCCTCGGAATTTATGATCGATCGATTTGCACTCATTTCCATGTATGTTTTTATGGTCCGGGTTTACGTTAAGCATCCTGTGAGACATTACAGTGAGGCATCGGTGTTTACTGCAGTTGGGTTCCACTGAAGCAGTAAGACAGGTATTGTACTGTAGCCTATATTTTCTAGCCCCTGGCTATAGCCTATATACACAAATAAATGGTATAATTGCGTAATAAAAATATAGAAATGCATATTTTAACAGCTCGCCAATGTAGGCTATATTTCATTTCTGTCACATATGAGACCATCATTAAGTAATAAATCTCAGTAATGTGTATTTTCAGACTCATTTTAATACTCACAGATAAGCACAGTGCACATTTACTGAAGTTACTTGTAAAATATGCTGCATCGAATAAATTTTGTTATTTGTGTTAAACCACTTCTTCGCATCTCACCGAGTTACGGGCCCTCCATGTCCGCCCTTAGCCTTTCAACACTTCGAATGCCATATACGCAGTTTCAGTGCTGCTTACGGGGGACTTCTTTCCATTTATTAATACACAGCGCCAGATTACTAAGCAGTCATACCATATCCTGTCAATGATCCGGCGTTTAATGCTATCGGTAGATAGAGTTACACCCACACTTCTGTATAAACCGGCCTACAATTATGCATACATTTTGAGGGAAAAAAAGCTTTTGTCCTCACTTTAAAATTGCTGTCCGTAGCATAGGAACTGTGCTTTTTCTTTCTTTCTTTCTTTCTTTCTAAATGTTTGTTTGTTTATTTATTTATACATATATACATACATCCCGACTGTATATAAATTCTTTTTTTTCTCGACACCCTAATTTAAGGAAGATAATTAGCAACATTAATGTCATTCCTTCGTACATTATGTAATACCGATGAATTGCATATGCCAATGTAAGCCGAGTTAGGTCACAGTTTCCGTGTGGCATTGAAAGCGCGGGCACCGTGTCAGAAATGTGAAATATTCCTTATGATCATTAAATATGCTTTTAACGAGAAAGGCGGCAAGCTTGCCTAAAGCTGGTATGCAGAGGGTACATTCTCGTCCAGGGGCAGCCTCGGGCTCGCGGACATAAGCCTGGGTGACGGTGGCTGGGGTGCCGGGGCAGAAAAAATGGGTCAGGGGTGTATATTTTACCTCCTACGTTTCTAATGTGCCGATTCAGGGGTGGTAGCGGGAGTTTAGGCTGGTATATCTCGGGAAAGGAGAAACCCCAGAAATCTGTGTACAGCCACGGCTTTACCCTTCCAGAAGGGGCTCCATCGCTACAGCAGTGCAGCACACAGACTTTACGAAGGCTCAGTTGCATGAACGGGGGTGGGGCTGATTTGGGGTAGATTTTGCCTCCTGGTGGCGGTGGTCACCCTCAGTAAATTTCGGTCATCAGAAAGGGGCACTTAGGACGTCAAAATGGGACATTTTCAATCGTCCAGGTAAAAGGGACTCTAGGCTGCTTTTAGAGGGTACGATCCGTAATGCTGAGTGACCGCAGGGACGATCGATCTTCCCAAACTGCGGAAGAGAAGCTGAAATAAGTATATATGTCACAATAATGTTTCTCTTGAAATATGCTTGTTTACCACAATTTAATCATGGGATTTCATTTACTCTTTCATCCATCCAACCATTTTTTGTAACCGCCTTGCCTATACAGGGTCGCGGGGGTCCGGTGCCTATCGCGGAGGCTACAGGCGCAAGGCAGGGAACAACCCAGGACGGGGCGCCAACCCATCGCAGTTCATTTACTCTTGCATACTACATTTATTTTATTACATGCTATATTGCAATAGAAGATATTGCTTGTCAAATGGTGGCAATTCAATGTCTGTTCATGAATGCTGGTTCATCTCAGTTTTATGTTGTGTGAATGACTTTGCACAGCATTGCACTGTACTCTTGACTTGAAATTAAATGTCAATGTTTGTCAGTTGTGGAGAATCAGCTTTTTCTTTCAAAATGAAGCAAGCATCAGTATCATATCAACATCAAGCTGAGATTGTTTTTTTTTTGGGGGTGGGGGCATCTGTGTGGTAAACTATCTGGTTTTTGTTTGACAGCCGTGCATCAGGCTCCACTCCGTATTTCTGTTAATTTAGAAAACAGTGGAATTTAAAGGTTTTTGCTCAGTTTGGAAACAGATGTGTCAAGACAGCGAATGTCTCTCTGCCTTTCCAGATTTAGAAAACGTGCAATGAATTATAAACGCAAAGGCATTTTTTTTATATCCTCAGGTAATGTGTCCTATCTTTAGAGAGTCCTATCTTTAGTATGCATAGATGTTCTTATTTTGTAAAATGTGGGTCTTTCATAATCAAGCACAGACCGTGAGGCAGAGGTCACGTATCAGCGGATGGAGGTCAGGCAGCGCTCTGGATTAAGACTGTGCTCCCAGGGAGAGCTAAACACTTTCTCTTGTGTCCATTGAGGGCTGGATCATGTGACCTTCATTTTATTTACTTACCTGTTATTCATACATAATGTCAAGGGATTCCACTTCCTGTGCTGGTGTTTATGTGTGCCTGTCAGCTGGTGAGTATATGCCTGTCTGCTTGTCCGCACGCCTCTGTGTCAGTGGATATGCACGCTTGTCTTCCTCTCTCTGTGAGATGAAAGGAGGGTCTTGTTATTTTATGAGCCACTGAATAACAGACTGCAGGAGCTGCTGTAAAATTGATAGCGCCTCTATAGTTTGCCCTCTCGCATTTTAATATTAATTGTTGTCCTTGTAGGTATGTCTGTGTGAGTGCGTCAGCTCATGGAGGGTCTTTCGCACATCATCAGCCAGGAACAGAGATCATTGTAGCCCATTCATTTATTTGTTTTCCATACCCCCCCCCCCCACCACACACACACACCAAATTGGGGGGGGGGGCTGTGTTCAGTTCAATGAAACATAAAGCTGTGAACAACAACAAGGCCTGGTGACTGGGCATCGGCCAGGAATATCGGCAGTCCAGGCCGCTCCCCCACTGCCCGCTAATGGCCGGCTCTGCCTAGGCCATCACTCACCTTTCCACTCCCAGCACTGTCCATTGCTAAAAGGCCCTTGGTCAGGAATGTCTGTGTGGCATGCCGAGTGGGAAGAACATGAGAAAGTAGGCTTGTGCCTGCATGGTTCTGTAGCCAGCCCAAAAAAGGGCGGAGGGGTGTGCAAAGGCAGTGGAGGAGAACAGGTGAACGTGGGAGAATATGGGGGTGCAGATGGCAAGAAACACAACTCCCCAGCCTGAAGAGTGATGCATGGCGGATGCGGCCTCCTCCCCATGACCTTTACTGATGGGAGACAGTACGGGACAGGCATGTAGGCACATGTGTAGAAGAGGCCAACCGCATGCACAAACATGACCGAGGCCATCCACACGCGCAGGAGAAGCCGACCACACGCACAAAAGAGGTCGAGGCCATCCATGTGCACAAACATGACTGAGGCCACCCGCACATGCAGAAGAGACCATCTGCTTGCGCAGAATTGGCTGGCCACATGTGCAAATGCAACTGAGGCTGACCGTATGCGCAGAAGAGGCTGAGGCCATCCACATGTGCAAAAGAGACCGTGCGCACGCACAGAAAAGACCAAAGCCGTCTGCACGCACAGAAGAGTACATCCACGCACGCAAACATGACCAAAGCCATCCGCACATGCAGTCGAGGCCGTCCGCATGTACTGAAGAGACCAGGGCCGTCCACACGTGCAAACATGACCGAGACCATTTGCATGCACAGGACAGGCCATTCGAATGTGCACATGCGATTGAATCCGTCCGCACATACAGAACATATCGCCTGCACGTGCAGAACAGGCTGACTTCATGTGCAAACGAGACCAAGGCGGTCTGAACGCAAAGAAACAGCTGTCCGCATGCACAAATGTAACTGAGGCCGTCCAGACAGCAGAAGAGACTGAGCTCATCCACACGCGCAAAAGAGGCCGAGGCCGTCTGCATGCACAGAAGAGGCCATATGTATGCGCAAACGCGACCGAGGCCGTCCATGCGCAGAAGAGGCTGTCAACATGTACAAAAGAGGCCATCCACATGTGCAAATACGATCGAGGCCCTCCGCCTGTGTAGAAGAGGCCAATTATACGCGTAGAATAAACCGAGGCCGTCTGCACCCACAGAGATGACTGAGGCCGTCCACATGTGCAGAACTGGCTGACTGCACACGCGGAATAGGTTGAGGCTGTCCATATGCGCAGATGCAACTGAGGCCGACCGCACGCGTGGAAGAGGTTACGTCCATCTGCATACACACACTCAGTCTCTGCTCTCATTTGGAAATTCTTGGGGGGGGCAGTGCCCCCGTGACAACATGCATGGCCCCCCCCTAAATACATATGCTAATTAGGTCTGAAATAAATGTCTTATTATTATATTGTTATATTGTTATCATAATTGTTAACATTCATACATATGGGCTAACATTTTGTGCGTTGGGTACAGGCGAAACACAGATGTAAGCACATTTTCTTGACGGACTGTTAATGCGGGGGTGCCCCGGGGTCGAGTCACTGCAGTTGGTGAAAAGCGAAGTTAACGACAGAAACATATTTCTAAAAACTGTAAATTGTAACTGCATGGCGTTGCATATATAACTTATCGGTTTTCAAAATTATCTTTTGCTTCTTAATGCTGGTAATCTGGTGTAAGTAATACTTGGAGGACATTAAAGTCAAATACATCTGGCCTCCCTAACAGAACAACTGGTCTCAGTCTGGCCCCCTAGGTGAATTGTCATAGAACCTCTACTGTCTGTGCTGACAGCTACATAAACCCTGCAGACTCAATCTACCACTACAAATGATCTCTTTACTGAATTCCATGTGGCTGGGGTCCGACACCCCTGGATGACAGGTGAGTAGTTGCAGAGGGTCCACAAAAACATGAAAGTGAAAAATTTTCTCTGGGGGAACAAGAAATGCTAAAGACATGCCCCCCTTAGTCACTTATGTGATCAGACATGTGGGTGAGGTCCCACTCTTTTTTCATTTCGAGGTCCCAGGAAAGGCTAAAAAGGCATACAGTATTACTCCTAATAGATAGTCACTGTATAAGTTACTTCAGGTTTAAAGTAACACTGTTGGCCAACAAAACCAAACGGGCAAGCGGCCCCCACCCGCATCTTGGGTTACAGATTCCCTAGTGAGATGAGAAGCCAGTACGGTGGATGTCACAGGGTTGCTGATGTGAGCGTGCTGCTGACCTGACGGCGACCCCAGCAGGTACATGGGTATGGGGGAGGGGCACCGGGGTTTGTGTAGAAAGCTTGTGGATGTCGGCACGGAGGCCGCGGTGTGTTTCGTAAACAGCGTCACACACGCAGAGGCGGCCTCTGCTGGACGGGCGGTGGCACCACCCAAAGTGCTGTTTTTCTGACATTGTCTGCGGAGCCTTTAAGTCGTCAAAGGCCAGCGCCGCTGCCAGCCTGCCTCACATTATCACAAGAGACCATCTCTCTGTCTCCGGGCCTCCTCCCCCTGACGCCCCTTCAGAAAGAAATGACAGGCTCCCAGTGCACCATGGGAATTCATCCTGCTGCCCAGGCCGTGCGAGTGGCTAATCTGACGGAGGAAAAGTAATTCTGGCTTAGTCACAGTGGGAAGAAGATAAGCGTCAGAATACAAAAACGAATAAACTGCTGCAATTCCCAGAACCCCCTCCCCAGTATTTCCTAATCTGTTCTGGCCAAAGCAAGCAGACTAATAACAGTGCAGATCTGATTTGGACCATATGAGAAGCGTCCCCATGGCCTAAATCCTACCTACATACAGCCTTTGTATGCATGTTTTCCCCAAGACGTTCAGTGAAACTGACAGAAATTTGGTTTTCTCAGGTGAAAGATTTGGGATTCGTTTGGAAGGAAAGCCCCATTTTTGAGGGACACCACGCTCAGGTGTCACGGGGGGAATCTCCTGTAATTCCTCACTTTTTTACGTCAAAGTGTTTTTATTCTGTCATTGAAGGGCTAGTTTAAGCTTCCTCGTGTTCCCATCACAGTCCGGCTTCTCTGCACTGCTTCCCCAGGAACCCAGGCTTCCAACATTAAGCAGCTACATCACAGCCCACGGCTCAAACCTCACCTGTTCCCCAGGGCCTCAGAGGAAATCCTCACAAGGTCACTCCCCACACAACACAACCCCTGTCTGTCCCACAGATCCAGCCAGCAGGGTCTGCTAACCAGCCACAGATTTTTAAAAGGCCCTGCATCGATCTGAAGCAGCTTTCTAATTGCTACAATTTACTCCGTCATTTTGTCTCCCCTAAGGCTACTGCCGGCTTCCAACAAGAGGTAGACGCACTCCCAGGCACAGCTCAACAAGGAACTGTAATCCCTGTCACTGAATAAAGACATCAGGCATAGAAACAGAGAAACCGCAAGCATGTAATCAGTGTGTTTAGGAAGCGGAGCGCTTGGGGCACTGCCGCTCACATTTCCGCACAGTCGGGCCCGGATGCTAGCGGGTGCGTGCGCTAAGGGAGCATGCAAAAGATCAGGCAGGTCACGGCGTCGGGTATCACCACCTACAGAGTGCCGCGGCATCCTCTGCCGCGAGCCAAAGAGCATCTCCACCCACGCAGGCGGGCTGGCTCCTCCGTGCCGCTCTCACATCATCCGGCGGCTTTTTTGGCTCGACGGACACCGATTAAGGCCGACAGGGCACCATTCACCGGGGCGTATGGAGCTCCACTCCGCATGTCACTTCTGTTTGTGCGGGTTGCCTGATGACATTCAGTTGATTTATATATTCTAAACATACATATATATATATATATAAAATAATATACAGGCAGTCCCTGGGGTAGAACGCCCGACTTATGGACAACTCATATGCACAGACAGTCTGCCATAAAACCTCATATTACATATTTGGGTTATATTCAATGGCTCGTAATAACAAACGTACAGAGACATTGTGATGCTCATGAAAACGCTGCACGGCTTCAGCAGATCATTGGCTTCAGGTACAACACGCAAGTAGTTTTATTATTACCGTATTATTATTATTACCATTGTTGTTATGTACTGCGTAATTATTGTTCTGACTTACCTACAAATTTGACTTAAAGACAGACTTAAGGAATGGATCTCGTTTATACCATGGGGGCTGCCTGTATATCAAGTTAAACACCAACCCACCTCCCCACCTGGCCCCTCCTCCGCAGTACCTAGGTAGCTTGAGCTCATGAGTGAAAACACACAGAGCTAGACCATATCCATATACACAGAGCTAGACCATATCCGTATACACAGAGCTAGACCATATCCATATACACAGAGCTTTACTTTAGCGTAGGACAGATTAGATCTAAAGGACACAAGGAACAGTCACTGTGCAACTTGTTAACTGTAGCCCCATTCAATTACAAAAAAAAATTACGATTACATTTTTATTATTATTATTATTATTACAAACTTGCACAAGTACACAGGCTTCCATTCGAGATGCATGATAAAGTGCCTTTTACAATGCAGGCATTGCCACTGTCAAACAGTGAGAAACCCCTGAGTTTCTGCTGAGTCTTGCTGCGTCCAATTAGCCAATGAAACATGTGCTTAGCCTGGGGGGGTGGGGCAGAGCAAAGGCTTCATTGTGAGAAGGTGTGGTTTCCGGTGAGTTCTGCCCATTATTGCTTTATTAGTAATGATCTCTACGATGGTCAGCAAAACCCAAAAACTACAGCCGTGCAGGGCCGTCGCCGTGGTCACCACACATGAAGCCAGGAACCTTCACTTGGTACCACTTTCTGCTTTTGTCTGTGGTCTAAGGATTGCGTCAGCACTACGGTATGAAAGATCCACTTGTTCTGGAGGATTCTGATCCATTTGTCCTGGCCCCTATTGCTGATTCACAGGCTCTGTGAATGTGCCGCAGAAATACAGGTACAGGAGGCTTCAGTGCTGTCATTGCTTCTCAGTCTGGCCAATATAAACCGTCACAAGCCCTTCTCAGTAGATACAGCTTCTCTGTAGCATTTGTGAGGAGCTGAGCCCACTAGCAGAGGCTAAGGTACAGTGGGATTGAATTGTATTCAATTCCTGATTTTTTCAACCCCTCAGACAATGTGTTGTTCTATGACATTTCCTAATTTACTTGTATTCGAAGATTTTTTGCCCCCAGCACCACTGTGGCAAAACCAGCTTAACCCAGACTGGAGATAAGCTCCGCTACACCCTCCTGCTTCTGACATTATTGCTGAAGAATTACCTCATCAACATAAGGCTACGGGTGGAGCATCGATGAAAGCCGTTCAACCTTGCCCAGCCCAAATTACCTGGAATCGATCAATACCTTCTCATTCACTGCTGTCTAGACTCAATGACTCTCTATGACATTTTGTTCCAATGCCATTTTTGTTAGGCATGGTGTCATTAATAACCCTGGGCAAACCTGACTGCTCCCTAATGGATTAGAAGCCATTATTCTTTGGGGAGACAATTTAGTCTTGATGGAAGAAGACATTTGTGAATAAGATTTGAACAGGCATGTATTACAATAGGGAGCTAATTTAGCTTTATGGAACCAACCCACATATGAACGGCCGATTACTGGATCTTTGGAGACAAGAAACATCTTCAAACCAATAGTTTCCTTCACTGTGTAGGGCTCTCTTTGGGTGTCTTCACACCATCTAAAGGGCTTTCTGAATTCTCGAAAGGCGTTTGCTGATTTGTGAGAAAGAAATGTGGAGGAACTTGTGGAATGTGGAGGAAAAATTCTTAGTCAGCGTGGATATCAGCACCAAGGTCTCTCTGGAAGTAAACATGGGGAACAGCAACCCTACTTAGGACTCCTAGGGGCAACGTTAACCTACAGTCACGATGATGGGGTCTTTGATAATGTTTGTGTTTTGTTTACGAACAAAGAGTAATAACCAAGTTGTGGGAAGAACAACCTCCTATGTTTAACGGGCATACTGTCGCATCTCAGAGGACATGATAGACAGCTCTCTCTCTCAGTCTCCATGACACCAAGGCACGCTTCAAGAGTTGTGAATCCCATCTCCTGGCCTGAATCCCCTCTCTGCTGATTGGGGCTGTTACACGTTCTTGCCAGGCTTGACATCCCCATTGCGGGAGCCACCTCCCCCGAACCCTCCCTCCTCATCCTCCTCTTCATCCTCATCCTTCTTCTCGAAGTAACGCTCATAGAGCACCATCAACACTCCCATGATCCAGGCGGACACAGTGCCTGCTGAGAAGATGCCGAAGCCCACAGCGGCGAGGAACAGGTAGTCCCAGTAGTCCAGCCCCGGATGGCAGTCCTGGCGCAGCTGGTAGCCCACATCCGCCAGTCGCTGTCCCGCAATGTCCTGGGGGCTTTGGCATAGAGTCAGCCCCTGGTCTGCAAGGCACAGAGAGAAAGGCCCCCATCAAGCTGATGCGGGAACACGGGGGCGACCACAAATGACCCGACAACATTCAGATGCGGACACTAGGAATGAAACTGCGGAAGGAAATGCGGGTGAAAAGTGGATGAAAGGCGGAGGAAAGGTGGAGGAAAGAAGAATGAACAGAAAAAAAGACATCTTACCAGCTGGGTCATAGTTCTCGATTTAACGCTAATGAAGCAATGTAATATAATTCAGCTTGAAGAAGATCTCTGCTATCATCTTGTAATAATCCTATTAAATATTTATTGCTGCCATGCAATGGAGAAAATGGACGTTTCAACATATATTACATGGTACATGAGTTCTCAGTATCATACAGTGACGAGAGAAGATCTATCATCGAAGTGAGCAGAGGAGGATAATCCAGGTGCAGAGAGTAAAAGTTAAGACCAAGATGTTGTTTGAACCAACCAGTTGAGTATAAAGAGTCCCAGTCACAGAGAGCTCACCTGGTTGATTGAAACTCAGTCTTGGTCTGGAATATTTAGTCTCTAGACCTGAACTACCCACTTCTGGAAGTGACAGAGATATTTTCCCAAAAACAGCCACAGTCCAAACGTGGACATGGAGTCGATGGCACGGCAAAATAGGGAGAACACCGAAAAACGCGGTCAAGAGACGGGTAGTGCGTCACAGGGCAGAAGCCGGCAGCTGAGAGGACGGCGCCAAATCCAGAGTACGAGACAAGAGCAAGAACGTCCAAACGGGTGAGAGATACACATGAATGCCAGCAAAGGTAACAATTGCTCAGCATGGCGGAACACACAACGCATCAGAATGAGGTAAGTGTAACTAGGCCCTTACATACACATGCAGTAAATGAGCTCATTTCATTATTAGAACGGAGTGGAGCCCAGCCAGAGTGGGCGGGGCTGAAGTACCGGAGACCTAGCTGCGTGCAATAAGCTGTAAGGGTAAAAAAATATCAGTCATATTATTGCCTATGATATTATGTCTTTCTAGAGGCTTGAACCCTTTAAGGACACAAATGTAGTATGCGGGATACCCCAGGGATCTAGGCTTTACTAATAATCTTCTAATTATCCTCCCAAGCAGTGTTACTTTAAGAACTGTGTTTGAATCCTTATGTATTTCAGGACAAATGTATATCTATGTTTTAGCAAAGAACTCTATTCCTAATGTAAAACATTTTACATTTCCTTCATTCTGCAGATGCTTTTATCCAAAGCAACATTTTTTTGGGAGAAACCACTTGTCAGACGATCCCTAGACGATTTGGGGTGGGGGGGTGGGTCTTGCTCAGGGGCCCAATGCTGAAATCACACTGGTACCCTTAGGATTTGAACCAGTGACCTTCTGAGCACAGGTGCACTGTCCCTCAAACATTCAGGAGGCGAGGACCATGCCCCAATCGAGAGGCCAGGTACAGAGCCTGACACTTCATACCGGCAAAGCATACGCCCTGCCAGTGAGATCAATTCCTTGAATCACTGGCCTGCAATTTTACTTTTTGCACTGTCAGGAACTAATATTACTGTATTGGGTTGTATGTATTATTACATGTACACAGCGCTTAATTGGTGCTGGGTCCCGGCAGAACACATTCCAGGAGCTCTCTGTTTCCGACTGTCTGTGTTCTGGCACCTACCTATTTGCTTGGTACTGGCAGCTCTTGTTAAAATCAAAACCAATAACATAATAATAATAATAATAGTAATAATCTAATTATGTATTTTCATTTACAGACACATAATTTCACATCCTTTATTAGTTTTGATTTATTCTTAAAAATACGTAGCATGTTTCCAGCACCATGTTTTGTACGCCTTCCAGGACCTGTGCCCACCCCGTTACCCCTCCGCTCTCATATGCCCTTCGCGTTTCAGCACCTTCTGATTTACAAATTAAACACTGCATGCATTTATTAAGAATTATCATTATTAATGGAAAAATGTGGGCTCTGGGAGCAATTATAGATTATAACATTGAAAGGAATGTGAAATTAATTCACCTTATGAGAAGTACTCAAAGAATGGGTTAGTCTCTTGTCAGGGGGTGTCAGTGTGCAGTGTGATGTCAATCGGTCATCAGAAGAGTAACTGAGACCGCAGGGTAGTTCAGACACACTATCAGAAATCAGCCAAAAGAGATGAAAAGCCCAGGTAATTATCATGTGTGTGTCTTGGGGGGGGGTCATGTCTGTATTACATTGTGGGTAGCAAATGTCCCCACAATGTGATAAAAATATTATCGTTATTTTTACGTTTTGGGGACCAGCTTTTTGGTGCCCACAAGGGGAAACTCAATTTTCTAAAATCTGTGACTGCAATTAAAAAACTTAAAATGCTACAAGTCTTTTTTGTATTTTGTTTGGTTACTTATGGTTGAGGTTAGGGCTGGGTTGGGGGTGAGATTGTTATTGTTGGGATTAGGGTTCTGCCCTTAGAAATGAATTGAGAGTCAGATAAGACCATGATAATAATGGTAACTGATAATATACATACCTAATCTGTGTGTGTGTGTGTGTGTGTGTGTGCGTCTGCACTTGGTGATGGACTGGGGCCCCCCCAGCACTCCACGCCGGCTGACCTGGATGACGACAGCACGCCTGCATAAGCTACCAATGCGTGAATAAGTGCCTCCTGAGATAAACACAAACTGGCAAATCACTATCCCTCCTATTCTTAGTCACAGAGGCACCTTTTAGCAAATAAACACACAGCTTCGTCTGAGTCCGTGTGGAAGGCTTTCTAACAGTTAGATAATTCATTTTAATCTGCATATTACCAATTAATGGGTTTATTGAACTCCTGTGGCCTATAACAGTGATGGACACAGACTTATGCTTATCTCTGCCAGCATCATCACGAGATGGGTTTCCGTACAATCATAAGCCAAGGATACCGTTGTCGGGGGCAACTTGGCGGCCAAACCGGGGTTAAATGGGTGGAGTCCAAATATCAGGAAGCGACAGACGCCAGACTGTCTTGTGTGTGAAAGGGCCGAAAATCCTTGGAAGCCAGTAGCGTTTGAGAGAGCAATTATGAGGCGAATGGCTTGTCATACTCATACAGGGAGGGACATATATTTAAAGATTACAGATCAAACATGGAAAATGTAAAGTAATCCTTCATGTGGAAGAATGGAGTGTGTCCCTTTTAATTCACACCACTGTTACATTAACCGAAAGCTCAGCGGAACACAATGATGAATACACTTGCAGTGTCTTCCCATTACTGGGGACCCAGGGTTTCAGATCTAAAGTTACTGTGTCTCCTTCCAATAATAAATAAGCAGAATCGAAGGGAATCGAAAGTCTGTCATTTTAATATAATGTATAATTTGACTGACAGCAGCTGATCGAGCTTTGGAAGTGGACGATCATTCTTACAGCAGCATCTCCGTCTCAGAGCTGCTCCTCTGTCTGCCGGATACAGGTTTTGAGCAAAGCTAATCCCTCTGGTGATGAGGTCAGATCCTTAACTACTGCGCCACTGTGGTTATAACCCGGTACTGCATGCTTTGTAAATCCCAGCCTCGATGGCCTTCCCCCTTCCGCAAGGCAGTGTTAGGTCACATGGGCCAGTGATGCTCAAAGCTTCTTATTACATGCTGTACACGCCTGCCTCTCGCAAGGGAAACATACCCAAAACAGGCCGCACCTTGGCACACGTGCATACGTGTGTGAGCTCCGTTTTACCCTCACAAAGGCCTCCCATTGGCCGGGCAGCCGCCGCATTCACTCACAGATCTAGGGCGTCTGAGCCAGGGAGATTAACGTGACCATTTTCTTGCTGAGGAGGGAGGTAGCTGGCACAGCCAGATCTCTGTTTCGTTCTGGGGGCACGTAGTATCTGTGGCTGGTGGCAACCCCGGGGGCTTTGTGCGAGAAGTCAACGTCTTCATACCTCCCCCCCAGCTGCCCGGGGTCTTTACCCACGAGTGCTCCATTCCTGATGTTATTATTAAAAAAGCCCAGCGCTAACATGGCATGGCAGGCTGGCCGTGTCATTAAAGCAATGTTGGGGAAGAGAGGGTGTCACATAAAACCCCCCAGAGCAGAACAGGACCTTCAAATGACCAGCCAGAGGGGCGCTGGCACAAGGCGGGGCACCTTAAACACAGCATGACCCCCCCGTCTCTATATCACCGCTTGGCACAGTCCTGGCATTGAAATTGCATTTGCCTTCCTCTTCATTTCCATAAATACGTCACACGTGCTTATTCTGCGAATACCTCATTTTTAAAAAGAATTATTAATTTAAAAGATGTCATTCTCCCAAAGGGGGGAAAAAACCAGGATAAAGCGTGGATTCGGGCTCCGTCCCTTTAAATCCGTGTCTCTCCCGACAGCTTCACAGAGCTCTTGTGGCCGCTAGAGTGTTTTTTTTCTTTTCTGAACGTTACGCTGAAAAGCTGCCCAGCACATCAGAGCCCTCATCAGGGAGGAGAGAGCCGACCCACACATACACACACACATACACACACTCACGCACACACACACTCGTTGTGGCAAAGGGCAGTGCACGCGTCTATTTTTGTCAATCCAAATCTGTTGTATCCCTCTTTTTCTGCCCGTTAGCATTGTGGGTTTCTTGTGTGCTTAGGACACCATGGAGCGGGACAGGAAGCACAGTCAGAAAGCTGACAGCCTGCCGTTGGAAAGGGCAAAGTCTCACCTGAATCCTGCAGGCAAAACTTATTTCCTTTTTGGTTTTAAAACATGTGACATTTACTGTTAGTATATAAATCACAACAGCCAGCCAGTGTTACACGTCAAAGTAAATCTCTTCTGGTCTCTTCTTCATTTTCTCCATCTGATATTCTGCTGTCATAGCGCTGTGTCTCATCCTTTTGAATATGTAAAGATAGATCTCTGTCCTGGACACTGGAATCTCCAAACGATTGTGTGTTTTCCAGCCGATAATCTGTCCTTTTTCAACTATTGCTCATCCTTTTTAATATGTAAAAATAAATCTCTCTCCAGGACATTGGAATTTCTGAGGGATTGTTTCTGAAAGCTAGCAATCTGCCGTTTCACAGCTCTGGCTGTGGGGGGCGCCGTTTGCGGCCTGACACGTCACTGCGCTCTGGGTGCCATCGGAGTGAAGAGGGTCGCTTTATCTCGGCTGACAGACCATCCATCCGTGTCAGATGGTTCCGAACAACAGGAACCGGCCACGCTGCGTACTTGCCCTTCCTTTCAGATACCCGCCTGCGGTCACGTCCATCCCCTCGACCGCCTGAAATGCCACGGCTCATCATGGGAGTTTCTAATTCGGCCGTCCCAAAATTAGGCCTGCGGGCCCCTCTGCTTCTGGGCCGGCCGCATGCTGCTCGCACTAACACAGCCTATAGGCTTTAACCCCCCGAGGTACAGAATAGACAGGCTCTACCCAGCCACCCACCTCTGTCTCCCCACCCACACTGAGCTGCCTGCCTCTCCTCAGCTCTCTGGAGCATCGCTTGCCCCCCCAGGCAGAACATCTCATCTGCTTTCTTCAAATGCATAGGCTCAGCTGTACTGTAAACGCTGCTATTTTTAACACCCCCCCCCCTTCCCGAATTGTGTAATTGCATATGCTAATCTTCTGTGCTAGGGTGGGGGTGGGGGGGTGGACGTGGCCCATGATGAGGTCAGGAGTGCAGAGGCGTTATCCCCCGCATCCCCTGGATTCAGGAAATGAACAAATATGCACAAATACGCAGGATCAACCTGGGTGTAACACCACGGAAAACTTAGTGAAGCTCTATCTATCTACCTATCTGTCTGTGTGTGCGTGCGTGCGTGCGTGCGTGCGTCCAAAGGCAAATGATATTAAAACTGAGAATTAAGCCTTGGTCATTAAAGATAAAGGTTAATTAGCTTAATGTAAGTTTTGCTGCTGATGTGTATTGTGCTGTGTAAATGAATACCTGACTAGGTCTGCTTCGGTATGAACCCCCAGGTCCGTGAAGGTACAGTCATCGACCGGTTCCAGGCCGCTCCCCTTCCAGGCAGGATTGACACTGGCCCCTGGAAGCGCCATGCCAGGGGAAGCACGCGGCTGATAAACAAACAACGAGGAGCGCGTCGCCTGTCGCGGTGGGGTTATCTAACAGGTAACCTGATCACCGGCACAATGTGTTGATCCTTTTTCGTCTGCTTGCTAGGCCCTGGCGCCCTCAGAGTTTCCAGCCCTATGAATATTTAAGATGAACCGGTGTGCAAGGCCCCCCCGGCCTTGGCAGCCCTCCTGCCCCGCACTGTGCCCAGCGGGTCACTCCGCTCACACGGCCACTGGCCCATGTGCTCGGGTGTCTGGAACGAAAGCTGTGTCACTGTCCCCGTTTCCTGGGAGGTCTGCCGGAAAAGTGACAGCAGCTGTGAGCATCACGTAATGAGAAGGTTCCGGAACATCCTGACCTTCCGACCTGGAACGCCCAATTATTAGCTCGGCCCACCCCAGTGCTGGGCAGACGTAAGCCAGTCGCAGATTTATTTTTCATTATTTGATTTTTGAAGGAAGAAGGCCAAAATGTTTTTAACCCTTTGTGCCCTTCCAGAGAATTCTTGCCCACCTTCAGCTCTCATGGCCTTTTAACACTGTCTGATTACGGTCTGAGAGCACCCCCACAAAGCGAGGGGTGGACCTGAAGCAAAATACACCTGAAAGGGCCATCATAATTTGGGACCAGAACCATCTTTCTCATCAGCAAAATGACACACTGAAGAGCTACAGTATGAATGCTATACGACAGTAACCCTCAAGCTTAGCGCAAACCAGCCAAAGCAAAAAAGCCATTAATAAACAATAACTGAGAAACATACGTGCCAAAACATTTTCTCGTAATACCTCTAACGCTCCCTGTAACTTAATCTGGCCTGTCAGATTCCACATAAGCTGTCATCAGACACATGACTTCCTGCCTGCCTGGCACAGAGAGGCGGGGCAAATTAAATGTGTCGAGTCACACCCCCAACAGCGTGTAACACGGAGATGGAACCCAGGGTCTCTGAAGCCCTGATCCGAAACTGCGCAATGCGGGTGCGTATATCTCCCCCAGGACCATCACACCAAAAAAACAAAACCATTACAAAGACCTTTGTGTTACTGAGAGCTTTCCATAAGGAGGATCTGTGCAAACCAGAGCCTCCGTGTAAACTCCCCATTATATAATCACAATCATACTTCCCCGACTGAAAAGTATCGCAGATTTTTTGCCATCGAGTCGGGGCGGGGAGGTTGGGGGTATTTAACGCGATGGCTCACGTGGCTCTCAGTGCGGGTGAGACAGGCTGATGTTGCCCTCACTTCATTCTGAAGGAATGTCATTTCTTGTCAGGCGTGCGGTGGATCGACCCTTCCTCCAGTGCTGCCCAAAACCCTTCTATAGCGTGCTACATTTTTAACCCCCCCCCCACCACCACCACTGGAGGCAGAGTGCCGCACAACCAGGCAGACCCCAGGGGGGTAATCAGACTGAAATGGCGTGTGCAAACCCGCCTAGGCCCCACTACACCCGCACATGCCTGGCTGAGCAAAGGAGGTGTATCCCAATGGCTTGGTGAGGTCTACCTGACATTAATAGATGAGGGGGTTAGATGGGGCTGGAGAGAGAGAACCCCCAGTTAATGCAAAACACCGTTACTCCCCCCCCCCCCCCCCCCCCCCCCCCCCCCCCCGCGTCTGACCCCCTACAACCCACCCGCGCCACACCACCCACCCTCACACCCCGGA
>JAAGVU020000043.1:16845130-16864672 GCA_011763525.2 Mormyrus iriodes | reverse complement strand
GGTTTCCCTGCTGAGGCAGCTGCCCCCGCGACCCGACCTCGGATAAGCGGGAGATGATGGATGGATGGATGGATGGTATTGAAACATTTGGAAATTTGTGTGAAACAATGAGAGATGATGGTCTGCTGTGCAGAAGTGATATTATGGTGTGGGGATTACACTTGTTGTTTTGCAAAAGTTAATTGTCATTTGAGAAATGCTCCAAAGCAATCGAGAAAAACTGTAATTGATGCTGAATGAAGTTTATTAAAGATCATAGGACACAGTTTTGTAAAATGTACATGTGTGAGGCAAGTATCATTTTAGTAGTTCCCAGAATTGCACTGATATGCAGGAGCCCTAACATTTTCATGTGTGCAGGCTTGGTGCGCCCCAGGGTATGTGTTAGCATGCTAACCAGTATGTAGCTAGCTGGTAGGTGAAGGCTGTCTGGTTGCTTGCTGTGATGGGCAAGTCGCCAGTGAGGGTTTTCAAAGCAAAACTGACTCATGGAAACTCGTTGTTTTTTATATCGCATAATCTATTCATTTTCCATCTCCCAGTTTTTTGGGCTCTCCTGCTGAATTTACGGTGATGTTTTCATCGTATCTGTGGTATTCCATTGGTCACCCAATCCTGATAATATTTGAGTGGCTTTGTTATTGCAGAATTCTAAACCTGGTCAATGAAGAGACTGCTTTCAACTAAGACTTAATATAAAGAAAGCTTTGTACATAGTGACTCATCACTTCTGTGGGAAAAAGGAAAAAAATGTGACATCTCTCCGAGTACCTTTATTAGGCAAGAGCTGATTAGGCAGCTTAGTACCAGACACAAACACTGCAGAATACAGCAGCCTGGCAATAAAAAGTGCAGTGTTTTGGAAAAATATATCAAGAATTTAGAGATCATAAACACCTGTGTGGGACAGCCCTGGGACAGTGCGAGTCACAGAAATTAGAGGCAGACATTTTACTAAGTTTTTATTATGGTCTTAATTACTGTGTAAATTATAGAGAGAAGTCAATGACAATCGAATGCCCCTCATTCTGGTAGCATTACCCCCTGGTGAGAGGACATATCTACCTGAGTAATAAGCTCCTCAAAGTTTTCCAAAACATTTTTAGGCCCACCCAATAGTCTCTCTCTATGGCCTCTTCGAATTACTTCCATGTATAAGCCTTCATTTTTGCAGTTGACTTCTTTGCAGCCTTTTTGGCCTGTTTGTACTTGCCAGCTGCTCTATGCTGCAGGCCTCCTTGGCAGCTTCCTTCACCACAGGCGAGTCCCTAGGCGAGTCCCCAGGCGAGTCCCCAGGCGAGTCCCCAGGTTACTCCCATCACAGGCACCCACTGCTTTTTGGCCACAGCAGCTGCAAGACTGCGACTTTGAACAGGGGCCATTCAGACTCAATGTCCCCTGATATGTTTTTCTGGAAGTGTGAACCACACCGATCTTGTGTAGACGTTTCCAGAAAACTCTGACTGCTCATCTCGGTTGTCCGGGTCCATCTGGATTCTTCCCCATGCCAGTCTTCCTAGTCATACCCCCCCAGGTATCTCCATCTTTCCCCATGTGAGCATTGAAGTAGGAGTGCAGAGTCCATAGACAGTATCTTTTTGAGCATTTCACTCACCTACTCGAAAAAGGCAGGATCCCCTAAAATGCTCTTTGACACATTCTCAACAACAGTCAGAAGCGCAGGTAGAAGAGAGTCCAGCCCCAATCAGTTTGTTTCCAGAGCCCACAATACATGTGGAGGAAAAGCTGACTATGTCTAGCTTATACCTTTCTATCTCAGTCTCCTTGCACACCATTCTCCCAAAGCTAGTGTTCCTTACAAAGTTTTAGTCCATCTGGGTCATGCCCCCTCATTTTTGCTGCCCAGGTGGCACTTCATTTGACCACCCCCATCATATTGTGGTTGATGAACCCGCAAGCAAACACCGACCCCAGGCCTCGGTCCAAGAGTGGGTCTTGGTGACACTTTTCGGGGCAGGGCGACCTTGGTATTTTTGGCACCTTTCATTGGGTGTATTTATTGGGTTGTTGTTCATCTGGCCTCTGCTCACTGACTGAGGGAGGCCATATCAGGAGCTCACACTCCAGGTGATATTGCACTGTGGGTCATCAAGGCACACAAGCTTCTCCACCATACTAAGGTCAGGATTTTCGCAGGGGAGAGTAGGAAAGAAATAGCAAGAATTCTGTCAAATCCGAGTTTCCTTGGTGACCAACAGCAAATGTGGCTGACAGATTGGACAAAAACTATCCCTGGTGTGAAATAAAGTAGATATACTGATTATAGGTTCATGTTTATTAACCATGCCTCAAATGGCAGGCCAAAGTGTTAGTTACACTTAACTATGTAAAAGAGAAGAATGAGACACTGTGTCCAAATGAATGATTTAAGGTGATCTGTACCCATTTCAATGACCTGTTTGACACAATTGGTGGTAGTGATCGTTAAAAAATCTGAGGAGACATCTGTGGGCGGGACCTGTGATCTGATTGGCTGGTCTAGTTCTGCCCTGATTGGCAGGTTACTGTGTCAACTCAGAGAGAAGACGTGGAGAGGTCACTCGTTGACACAGAGGACCATGCCATTTGACTCATCAGTGGAACGTACTATCATTCACTTCCTGTTAAATCTGTCATCGGGTGATTTGTTATGCAAATATTGTCAGATTCGGTCGTAGAAGCAGTTCACATGCTAGCGGAAGATTTTTGCTCTGAAAGGCATTTACCTCACTCAGATTATAAGAGGAATGAACACAGTAATGTAACAGGACTATGCCAGAACGCAGGTCCTGGTTTAAATAATTTATTTTATTTATTAACATTTATTCAACAGTGACAAACAACTGAGAAAGCAGGGTCACACAGTCCCTGCAGCAGCTGGGGTTAAAAGGCCTTGCTGAAGGGAATAACATGACTTTGCCAGCCACGGGGTTTGAACCACAGGGTAATCACTACAGGGAGGGGGGCACTGACTTATAGCCAAAAAGCAGTGGGACTAGGAGGTGCTCTGCAGGTGTACATCTGAACAAACACAGCTTAGCAAAAAAAAGGTGAAAATTATTGTCAAAAGCATTTTTTCATAAATAAGCAGTTTGTTTTTAAAGCTGGCATGCTCCTTTTTGCTTGTGTTGGGCATATGGCAACGGGCGCCCCCTGCTGTTTGCTTTGTCATTCATTTTCCTGTAAATTTTGCTGAACGAACAATTAATATTAAACTGCATTTATTCTGAGATCTGACAGCCTTGGAGCTGTGTATCACTACTGCGGGCATAGCAACATTTGATATATATATATATATATATATATATACTTTGCTATGTGTGGAAAGTTGGGTTTTAAGTTGTGTTCTAGTGCAGACAGGCTGTTCTGCAGTGAAGCAGGTGGGAGGATAATTAACTCCAGCGGCCGAGTCTCTGCTGGCCCTGCGGCAGCAGCACAGGGAAGTGCTGATTCAGGATGGGGGGAACCTGCTTCGTGAGGCCGGAGGCGAGGAGGGAGAGTCGTGGGCAGTGGCTGCGGGGAGTAAAACTCACCATGTGAAATGTGGGCTGAAAGGCGACCAGGCCACACCTTTGGACTGTGAGAAAGGCATGCTGGGAGTGGAGTTAGGACCCAATTAGAATGTCCTTCCTCATCAATAACTGGTAATGCGAAAACACATACTGAAACAGAGAGGATGTTACTGGAAAAGAGGCAGATGCATGAAGGTGAAATAATAATAAAAAACAGACATGCACAAAATACCTGCTTCAGATCTTCTTCTGACTGCACTGAGGATGAAAAACACTTGATTTGGGCAGAAGCTATGCACCAGTAATACCATGACCTGTGAGTTAAAGGTCAGTGACATCACTGTTGACAACTCTAATTAGGCCTTTTCTGTTTGGGGTTGAAGATGGATTTCATATTGCCGACGGTCAACACCATGGAACATCCTGATGGACATTGTGATCGAAATGCAGTCATTACCACGGACATGGTATTTTAAAAAAGGTAACCTTCATAGTTTTTTAACATGGCGATGTCTTCTCAAAGACACATTTGTCAGTGTACAGTGTTGATGATCCCTGCATATTGCAACATTAATTGTAATTAGAGGTTTGAGATTGCAAATATGATACAAAGTTGATTCAGTTGTACAGCTTTTTTCTATTTTGTGCACACAATTTAGTTTAACGAGCTCACCAAATATTAAAGCAAGCTCAAAAAATCCTCAAAATATGCACACAATTTACTTTTTTCATGCTCTCAATTTGCTATTTCAAGCTCATGAATTCATTAATTGTGCTCACATTTTGGCTATACATTAAGTAACATTTGTGGCGTTTAGTTTTTAGGACTTTTCGGGTGTTTGATCAATGCATGGCAGTTTCTGAGGTAAAGTTGCTGATTTGTTATTAAAAAGTTGAAACCATGATCCATTGTTTTAATTTAGACTTTAAGGGGGTATTCCACAAAGCAGAATTTCCCGGATAGCTGAATAATTTAAGCCAAATATGAAAACTGTCTGATAGACATTCCTATTGGACAGTCCTTACATCTGGATTAAGTTATCTGGCTAATAAAAAATCCTGCTTTGTGGAGTTCCCCCAGAAATTCTCAGTTAGCTGGGTTAACTTAAGCTAGAAGTCATGATTGTTCAATAGGAATGCTCCTTGCTTACACTCTTAATGGACAAGTTAACCCAGATAACTAAGAAATCCTGCTTTGTCAAACACTCCACAAAAGTCTAATGAAAGCACATTACTGTCATGTAGATTTTGCTGTGGGCAAAGATATTTGCCGAATACAATATTATTGAGTACACTGATGAAATTTCTGTTCTCTACAAAGTTTTTGAAGAGCAAGAAATTTTCTTCAGCTATCTCTTTAGCTCTGATTTTCTTGGAATATTTCGTGTCACTTGTGCAGCAGGAATATTTAAGGTTGCTAAAGCAACAGGGCTCTTTCGGAAGTGTGTTTGAACCCTTCCACTATTACATATGTATAGACCTAGGGCATTAACTTTGCTACATTGCGTAGTTCTTTACTTTATAGTTCAGGGTGACATTTATGTTGACTAAGGACCCGAATAAAATTAACTGGAACTCTGATCAGCAAGTTTACCTTCTGAATGTTATATATATTATTATATAAATGATGTTAGTAAATATATAAGTAAGTAATATGCCTATGATGTATGGGGAATTTTTCTTTTTCTTCTTCTTCTGATGTATATGGCTGTGGAGTTCACAGATATCAAGACTAAATGTAACATCAGAAGCTTGGTTTGAAGATGAAATCACTTGGTGGTCAAATTCTAAAAAGTGAGGAACACATTAACTGAACTGTCCAAAAAACTTGAGTGGCCTGAACAAGACTGGAAGAAATTTGATGTAAGAATCCTTTCAAAAGCCGGTAAGGATCCATTTGCTTTGTTTAATTGAATTTTAAAGCAAAATAAATACATTGAATGAATATTAACTTTTTAACTTATTAAAATCTCATTTAAAATAGCTAATTCCCCAGTACCCCAGTTATTTGCCTAATACCTTTATTTGCTAGGTGACTGATGTATGCCCCCCAGCTGTAATACACCCTGATTATTATCGCTAAGTGATTATCAAGTTCTTTACGAATCAGGTGTGTTTAGCAGAGATATCCACATTGTGATAGAGCTTCATATTCTGTTCTGATTTATTAGCAATTGATTATCTAAGGGTGATTGAAAAATTGAAGTCTTCACTTAACTGTCACACATCAGAGATACAGACTGACTGATGAAGAAGTTATCAGTAAAAGAAAGATCAAGCCAAGGTATGTTATTCTGATGCGTGAGAAACACTTACTCTTCAATAAATTACAAACACAGGTATTTAGTGTGCATTCACTGAAGCCTTCACATTGCAGGTAATTAGTGATAGAACTGCATTGAAATTTTTTTAAATATTTATACAGCACCAGTAAAAAGTCTGGACACGCCAAGCAGCCTACAAAGGAGAGTGATAGTGTGACCTGCCCACTTGACCTAAACACAGTAGGAATGGTTTTGGAGGAGTCTGGCCAGAGAGTGAAGGAAATGCAGCCAATGAGCGCTCAGCATATGCGGGACCTCCTTCAGGACAGCTGGAAAAGCATCCCAGGAGGCCACCTCATGCCAACTGGCATAGAGGAGACAGTAGGGTCTGGAAGTCCCTGGAGCAACTGGGGTCAAGGGTCTTGCTCAAGGGCCCTATGGTGGCATCACTCTGCCGACCCAGGGATTTGAACCAGAAACCCACAGAACTGCCCCCCCAACAAATTATTACAAATTATTTTTGTTTTATACTTTTATGGTCAGTGCATAATTCCATATCGGCTATATTTGTTGTCCTTACAATTATTGTAAATGTAGAGAATAGTACAAATACACCTTTCTATGGGTGTGTCCACACTTTTGACTGGTACTGTATATATGAACATACAGTTCATTTTTTTTCAGAGTTTGTGTGTCTTGGAGAAGAGGAGTCCCCCTCGGTCGGTGTTCATGGAGACCAGCCTTGTGCAGTATTCAATAGAGTGTCTGCCTTGTCATATTGGTTCCAGAATTACTCAGGATTTGTCAGGATGGCCTTGGTGGTGATCCCTGGATTCTTCTTAGTCATTCACACTACCATTCTTGCCTGCACAGGGGCCACTTTTGGCTTCCTATCACACCCATTAAGATCTTTCACAGTGTAGAACTCCTTGTACTTTTTGATTATGCTTTGCACTGTGGCCACTGGCACCTGAAAACACTTGAATATGGCTTCATAGCCTTTTCCCATCTTGTGATTATCCACAATGCGCAACCGGAGGTCCTCACTACGGTCTTTGGTTTTATCCAAAGTTGCAACTGACTAGGAACTGAGTAGAGAACTACTGCATCAGCTGTTCTCATTTGAATTCTCTAGAACATGGTGGTAATTACCAGGACTATTTGCAATGGTGTAGAAGCTTGTATTTTCTCAAAAATGTGATTACTTAAAGGGGTATGACTAATTTTTGACGTGGTATTTTTCATAATGTAAAATAAAAATTAAAATAGTTTTTTTTTCATTTATACCTCTAGCACAATGTCTGACCATCTTTTGTCAGATGCTGATGCCATTTCCAGCCAGAAGAAACCTATTGGTCAAATAAAAGTTCACTAGGGTGGAATGGTGGCTCTGCAGCTAGGGATCTGTCCCAGCAATCGGAAGGTGGTTGGTTTGAATACCAGGAGTGAGTCAGAGAAGGAATAGAGGGCACACTGTAACCTCACCGAAGTTCCTGCACTATCTGTCCCATGTCTGTGTCTTACCTGCCTTCAGCTTCTCTCTACCTGACCTGAGCAATTCCCCTGACCCTAGTGTGAAATGGATGAATCCTAACAAAATTCTAATAGTGAATTCCAACCCTGGTACAGTATCAAATCTCTTTACAATGCTACATATAAAAATACTCTTAAACAATAAGAATATGCCTGATTTATACATAATTTCTTATATAAATTTCTTGTTTAGACCATTTACGTTGTAACGTGGTATAGCTTTCACTGAGGAAATATGATTAAAGAATACATCTATTCGTGTTACTTTGAACTTCAATAAGCTGTGACTTGGTATATTACAAAAACATCTCTTGTTCACTAATTTTCATCACCACTGTATATTTATCCAACTTTATCAAGCCAACATAAGGTTTGTTCACAAAATATTCTCTCTCTTTTGTATATGTTGGTCTGATTCTCTGTTGTGTCCTGTCGGATACCTGCTCTGGGCGCTATCGGAGGACAAAACACCAAAATAACCACAAAGAAAGTTCTTTCAAAGATCAAATCCTGCGGTCCGTTATGTAATTTGGAAAGCTCAAAGCAACAGGGATTTTAGGAACTGTAGCAGCTTGGATTGAAAACTGGTTAACAGACAGGAAGCAGTGAGTAGTTATTAGAGGCACAATGTCACAGTGAGCCTGTGTTCATAGTGGGGTACCGCAGGGTTCAATTTTAGGACCACTTTTATTCCTAATTTACATTAACGATATTGACACCAATATATACAGTAAACTGGTTAAATTTGCAGATGACACCAAGGTGGGTGGTGTAGCAGATACCGAATTAGCATCACAGAGGCTGCAGCAGGATCTTAATTTAATTAGTAGGTGGGCAGATACCTGGCAGATGAAATTTAATATAGACAAATGTAAGGTAAGCCATGCAGGGAGCAGAAATATAAACTACAGATATTTTATGGGTTCTATTGAAGTAAAGGTAGCTGATTATGAGAAAGACCTTAGTGTGTATGTTGATGCTTCCATGTCCCACTCTCAACAGTGTGGGGAAGCAATTAAAAAGGCAAATAGGATGCTGGGTTACATCTCTAGGTGTGTGGAGTTTAAGACAAGGGAGGTGATACTAAGACTATACAATTCCTTTGTAAGACCCCAGCTAGAATATTGAGTGCAGGTTTGGTCACCTTTCCTTAAAATGGACATTGGGGCCTTAGAAAGGGTTCAAGATTGGGTTATAAGAAAGATTCCTGGTCTTAGAGGAATGTCTTATGAGGAGAGGTTAGCTGAGCTGAATCTGTCAGCCTTGAGCAAAGGAGAATAAGGGGGGACATGATCCAGGTATTTAAGATTCTAACAGGTCTGGATACTATTCAACCAAATTGAATTTACAATTGAATATACTTTAATATTAGTTCAAATACAAGAACTTTATAGATGGAAATTAGTGGGAGAACATTTTAAACTGGATTTGAGAAAGCACTTCTTTACACAGTATGTGGTTAGAGTATGGAATAGTCTAAATACTGTTAGTGTAATACAAGCTAAACCTTTGGGTTCTTTTAAATTAGAACTACATTAGATTTTAGCAACTTAAAGCTATTAGTCAAATTCTCCCCAAATGAGCTTGATGGACCAAATGGCCTCCTCTCATTTGTAAATTTCTTATGTTCTTATGAAAGGGACGAATGGAAGAATGTGTTTTAGAGAAATGCTGACCCGAAGTCTGCTGATCAGTATGTATCCTATTATACAGTTTGGACGAAGATGTTGCACATGGATGGACTGGCAAACTAGTCCCAGGCTTCATTGCTTCATCTGTTTAATGCTTAAGTAAAATTTAGCATTTGAATATTAATAGGGAAGTACCAATCAGTCATTGTGTGATGTCCAGCCCTTCCTGGTCTACGTTTCCCCAGTGTTTCCCCACGGGCGGGGCTGGGTAGCAGGCACGCCTGTTGAGTGTTGCTATGTTACCTCATGTTCTTTCCCTGTGTTAATCACCCACAGGTGCCCCTCGTTCATTCCTCCCTGTTCCCTGATATAAGCTTCCCCCGTCCGGTGGTTCCTTGTTGGTCATTGTGAAGTGCATGTTTGTGTGTACTCTCTCCCTGCTTGTGCTCGCGCACGAAATAGTCCCTGGACGGGGTTCACCTGTACTCGCTGCCTCCTGCTTCCTTTCGCCCAGCACCATGCCTCGCCACTCTGTCTGCCACCCTGACACATTGATTGAAATCACCTGGTTTTGTACACATTCATTGTGGATACAATTGTAATTGTTATTTTTTCCACTGTCATTTCCAAATTACACAAGACTCGCATTGCAAGATCACGATATCTGAATACATTTTTAATACTTTGGTCAAGTTGGGTCTGGAATAATGTCAGTGAAGCATATCGCACCCTAATGTTCAGTTCATCTCTGTTTTAAGATGAAGTTTACACCAATTTTTTTTTTCTGATGTGCATTGCAAAGGGTTGAAATAGGAAAAAGACCAAGAAAGGAGATGACTCAATGTAGGGCTACAGTTCATACTGTATGATTATATTTAAGAGATTTCTTTCCGATTAGCTTAGGCTTAAGGTTTTGTTAATTTATAAAATGTACACCAGCTGTCTACAAATTATATTTAAATAACACTTTTGCAATGGACATATGGTTTTGACGTGGCTGGCATGCAGGAACAAAAAAAAAAGGAGAAAAAAGGTTACATTAATAATAGAGAAATTATGGGATGTCTTTTAAGTAACAGATTACAATGAATGGGGTCTTTGAATTCAGTAGAGGTCACCAGAAAGAGCCAAACAGTGCCTGAGGCTGCAGGCAGTGAGATCCACTCGTGCTATTTGACAGTTCAATCTTGCAGCGGAGGTGGACGCAAAGATTGTGCCAAGGCTAAAGTGGCACCAAGGCCTCAACCTATCGCTGAAATTCAATGCAAGCACATAATTACATGTGATCTGATTGTGCTTTGTGTACCTTTGCCCTGCTTTCCCCATTTAATTTCCCCCCATTTTTTACAGGGACATCCTCAGTGTAGAAAAATTCTCCCACCAAAAAAAGAACCCCACCAAATTCCAGTCAAGCACCAACTTGATATGCATTGTATACAAATATCGGGGACAAATTGCTAAATGGTTTTAGAAAAACTATTTTTCAGAACCACCTATGGTTTTTATTTGTCAAGTAATTGTGTTTGTGTATCAAATTTCAGACATCCTGTAGTTTATCTGATTAAACACAACAGTAGTTCATTCTAAGTGGAAAAATACCTATCTAAACTGTAATTTGAATCCGAATATAACTGATAATTGCACAAAGTAATTGCAACTTAATAATTTAGAATGTGTTAGAATTACAGTACATTTGTCAAACAAGGAAAATGCAGATTTGGAGGTAACGTGAACTTTCCGGACCGGAGCTGAACTCCGAGATGATACGGATCCGGCCTGGAGTTGAATTGAAGGTGACACGGATCCGTATCAGATCCAGCCCAAGAGTTAAACCAGAGGTAACGTGTGTCAGATCCAGCCCGGTGCTCACCCACTGCTGGGCCCGAGTCGGAAAGCGAATCCATGCCGGATGTGATCCGTTATGTCAAAAGAGACAGAGTTGGATCCGTTTGCCAAATCCAGGCCAGAGACTTTGGCACATCTGGGCCAGGTTTGGGCCAGATACATTTTGCTGTCTGGGTATTGGATTACAACCCCAGTGATACTTAAACAAATTGACTATATTGACACCTTGAAAACAGTTTATCATTTGAATTCAGTGTATATATGTAGGCCTACATATTTAAGGATAGAGATAGCTGAACAGTGGTGAAAAGCAAAGGTAAGTTTTTAAATTCCATGAATTGGTTTAAAGTGGAGGACAGTGGTACAAAGGTTATGCCGTACAACAGTGCAGTGGCTTCTCAGCTACCGGTGACCAGGGTATTATTTACTCCCTCCACTAACAGGAGAAATGATGTGGGGCAGTATAGTTCACCGGAACTTCTTCAACTCATGGATTACAGCATAGCGATCAAACTGGAGCTCAAAGCAGCACTGGGCAGACTGGGGCTCCCGAGGACAGCAGGCTGGAGGAGTAAAACACACCAGCTGAGGGGAAGGAGGAAGCGAAATGCACAGAGGCAGAAGAGGGGCAAACGGGCCGGCTTGTTAGCCAAGCTAAAAGTTAACTGCTCTGCTGCTGACAAGAAGGCACTGCAGGGGGCGGTAAAATCTGCTCAAAAGATCACTCACAGTAGTCTTACATATACTGAGGACATTTACATCAACAGAAGCAGAAGCGGGTCGTGCTGCATCATGAAGGACCCCACCCACCCTGTATATGGGCGGTTCGCCCCCCTCCCGTCAGGCAGAAAGCTGTGAAACATCAAAACCAGAAGCTCAGGACGTAGAGGCAGCTTCTCCCCGGAGGCTGACTGACCTCAGCGCCCTTCTCTCTGTCCTCTACTGCACTGCTACTGCTCTAATTTCAAACTATGTAACTTTTTATTGCACGCTGCTGGACCTGAATCTCAAATTTCATTCTCTTCATGTGTCAACATGTTATGAATGACAATGGATGAACCTTGAACCTTAAACTAATGTTAAGAAATACCTTTTTCACCCACTAGTGTGAATCAGAATGTTTTTTAATCATTGACATTGAAGTAGGCCTAAATATTAATCTGTATCGAATAGTTCTTTACTTGAGTGGGCACAAAAACATAGTAGTAACTCAGTTACTCCTGAAATACAAATCATAAACAAATGTCGCAGCTGCTTCAGATAAAAGATGCATCATGATTCTTTAATGGGGAGCCGACATGAGATCAATACTTCACTTGCGTTACTCATGACCTGTTCCTTCAGTAGTTCCTTCGGCAGTTGAAAACAGATTTACTAAATTAACTGATACAGTAAAAATTATAGTAACTGCTTGGGATAGAAAATGCATTACGATTCATTAATGATTAACAAATTTAAGATCAGAATTTCACATGAGTTATTCATTACTTGCTCCTTCAGTAGTTTCTTCATTGCTTTATAAAGTTTTACAGAATTTACAGATATAGTAACAAATATAGCAATTGCTTGAGATAAAAGATGTGACCTGATTCATTGATGATGAAAGAACATGGCATCAGTATTTAACTAAGACTTGAAGGTAATAAATACATAAGTAACAGCATATTACTACATTATTTGTGCCCCTTCAAGTCTGATTTTGGGATATGTGGTTTCCAAAACTATAAATAATCCACTAAATTCTACCAGGTTTAACTAAAATTCAGCGGTCAAACTTTACTTTATAACATACTATAGAGTACAACAGCTTACAGTTTTATATTACACCTTTATTTAGTTTTATATATCTCATTATCGCAGCAGCAGCCTATCTAGTAATAACGAGCAGTCTTTGAGTGTGGATATTCGGTTCGCAAAGCACACTTGCTGCTCTGTTGTTTGTAATAAAAAAATAATTTAATTGCGAAAAATAATTATGCATCTGGCCCATAGGCATGTTCTCGGCGATGCCAAAAAGTAAACGCATGTTTAAAAATTGACTTTCGCTTGCCGTAGTGACATTCTGACGGACGCTGGCCACGCCCACTGTTGCTTACATAATTAATTTTGAACAGCAGTGAGGCACTTCCTGTGCAAAGCGAAGTTACATTGAGCCGCGCCTGCAGTTTTTCCAGGTATATTCAATTTTTTTTTCGTTTTCCCTAAACGGCAACGTCTTAAACACCCAATAAAGAATCTTAAAGTAAACTATTGCGTATATTTTCGCTCGGTCATTTTGGTTGTCCTTGGGTGCAGGTCACGGTGATAAATTGAGGCCGGAGTGACGGTTGAAGTGTGAAATTAGATGTCGTTATTTAATAGTTCATATCATTTTCGTTATCAGTTTTATACACGACTGAATGAATGACCACGTCGAACATTAAGCCTATTTTCAGCGTTCGTGATCATTAGTCTTTCCAAGTGACTTTTATAGTAGTCGATCATGTATTTTATACTGTATAGAGTGCATTGTTTGACTGTATAGGAGGTGATTTGAGTGTACATTTAGGTGTATGAGTAGGGTAATGCTGGGAAAATGTTAGTATAGTTGACACCGTAGAGACGCAGAGCTTCGTTCTGTAGTCCTGTCCGGTGGTTTATCGGCCCATATCTGATCAGAAATGTTATTGCTGCCTATATGTGCGGGGCCGGCTTGGGCAGTGCAGGTACTGTGCGGGGCGCGAATCACGCGGCACACAACTGCCCTTTGCTGTGTAATTTAGGCTGTGAGAGAAACAGAAAGCAAGATTAAATGGAACAATCCCAATATAGTCTAATGAATGCTAATATGCGCCGGAGACTTCAGCCGTGGAAGGAATTGTCGACCTTTGGCATCAGCGATTAAAAAACGGATATGTGGTTATTAAAAATTGATCGATCGAGAGCAATGTTTCAAGAGTAGGTAAATTTAGGGAGAGATTGTATGCCGATGTCATTTACATCTTCGACATCAAGCCATTTTTACAGGCTAGAAGTTTAGTTTTATTTGATTTTAAGAAAGGAGTTTATTGTAGCTGATGTGCGTGCCCTGCAGTTGGCATGGTGTCCTATGCGTGTGTTTGCCTGCCTACTTGGGATCACGTGACACTGGAATGGATGAGTGATTCCAGTAAATGAGTATTATTTTAAGTAAATATTAAGTTGACTTACATTTGACGTGTTGTGTATTGTATAGATTTTTAAAATGTAAAAGGGAGTGTATTAACCCATTTTAACCACTTATGCTGTGAAGAGAGAAATCGTCACTCACCCATTACAGATGGGATTTGAACCCCCAACCCTAGAAATGTGTTACAGCAGTGCTACCTAAAGCAGTACCCTAATTTAAGCTCTACAGCCTTGTTGGTTTCTGTTTGAATGTCTTTTGTTTACCCTGCATTTATCGCTCATTTCACTAGGATGGGTGCTATGTCAAAAGAATTCGGCTTTGTGATTCTCACCGGAGCTGCTAGCTTCATCATGGTCGGCCACCTGGCCATGAAAGTCATGCAGGCACGCAAGAAGTACAAGGTGGAGGTAAGAGCGGAGGGATGGTGCCTCACAAATTTGTTCATAAACGAGTAAACCATAGATGTAGGAAATCACAGTGACTTCTGTGTTTGGGACAGTACCCTCAGATGTACAGTGACGATCCTGACACCGGCAAGATCTTCAACTGCATCCAGCGTGCGCACCAGAACACGTATGTACCTTGCAGCACCCCCTGCAGTAGGACAATATAGCCTACAAATTGTTGGTAACTGTACTGAAAATTAAGTGGTACTCTTAAATGAGTTAATTGGTTATTAATTGGTTTTGTTGACAACTGAAGACATTGGCCAAATAAAAATGGCCTCGTAACCTGGTGCACTTCCCTGTTCACAGTCTGGAGACCTATCCGGCTTTTTTATTCTTTTTGGCTATAAGTGGACTGCACAACCCTGTGAGTATGAACTGTTCTCAAAAGAATGTACATGTATGCATGCACATGCCTTTAAGGCACACTTAAAGGCACACTTTTTGTGTCTTCAGTTGACTTAACAGATGTGTGCCTTCTGTATGGCTGCTCCCTTATTGTCATGTGTTTGTGTGTTTGTGCTGCAGCGCCTCGCCAGCGGTTTGGGGATGATCTGGGTTATAAGCCGGGAGGCCTATGCGTACGGATACTCCACAGGAGGTAAACTGCCTGTTTACATACACTTTGTGCAGATGCAGAGATTGGCATTAGTCACAACATAACCTGAGATGATGCAGTGACCTCATTAATTGCCGTTGTTGTCATGGAGACCTGGATACTGTATATTGTTAAACATACAGATATTTATCATGAAATCCCATCATGCCTTGGGTCCATAGGCAGAACATGAAGCATATGTTCTCTTTTTTACAGACCCGAATAAGAGGAAATATGGCGCTTTGGGGAGTGTGGCTCTCCTCGGGCTGGTTGGGTCGTCAGTCAATGTTGCCACAATCCTTCTAGGCTGGGGGGGCAGGAAATGTTGTTAAGCCCCCTCCTCCTCCTCCCACATCACCAGTGTGAGGAATTGGTCAAAAGAGGCTGAAAGGATAAAAAAAAAAAAACTTTTGTTTATTGTAATATCATTTTGATCATGGATTAAACATGTTGATTACAATCTCGTGCACAGTAGTGTATTTTTTTTTTTTTTAGTGTTTTGAGACCAGCAGTACTTTGCCTATCATGTATGTATTACGCATTATATAACTGCATTTGCACACTAACATATATATTCCATATAAGCCATTGCATCTCGGGACACACACACACTGAGCAGGGAGAGAAATGGAATCTCTGAAACTGGTTGTGGGAGGCTAAATCAAAGTCTAGGTTTACGGAATATTCAGCATTCGCTTACCTCCTTCAACCTACAGGAATTCTGAAAAGATTAATAATGTTAATGCAATAGATTAATGAGTTATATGGTAGTTGTTTGTTTGCTTAATGTACATTCCCCCAAATTAATTCCAGCATTTACCATGTTATAGTAAGTGCTTCATTAAATCCTGTTTCCAAAATCTGAAAAGCAGTGGTGGCTGGTAATAGTTAACATGAAGGAATTCACTTGAAAATAGCCTTAAAGTGCATACTTAAGAGCGTGCGTTTCATCTAAGAGTCATTATTTTGAGCTGTGTAAACTGTAGCATTTGCAGTCAGTGTTTACCCCACCATCTCTGCCCGAATCTTAATTGGAGCCCCTTTCTGTAGTTGCAGTTGAATCCACCACCCTGCAGAGGTTATGCTGCATTCCATTTGAATTTGGAAGTTGGAAATTCCAAGTTCCTAGTCAGAAATTTCAAGAACAGAAAGCCAGAGGAACCTCTGCAACCTCAACCTCAGAATTCAAAATGGCTGCGCCCTTTATCAGCAGAAGTGAAAGCTGTAGTAATATACTGTTTATTAGTATTTATGTCTTATTTGTGTTTCATTAAATCAGTCGTACACACATACTGTCCAACCGCTATCTGTGGATATGTTGCTATGGTGTTTGTATGCGCAAAATACCACGTAATGCGTTGTTGTCAACTGATATTGCTAACAATGGCTGTCAATGAACCTGGCCAGAACTGGGGCCTGTTTCAGAAAACAGGATTTCTTGCCTCTGGTATTGCTAAATGGCTTTTCAACTTGTACTGGAATGCGGTTAACATCTCAGTATTACAGCTAGCTATGTTGAAGATAAGCTGTCTGTAATACTGAGACACTATTGAAGGGCCTGATTATCTGTATCAGGTATGTTAAATTAGGGCTGTACCTAAGCTCTTCAGGGTGGTAGATCTTCCGGGCAGTCCTGTGTTAACATAACTGCGTGTTTGGGAGGGTGAACACAGAACAGAGGCCGGACTGAGACCTCCACCCTGGATGATGTGAAGTGACAGGACTGTCTGCTGAGCCACCCTACCTTCTCCAGTTTAATATAAAGGTTCGTTGCAGTTTGGCTTTGTGGTTTCTCACAATACATTCTCACGAACGTTAACCAAGCCTTGCTTTCTCATAACTGACAGTACCCTTCCATTTTCCCAGCACTAGATTTAAGAGGCTGTGTCAGTTGAAAGAATTCAGCTGTAAGTTCTGCCTGCTTGTTTAGAAAACGATCTTGAGCAGCAGATTGATAATGAAACAATGGCTTTTTCATAGAAACCTTTAATCTTTCGATTCAGGAACATCCTGTGGCCGCTCCACAGTGGTAGCGATGGGCTGGACTTTGAGCTGCTGGTTTTCAGCTTTGAGCCTTTTGCGTTTCGCGCAATGTGGGCAATTGGGGCTAGATAAACCGAGACAACCCTTTGGAATCAAGCTAAGGGAGTAGAAAAATATTAATATCTTCCAAAGATGATGAAACATTTTGTGTGTTATCATTTTTACACTGGTCACACTCATGTTTGTGGTAATTCTGGTCTCATTAACTCTAAAATGGCTACAGACTTATCAGTATATTTTATTTAGGTAAAATAGGGATGTTGGGTTTTTATAGCATTTTATATATTTTTATTCTATAGATTTTATAGCAATGTAATTGGATGCCTGTAGGGTTGGGGATTCAGATCCTGATCAATGTGTACAGTTTGCGTATTTGTCCCATGATTGGGTGGGTGTGTGTTTCTCTGGCCTGCAATGGACCGGCTCCAGGATCATTGAAACCCTGTGTTAGATGAGCAGTTATTAAGATGGGGGGGTGGCATCTTCAAACTTTAGAGCAGGGGCAGGCAATCTTATCCAGAAAGGGCCGTTTTCACTGCAATTCCATAATCAGATTGCTAAGTAGAAGACTTATTGGCTGAAGAGTTCTCATGCCTCGGATTGGACAGCTGACCTAAAGGTTATCCCAAAGACCTGCATGCACATTAGCCTCCCCCCGCCTTAGAGGAAAGCATGTGTAAGAACCATTTTTGTTCTGATTGAATGCAATGCTATACTGTGCGACTTTGGCCTGCAAATGCCATAAACCATATTAATCTGATGAAAAGGTAAATGTTTTCCGTGTAGCTGTCACTACAGGCTGCTCTCTCCCAATCATCATGTTGTAACAGATGTTAAGGTGTGGCTTAGGCTAACATACCTACAAAGTGTCAATAAACATGTACTATAACACTCCAGAAATTGTTTTGGATAAACAGAAAATGGCTTCAAGGCTTGTTGTGTAACTATCCAGGCTCTACAGAGGATGCAGTGTGTTTAGGGAACGTTGAAACAATCCAGAGAGAAATACTCTGGTGAGCACATGATGTATCTGTTTTGAAAATGAACAGCGCACAGAAGTGTACAGTGGGTTTGCGTTGTGTTGTCTCAAGCATAATTTAACATTTAAGTTTCAGCGTTGACCTGGGAAAGTGCAGATCCTGCTGGGAATTGGCATTCGAAGCCACAAAAAAGTCACAATCGCTTATTATGCCGAGATACTGAAGGAATACTCTAACTAAGCACAATGTGTGTAATACCGTCACAGCTGTGTGCTGTATTCTACCAGGTGACTGACGGGGGGTGGAGATGTGCTTTAACCTTTATACAGAAACTGTAGTTTGAGCTGGTCAGATAGCTACACTGGAAGATGGACTTGGAGACCTGGCCACCCTGCACAGTGACTCACAGTAGTCCCTGCACAGGTATGACTACACATCTACACATGCGTAGGCGACCTTTTACGTGCATCTGGAAGGAGCCGAAGTGTTTCTTCACATTTTTTTTTCTTTTGTGGAGGGAACACTAGTTATCTGGTTTGTCTGCCTTACAATGACTGTGCAATAAATAAGAGCAGGAGATGCCTAACCTTCTACAGGGCCGGTCACGAGAGACATGGACTGTTGGCCTGTTGATGGATCCCCAAGGACCGGAGTGTGAAACGCTCTCCTACACACATCACTGTTGAACATTATGTGGACATTAGCACACAAATTTATTGCAAACTCTTCTCATTATATTGCTGTGATATTAGTTTGATGTTAGACTAAGCTGCATCTCTTCATATGAGTTTTCTTTATTCTTGGCACTGTATGTCGTGTTTTTTCCCCCCCGAACAATCTCCCTGCTGGTTTAGGTGTTCAGGCTCAGAACAAATTCTGTTTTTGGAAGCCAGGGGGGTGTTTGATAGCTACAGGTTGAGTGTCTGGGGGCTCAACAAGGAGACTGACTCATGGGCTGATGGGGGCACAGTAGTCTGGCTTCAGGGCTATAAGCTCCATGTTTGTTAGGAACTCCATCAAGGTTCGGTACAGACATTAAAAGCCTCTCACTTCATATTCTGGAGCATGAGGTAGTTTGAGACCAAGCGAGTCAGATTTCGTTTTCGGGTGGGGGAGAGACAGGCAGAATTTGAGGGAGGAGCCCTTTGTGGGGTCCGAGTGGCATTAAAGGCTGGTGTCTGTTTGTGGGCCTCATTTCAGCACATTAATGCCCCAGCAGCTGGGCAGGTCTAGCATACAGTGATTCCTCGCTATATCGCGCTTCGACATTCACGGCTTCACTGTATTGCGGATTTTGTATGCAAGCATATCTAAATATATATCGCGGATTTTTCGCTGGTTCGCGGATTTCTGCGGACGATCTGTCTGTTTATTTCTGGTACATGCTTCCTCAGTTGCTTTGCCCAGTTGATTTCATACATGGGACGCTATTGGCGGATGGCTGAGAAGCTACCCAATCAGAGCGCCAGAATGCAAATAGGACAAGACTGCAGTGTTCGTATTTTAGAAATATGATACTAATATTAAAGGAATAATCATAAT
>JAAGVU020000043.1:16813648-16836233 GCA_011763525.2 Mormyrus iriodes | reverse complement strand
GTGTGTGTGTGTGTGTGTGTGTGTGTGTGTGTGTGTGTGTGTGTGTGTGTGTGTGTGTGTGTGTGTGTGTGTATAAATAAAATTACAGCTGTGGGTTAATAACCTACATAGCAGCCAAAGCACAGACTAACCATATCCCAGAGTGAGTCAGCATCGGGTCTCACCATTGGTACGTCCTGGAGCCGATGGAACTCCAGGCGTCCATTGTTTCGGAACTTGAGGAAGAGGAAGAGAGAAGCAATGGCGCCGGTTACGATGAACACAGACAGCAGGCCGGCTAGGAGCGGGTCCAGGGGTGGCCTGGAGCGGACCAGGACGGGAACTGTATCAATGATAATGACACATAAGTCAGGAAGGGATGTGGGAGTCAAAACTAGGACAGGTCAAAGAGGGACTCATGTTTTCTCAGAAATATAATGCAGACCAGACTGCTACTAAAGTCCCCTTCATTCAATATTTTGCCTAAAGATACAACAGCATGTCACTCATTTTTGTGGGCAACCGTTAGAAGTCCATGTCCTTAAGTAACACATTTCCTGCTAGAGTAAGCATGAGACGAGACATTGGCTTATACCGATCAGAAAGCATTTTAGCTGAAGGTTACTCCACTGGGTGAGTGTGACTCCCTACAGGCAGACAGACTGTGGACACAGCACAGGCGATACAGGCCGCGTGACCTAAGAGAGCTCGCTCTGGAACAAAGTTCTTTTGTACATTCTCTTCTCTGCCGTCAGCGTTAGGAGCTTGTTTATGTACCTCTCTGCAGAGATGCATTTTGATGGAGACAGAGGGAAGGGAAGGCAGTCTTTTTTGCTTTAGTGGCAGTTACCATGGTTTACACCTTATATCTATTAAAGCCCAATAATATTTTTTGTGCAACGTTAGCATGCCTTGAGGGACCAGATGTCCTTGGACTCTGAAATGTTCTTTTGACCTATAACCTTTTAGCCTTACTAGGGAATTTTGCTACCCGTCTTTCAGTGACTTCTGGATTTTTCTCTTTTCCCATTTTTCCTGTATCATGAACCCTTCTGTATTCATAAAGTAATAATGGACAGCCACACACTCTCACCAAGTGCCATGGAGCAACTGTGTTGTGAAGCTGCTATATAAAATAATTGCATTGAATTGAATATTGGGAGTTTTCAGGGTAGCTTGCATGGGGACTCCAGGTGACGGTGGCCTAAAAGGTGACACGTTATATAATAAACAGTGTGAGTGCTTACCGTCGTCCCCTACGTTGAGCTCAGATGGGTCTTCCACATGCAGCCAGGCTGGAGAAGATGTGGATGCCAGTGGGTGGGGATAGGTAGGAGCCGGAGTGAGTGGCGTGTACACGTTGGGGGGGGGAGGTGCTGGAGCAGCAGTAGTGCGAGTGGAATTCTGGGTAAGGGGCATGGGCGTGCTGAGAGCGGCAGAAGTGGGGCTGGCACCCTCTTTATGGATGATGCCGTTTGCCAGGGTGGACAACCTGCTTATGTTGGAGGTATCTGGAAGAGAACATTTAATCATAAAGATAGCCATCCATTTTCCCTGGAACATAGGACACAAGACAGGGGACACCCTGGCCAGGATGCCAGTTTATCACAGGGCACAGGGCAGGGAACACCTTGGCCAGGATGCCAGTCAATCACAGGGCACAGGGCAGGGGATACCCTGGCTAGGATGCAAGTCTATCACAGGGCACACATAAACACAGACCCACATATTTTGAGCAGTTTTGAGCCACCTAATATGTACCTCACTCTTGACATTTATGTTTGTATGCATTGTAAAATTAACCACCCAGTGGAGATGGACCCATATGCTCTTTGCCAAAAGGTGGAATTTTCGATGGAATCATCCCGTAACAGGAATGAAACTCACGTACAGCTCAAAACAGAGATCTTCTGCGGCGGAGTGTCTTCTCACTGAAATCTCACCTCATAAAAGCTCTGATTCTATTTCCAGAAGCACACAGGGTGCTAAGCAGACAAGACTATCAGGACTGAAGGGACATACTGAGCAGTAAAATATATTGGAGAGGTTGTAATGAGTGGCTGATGGCCTGGTTTGAAGGTTTTGAAGGACTCATTGTGATTATATTACAGCAGTGGCTTCATCATCTATTGTCCTATAGCGGTTGTCCTTGAATTAGCTTAGCATCTCAGAATACACTGGATTCTACTTTTTATAGAAATAAAACTAGACTTGTGTGAGTGTGCTTCGCGATCAGTTGGTGCTTCATCCTGGGTTGCTCCCTGCCTTGCGCCTGTAGCCTCTGGGATAGGCTCCGAACCCCCCGTGACCCTGAATAGGACAAGCAGTTGCAGAAAATGGGTGGATGGATGGAAAAGTAGACTTTACAACAGTGATGACACAAAATGACACCAGAATTTAGATTCTTTCTCCCTCAGAAGACAATGTACTCCACATTTTACAGAAATAAAACTTAATATTAGGGGATTGTGATACAATTAAATTTAAATGTTTAAATGTTTGTTCTGGCATTTTTCTCCACGTCTGGTAACACCCAATCAAATTCCATCACAGGTTGTGCCCGATTCTCAGGAGGGCTGAACATCATCACCTCTGTCTGATGTGTGTGCTCTCTGCCAGATGTTTCATCTCGCCCCGCTACACTGAACGATGCAAAATGCCTGCAGGTGAAGTGATATCTGCTTGATTGCACCCACACCCAGTCAGCAGGACATGTAAACTGCCTCAGAGCAACAGGTGAAGGACACACTTTACACACTGCGGCACCACCCCTAACACCTGCCAAAATGTAGTTTTTGCGCATTACAGACCTCGACACCCTGATCTTAGACTAAGGCAAGGCTGGCCTGGCCATCTCGAATACCAGGCATTTTCCCAGTGGGCCGATGGGTATGTGGGCCAGCCAAATTTATCGTGGGACCCCCGCCGAAAGTCCAAGGCCAACTTTTAATCCGAGTCCTGTCCTGGGATTAAGGCACCTTATTGCTGCTTTGAAGGCTCAAGTACAGAATTGCTTAGTTTCGCTTTTATCCAAACAACTATTTTATCCATCGATATTTCTGGATATTTTACACGAAACTATTCAACTTAAGGGTACAACAACCGGCTTTTCCAGGGATTTAAGCCTTCCCTTGTCACTGACTGCAGAGCTCCGTAGCAGACTCTGAAGTGAATCAGAGATGAGGGCTACAAAGGTGCCTCACCCTCTGGGCATCTTAGTTGTTAACATGCATGTTTTAATGACCTGGGTATTATGGGCACTGCTGGGATTATGGCTGCAATTTCCACTGTTACCTTGAGAAACATTCATCTCTGGCTGCAATGTGGCTGTGCCGCCCAGGCCTGTGGGCTGATGGGTAATAAATGAGGGCACCGCCGTCATACCGCTGACCCTCGTAGCGATGCTCTCCATGGCAGCCGGGTCGCTGGAGTGCGTGGATGTGCTGGTAAAGGAGTCAGAGGAGTTCTGGTTATGGGGGCCCGGATCTGATTCCGTGCTCCCTCTTATGGGGAAGGTTGAGGGTGGGAGGGAGGGAGTGGACCCAGCTTCTGTCAGGTGGAAGATAAAGCTAGAGGTTTCTGGCACGTCGGTGCAGTGACCTAAGAGAAGAAGCACAGCCATTAGCCAACATTATTCAAATAAAAAGGACTTACTTGGATGTACTGCTCTGGAGCTGACCAATCACTGCTCTTTGTCACCTTCAGATGACTCACCACAAAGTGTCATTGGTTGTTCTGCCTGTAACTTCTATGATATAATGTCTCTTCATTGGATCATATTTCAATAAAAGTTAAGCAATTTCATATGCTGCCATCATACGAGAGGGTTGGGGGGCGGAGTAAGGTTACCAGGGTTGTTTCTTGTAATTATCGTTATGTAATTGCACTCTTTATCCCCCCAGCAAACTTGAAACCCAAATTCACTATTTATTTTTCCCCTTTCATGACAAAAAGACGCTTTCTCCTTTCCAGGTTCTGTCAGGGCACAGCTCAGTGGGTTGAGCATGTGGCTCATAGATTGTTAACGCTCTGCTCATAGGTTTGAGGCTAGTCAGTGGCCGACCTCCTAAATAAGCGATAAATGGTTATTTGTATTTAGAGGTTGTTTGTTTCCTGGTTATAGGTTTGCCCTGCTTGTGTCCTGTTCACTTCTGTTCCTGTTTGTATTTTGGTTCCATGTTAATTATCATAGTGTAGTAATTCCCAGTGTGTGGTTAATGTTTCCTAGTTTCAGTGTTTGTAGATTTCCCTAGTTTTGTACTTACTTAATTGTTCCACCTGTTGCTTGCTGTCCTGCTCCTTTAGTGATTGGTTAATGTGATTATGATTTACACCTGTTCTTTGTTTGCCCTGGTTTTCTTTGTGTATTTCAGTACTTGCCCTCATTCCCTTTGTCAGTCAGTCATTGTGTTATGTTACTGTATGTTTGTCACTCTGTCGTGCTTTGTGGTTTTTTGAGTTGCATTTTTATTTCTCCCATTTTGTTCTGACCGTTTGCAGTCCCTTTATTTTTTGCCTTGCCCAGTGTTGTTAGTTCCCTTAATAAATTGCCTTTGTCTCGGAGCCATCAGTGGATTGTCACCTTTTTCCTGCCTGCGCCATGCCGTGCTGTAACAGGTTCCCCCTCTGTCTTTATTAGTTTGATCACCATAAACCACGGAAGGGGAATCTCTGTACCCAATTATCCCATAAATTTGGTCCCCATCCCTGTTTCAGATTCTGTTTCTCTTCTCCTTCCTGATCACAGTGATTCTCACAACCAACAAAGCTAAAATAAAAATTACATTAATATTCCAAGGCCCCCGCCTCGTTCCCTGAATGCTTCCTGTGACAGGCTGCAAGCTCTCTGTGATCTGTGTGAAAAATGGATGGATAGGGGATTGCTGCTAAGAAGGATATTACCTTCAGATTAGGTTAGAATTGATTAGATCAGATCAGATTAGATTAGTTTAAAGTAACAGGGCTGTGGACAAGAATCAGTTCTTTGGTCCTGTGTAAACCATCCAAAAGGCATGCAGTTGAAGTGAAGCGATGCCGCTGCATTGCCCTCACTGTGTGACTGTGTGCCTGAGCGCCCCGATTCCCAGAACCAGCACCTGCCAAAGTAAGTACCGTTAAAAGTGCCTTAGTCACTTCATGAATCAAGTTGCACCTCTCAAATGCAAGGAGACAGGAAGTCAACCCCGCCAGGATCGTTTGTGGGAATAACTTAAACGCGAGCCCAAGTGGGAGATCTGCTGTCAGCCTGTCCTGCAGTCTTATGCTCTGACGGCTCTGGGAAAATCACGCAAGGCAAATCCCACACATTTCAGCTGGGTAGTGAAATACCAGAATCCTACGAACACTTTCACTGTGCCCACTTTTTCAGAAGGAGTTGGATGCTTCTGTGTTGGGGGCTGGCAGAAGTGCCAGGCTTTCTGACAGGTGCTTCCCGGCCATAGTTATTGCCGGCCGCCACGAGATGTGGCACAATCTGTGGCGGCCATCACGAAATGAGGCGGTGGGCATGGCACCCGGCACAGCACCTGGCGCAAACTGTGGCAGCTAGCACAGCACCCAGCACTTGATCCAACCCCAAAGTTGACAATTTGCGTATTTTCTTATGGTGACTGATAACAACCAAGCATCTAACTGAGTATTTTTTCCATACATTCGTAACACAGATAGCTAGCAAGGATACAGCATACATAGGCTATGTTTAAAGTAGGCTAAAGTGCATGGGTGATTATGTACATCAGTAATATATATATATATATTTTTTTTTTTTTTAATAGAGGAATTAGTTTGATTGTAGTGTTCAGTAACTTGAAAACCAACATGAAATGTGAATCGTGATCCTACCTGAAAAAATCATGATATGACATTTTTGCCACATCACCCACCCCAAACGGGATGTTGTTGTTTTGTGTCATCTCTTAACATTTGTGGGACTGGTGCATTGATTGTTATTGAATATGGACCTAATATAACCTGTTGTTTCTTTGAACTAGTGGTCCTAAAATTTCTAAAATGCTTCTACAAAGTCAAATTGCTCATTACCCATCTTTTATACGCCTACACATCTGTTATGTGCCAATTTTTAAAAAAGTCTTTTTGATATTTTGTCCTTTGTGCATAAAATATATGCTGTATTGTAAATACCAGAGTGCATGTAGTTATTAAAAATGTATATCAGTAGACCTGCTGAGTAGTATTATGTAATTACTTATGCTGTATGAGAATCAAGTAAAATGCATGTCAGGCCTGGTCACAGAGCTCCACTGCCAGGCTGATATCAGTGTCAGTGTACCTATGGACATTCCAGAGCTAAGGCTGAAAGTCTGTCCTTTTAGGATAAATTCCCAGTATAGTTTACTTTCACTCTCTTTGACAAAACAGGGTGCTACATATTCCAAATGTACCAAAACACTCTCTCTGCTCACCGTTTCAAAGATCATGGAGAAAAAAAACATATGAAAAATAAATGTATAAATACACTGGAGATAAACATTTTGAAGAGGGCAAAGTGTACAGGGGTGAAACGACAGAGCCCTTGTACGGCACACAAAGACTTGACTGACGCAACACAATAACATTATTGTTCCCACTGAATGGACAAGTTACTGACCACCCCTCTGGTACAAAGAGACAGCAGCGGCCCCATAGACCGACTGCTGCGGAGCCTACCACAAGAGTCTGAGGAGGGGGGTGGGTGTGAAATATCAATTATCATTATCATCAGCATTGCTTAAATTAATAGGCAGTTAATGTGAAATATTTATATATTTATGGGTACCTACAAGGAAGAATTTTTAATACTGAGGCTATAGTGAGTCGGGTTGAACCTTGTCCAGATGCATTAGGAATCGATTAAGTACACCCCTTTAAGGTGGCTGCCACGTAAATCTAATAGATAAGGAAAAGCTAAGGTTGGAAATTTTCTCAAAGGTTATTTCACTGTGGAAAAAAGACTGTACTGCAATTAGGTCTAACTAATTAATGGCTATGCGGTTCAAACTTGCAGCTGATGGGTGTATGGTGTTTGAAAGAGAAAAAAATATGTAATACTAGGCGGATGTATAAACATAGTACTGAATATGAACACCAGGCCATTTAAAACATTGTTGCATTTGTATTATTTAAGGTCACAGGGCAAACGCAAGCTGATGCATTCGTCATCTAGTTTGGTGGGTGTGACTGGCAAATTCGTGGACTGAGGGGGCGTTGCGACGGTAAAGTTTGCCGAGCTTCTTGAATAGCGGGATATGCAGGGATCTCCGGGACGTTGCACATGCTTTCAGGGAGCTGCTATCAGTTTATGGGAGAAAAAACAGAAATGCTCATCGGCCGGATAAACTACTCTGGGTCTGGATTAGAACCCGATTCAGTCAGATGGTAACCACTAATCTAGACTAATAATCCGTAACTCGTAAACTGCTGGACCCAAGAATTATGTCACGTTTAATGTCACGTGGGTCTGTTTTGGTTTTAATGGGTCTAAAGGAGATAATGAAAGAGAGGTCCACATCATCTTACAGCCGCGAGGATTTACCATAAAACCTTAATATTTACCATAGCCCATTGACAACACTACAGTTTGTCCTTTTACTTTTGACAGATTCCATTTACTTAGTTTGCGCAGACTTGCCCATAGGCTTATGCAAAGCCTTGAATTACGAGCATTAATATGAAACCATTGCTGCCTGAGGGACAGGCATCGTTTTATTAACACTTTTACCTTGATTCAGATCAAGTAGATCTATGTAACTTAAGCTAGTCACTTATTAATCAGGAGTAAATGTACAGACGGGTAACTATGACTCCAGTAGGCTCTCATTTCAAGGCATGACAAATAAACAGGACAGAAGTCACCGCACGAAAATGTTAACCAAATGAATAACAGTTGTGCTATAGGTAGGCCTCCGTTTAAAACACTGACCAATATTTAAAACCCTGACATCTCCCTCAGATCCTGAGTTAATTTTACATTAATATTCTCCTAATAGGCAAATGTATAGTCCTCATCTTGATCTGCTGAGCAAATGGAAACACATTGATTTTTCATTACAAGTCCAAGGTATTTTACGAACATTACAACGTGAGAACAATTGAAATGATAATGTAATGAAATGCTACAGGGACTAAGACCACCGGCAAATTTCCTTCAGTAGTGCCTAGTATTCCCATTGCAATACTTTTTCGCTGGATCCGTTCTTGAACCGTAAGTATTAATGTATTCGGCGTTATGTTAATTTTGTATAGATGTTGACTGCCGCGTTAATAATATGTCTATTGTAACTGTTGTCTGCCCTCTATACCAATTTTTTCTAGCGTTTCGCACTGAAGTAGGCTACACTTCAGTCGTTTTGTATCTTCATTAATAATTTTTATGGTTTTTGTCAGCGGACTTGTTGGTGTACTGATAGGTCTGTATTGGCACTTGCAGTAGTGATGCTTTTATGGTATTTATTGTATTTTATTTTATTTATGGAAACTTGCTGCTAGCATGAGGATGGTTGATTTTAGATGTAATCTTTATTACGTATTTCTCAGAATTCAAAGCATGCTTTTCTTTGGGTGAAGGCAGTAATAAAAAGTCTGATTTATTCATCACCAATTAACCCTTCGAAATCTTCCTTGAATTGGACAGCTTTGGTTCTAGTCACACATTTCCGTTTGACTAATCATTAACCAACAGGTAAAACAGTTCTTATAACATCAATTAGGGGACGGAACCAGAACCTGAAGAATGAAATCAACATAACGATAAACCGCAGAGAATTTAGCGTAATTTGACAAATTATATTTTCTACAAATTATTAGTCAACCGCTCCCCTTACTTACACATTGTATGACACAGCGGCAAACGGAACACCAATGGCAAATAAAAGTTGTTTGCTATCATATTTAAAGTTATCGCACTCAATATTTGACAGTGTAATTTAAAAAAACGGTTCGCTATAACACACGGATCAATATGGTTACTTCATTGAATGCAGATCCAACATCCAAGACATTTTGTACCCTATTCCTCCTTTGGTTTGTAGTTATATATAAGACGTCACCGTGCACGCCCTGTAATCTTTCTCAGTTTCCTCCAAAAACACAATAAGGTAAATTTAAGGTCAACTGAGGTTTCTGTGATCAAAGCTAACAACACCACACCTCCTAATGGTACAGCACAGATAAGCGATCTTACCTCCAAAACTAGAAGCGCGGATCAGTATCGCTAGGGCATAAAGCACTATATCAATTTTAACTTCCATAGCTTTCTCATCAAAAGTAATGACCGACGCTCGCTGCCGTCTCGTCTTTTTTCACGTTTTCCTTTCCTTGCTCTTGATTCTGCAGTTGCGTTAGTTGCCGGCGGTCCTCTGAGCTATAAATAACTCCAAGGGGGGCGAGATTTACAGAAACAGGGAGGGAGGAGGTTTTGCCTAGTGACGTCCTGTTGAGGTAATGCGCCCGGATAAAACAGAATACAAAGCGCCACGTGTCTCACTCGTGCATGTGGGCTTATTGATCATAAAAATACTGACCACCCAAAGGGAGATCCATACCGGTGGCCAGGAACACCGTTTTCATTTTAATTATGGGAGTGGGGCGGCGGTCATTCAGGACAAACCTACGGCATTGAACCCTCGGTGTCTGATAATGTATCTGGTCTGACACAGAGAGACAAAAGAAATATTAAGTAAAACCAGCTATTTAAAAGTTATTTATATTTTTCAAATGTCTGTACCATCGGTGACATTTTCAATAACATCGCAATAGTGCAGTTTCATTTTCTAAATGCATATGTTCACGTTTACATGCTTTGTATTTCATTTTAAAATGTTGAGCGCTTGTTATTGTCATTTTGACTCTCACTCCGGGGAGAGTCTCTCGCATCTGTTGTAAAGGGCACCAGATGGACTTTAACGTGTTTCTTTTGTTAGCCAACGTGAGCAGAGCAATGGAACCGCATTACGCAATACGACTGTACAGTATAATAATAATAACAATAACAACAATAATACTACTACTAATAAAAAATATTAATTAATTGGTTAATTAACTAGTTAGTTAGTTAGTTAATTAATTACTATGCGGCTTGTTTGTCTTTTGCCGTTAAATCCACAAGGGGTCGCTATAACGCTTACAGACTGAAGGGAACATCAAATACCACATTGCAACGCGGCAGACCTCGTATTTGCCACCCACACTGCACGCCTTCTTAAAAATGCATCTAATGGCCTATGAAACTGTATCTTGTTAAACTCACAATGACATACACTTTCTTATGATAGAGCCCTTAATACTATGAATAGCTTTTAAAGATGTGTAACCTGAAAGCTAAATGAAAATAGAGCGTTATACTAGTATAAAGTGTTTTATGTCTCCTGTTACACTCACAACCTGATGCCTCATCAAAAGAAGCAGGTTTTAAACGATTAAACTCCTGTTTTGTTAAAGGCATACAACACGATTTCAGTAAAGGACCCCTCCAGACAAGGACTGTCTGTCATGGTCGAGTCCCGGGGCGCAGATGAACCGTCAAAATATTGGCCGGGGAGCACACATTTTAACAGCGTGCAACACAAACATCAGTGGCATTTCAACCGGTGGTTTTCAAAGAAAAATATTCCCGATCAAGTTCTTTAACATACCGGTACGTCGTCATGTAATCCACATTGATGCACAGAATTTTATTTTTCATATTTTGTCACCATTTGGCTGTGTCGGGCTGTCCGGCGGTCATCGGACACGCGGAATAGATGCGTGAGTGTACAAGGCTGCGCTGACATTTAGGGGGCAGAGGGTGCTTCCACCAAACAGACCAGTCACCTACGACCCTCGTGTGTAGTAATTCAATAAATAGTTTTTTTTCTTTCTTTCTTTTTCGTTGATAAGTGGCAAACTAGATTTTGTAAGCACGCCTCACAAAACGGTCATGCGTTTTATGTCTGCAATTGTAAAGGGATAAGCCAGTTAAACTAGGGTATATCACTACATTTTGGTGCAGTCAGTATAAGTGTACGACTGTCCATCCCAAAAAAAGGTGCCCAAGCATGGAGACCCCGGGCAGGATCGCGGAGACACCGGACACGCTGGAGTTCAGCGTGGAGAACGTGGAGAAGGTAAAATCCCGTCCGTGTGGGTGTTGGTTTGACACCAGGACTAATGCAGTTTAATCGACAAACTACTGTTAGGTGTCATTTTGCACCGACTGCAGTTTGTTCGTAAGCTATGCAACTTGGAACCGTTAGGTCATTTATTTATTTTTTAGATCAGTCAGCTTAAAGACTTAACTATTAAATACATTTAAGAACCGCATAAAAATTTCAAAAATAGAAAACTGAAACTTTTATCAAAGAAGGGAGAGAGTTTGTGTTCCTAATGCAAAATGCCAGACTAAGTTCATTTCTATAGCGGAGGAGTGGAGTTTACTCCAGTTTAAGATCTGGTCTTCGTTTCGCAATGGTCATGTCCTGACTATTATTTATGCGCGGCTGTAGTCGCACTGCTGTCCGAGCGGCTCTTTGGCACCGGTCCTATCAGGTATCGTTTTCGCGACTCCCTTGTCGTCTGAACGCCGGCGATCGCTAACCTTTAGTAATGTTTTTCTTTGGCACCTGGGTGTTCAGACACCAGTGAGGTCACCTTCCTGTGTAGTGACTCAGGGACACCAGTTTAATTTCAGTCGAGATAAGGTGCGCTCCCCGTAACCCCTAAGATTTCTAAATATTATATTTATTTTAAATCCCACCTGGTTCAGTAGTTACCACTATAGTCTCACACATCCAGGGTTGGGGGTTTGCGCAGTTGTCACGTTTTCCCTGCATTTGCACGAGCTCTCTTTGGGTACTCCGGTTGCTTCCCATCATCCAACAACATGGGTTCAGGTGAATCTGTCTCTCTGAATTGCTCCTAGTGTGTGATCCGAATTTGTGCCCTGCCATGGATTGGCACCCTGTTGGCCATGTTGTGCCCTCTGCTTCCAGCGATCAGTGCCACTCCGTACTGGATTCGAGGTTATGGCAGATGAATGGATGAAATCAAATTGGATGACAAAAAAAAGTCGGACTGAGTGGATATTCTTGTTGCCTATCCTCACAGTGCATTAGAGATGGAGAGTTTGGGTTAGGGGCGAGGAGGACATGCCATGCTGCAGCTCTGGTGGTCCATAGTGCCCGCCTCAGTGTTATGATATCTGGAGGCTTTTAAAGGAGCAGGTCCACTTCACAAATCACCCAGGCGTCCTGGGGAGGGAAAGAAACTGCTGGCAAACAAAAGGTAGAGAAAAGATATTAAAAACAGTAAAAGATAAAAACCATAATTGTATGATATATTCTACACTAGAAAAACACTTTTGTGTTATCAAAATCCAATATTATATTTTTCTGTTTATAAGAAATATTTTTTTGTTCTTGGGATAAGTAATTGATTTGTTTGGGTCTCTTTGTGTCCTGGGACTGACTTTGAGGAAAAATCAAATGGAATCACTTTCTCTGCTGTGGATATGTGCTGTTTGGCTGACAGGGTTCCTGTAAGATCATTTACTGAGCAGCGGTACCCCCTGTCTCCTAAAATCACATCTGTACTGGGGCTTGTCCTGGCTTGTATAGTCATAAGTTTGTGAACCCTTTGGAACTACATAAATTCGACATTAATACTTTTGAAATGTTAATATTTTAAAAATGTGGTAACAATTATCCCAATAATAAAAAGACAGATTCTGTTTAAACTTATCATAATTCACAAACAATTTTATTCTCACAGCTTTATCTTCTCAACATTGGTAGGTTATCCGCAGGAAACCTTCATCAGCCTGACAGCTCCCAGCACTTCTGTGATAAGAAGAGAGTAGAATCAGAAGTGATTTATGATATTAACTTTAGAAAAAACAGTATTCAGCGTCGCTGAGTGTATGCCGTCCAAGATGGTATGGAAGCCCTAGAAAACAAGTGTAAATGATATAGCAGAAACGATATATAAATAAGCCTCTTTGTGATGTTTAAGTTGCACTCTAATTTGCCTTTGAATGTGGTCTGAGCACTGAAGGCTGTATGGGAGAGTTTCTGTAGGCCTACACTCTAGACAGTGCTGTTCAGCTGCTTCAGCCACCACAGGCGTTCCTAATAATATCCTCGACATATGCTGGTGATGGTCACCGTTGGCAACCCGCAGCATGTTTCTTCCTCAGTGCTCTGTGGTAATAGCAGGGTCCTAGTCTCCCTACTTGTGCAAGTTTCCCAGTGATTTCTCACCTTTGGCTCCGTTTTGACGGCCTTTGAATTTAGGATGGAAAAAGTACTCTAAGGATAGTTTTGTTTTCCCACATATGGCTGAGCCTTAATACATTTAGGGCTGTGGGTAAGCCTCATGCGGGCTTGGTGAGCAGGACAGGATTAACACAGGGATGAGGCTGCTGACCAGATCATTTCTGGTGATAAATGCTGTTTCTGGAGATTATTGTGATCGGTCGATACAATTAATATTAAGAAAAATCTACCGGAACGCCTGAAAGCAAAATTATAAAAACCAAGTTCCTCTGTACTGCAAAGAAACAAAAACAGCTATTTAATAGAAGCCACGGCCCATTCTCACAATGGCATTTGCGATTGTTGCAGAAAAAATATTTTTTAATTGTTTTTTTTTATTTTTCAAAAAAATCAAACCTTGCAAATGCTAATGTAGTGAATGTATCTTTTCATACTTTCTCGACATGTCCTTCACTGGCTCATGTCAGTGCGCTATATGCTGGTTGAAATGGAAAACGCTCATCAACATCGCCATTCCACATACTGTATCCCAGTGGGTAGCTTGCTGTATATCTAAACCCCTCCTTGATGTCACTCATTGGCTGTTTTCTGCACGTGTCACCCTCCCAGGCTCTCCATCAGCTCTACTATGATCCGGACATTGACAATAAGCATGTGGCCCAGAAGTGGCTCATGCAGGCTCAGGTGTCTCCGCAAGCCTGGCAGTTCTGCTGGGCTCTGCTCAGCTCAGAAAAGGTGAGTCAACCTGAAGTGTTCCTGTCTGGTCCTTCATAAGATCTTTTTCTATTCCTCCAGTCTAGATATAGATCATACATGCTGATCTCCTTAAAGACTTTGGCCCTATAATAATATTTTATTGAATGAAGAATGCTTGACCACTTTTGACTTTAATGGCTGCTAACCTTAACGCTATAGAAGAATGTTTTTTCCATTAAATTACCCATGTGCTCCGTTAGTAGAGAATGGGTTCCTGGTATTGCCTGAGTTCTATATTCCAGTAAAGTCCTAGAGATGGTATGTGGAGGCTGCTGTTTTGCACCAGCCAACATGAGGGTCAGATGGTCTCACCAAAAACAAAATTTTGAAATCATGCTTGTGGTGGGTTACATTGTGTGTGTGTGTGTGTGCATGTGAGTGTGTGTGTGTGCGTGTGTGTGTGGACCAAATCTGATAAAAACTTGTTTCTTTGACATTGTGCGGACCATTTTTTCAGTCCCCACAAGGGAAAACTCAGTTTTATGATAATCAAAATACTAAAAATACCAATAGTTTTGTATTTTGTTTGGTTACTTATGGTTAAGGTCAGGGCTGGATTGAGGTTAAGGTTGTCATTGCTGGGATTTGGGTTGTACCCATATAAATGAATGCACAGTACCTGCAAAGATATGAATACTAATGTGCATGTGTGCGCACGTGTGCGTGTGTCCTGTTCACACATCAGTGTGTGGTTCTGTGGAATTCCATCATTTGGTAAGTGACATGCATGGTGGCCATACGTGTTGTTCTGTCTGTCATCCTGTCACCATAGGTCCCAGAGATCCAGTACTTTGGGGCCAGTGCCCTCCACACCAAAATCTCCTGTTACTGGGCTGACATCCCTGCAGAGCAGTACCAGAGTCTGAAAACACAGCTGTACTGTCACATTGCCCGCTTCGCCTCTGGCTCCAAGATGGTTCTCACACGCCTCTGTGTGGCCCTGGCCTCCCTGGCCCTGAACCTCATGCCCGAGGTGTGGCCAGCTGCCGTGACGGAGGTGGTGTGCGCGTTCCAGCAGGATGCAGGGGAGACGGCTGGCCCAGCGCTGCTGGAGATCCTCACCGTGCTCCCGGAGGAGTTCCAGACCAGCCGGCTGCCTCAGGCCCGCCGTGTCCGAGTGCGGCAAGCCCTGACTGGGGAGTGGGCCACCGTCTGCCCCCTGCTTCGACATGTCCTGCAGCAAGATGCCTCGACCTGCCAGGTGAAGACTCGTGCTCTCAAGTGCCTCTCCAGCTGGGCAGTGCTAGAGGTTCCGCTGAGCGAGAGCCAGGGCCTGTTAGAGGACAGCTTCACCACGCTGGCCGACCCAGAGCTCTTTGATGCCGCCGTGGAAGCCATCGTCACCACCATCTCCCAGCCAGATTCTCAGAGGTGAGCCCCAGCGTTGGAGGATGGCAGGATGGCAGCTGAGGGAATGTGGAGACCCCTTCACTTTTGGCTCGCCATCGACTTAACGATTCGCATGCAATTTCTTTGGCTGAACGTGGCTTCTCACCTCACAGTTTCACACTCAGGGCTTAATGTTTTCCGTGTTCACCTCCCTGTTTACCTCCCTGTTTCAGTCATGCGGCTATCCACCCAGTGAGAAAGTATTATTATTATTGTTGTTGTTGTTATAATAATAATAATAAACCAATTTCCCGCAGGGGATCAATAAAGTATCTTTCTATTCTATTCTATTCTATTCTATTCTAATAAACTGAATTATTATTATTATTATTATATGTGAATGTTTAATCACAAGTGGTTGCCTTACATAGCTGAGGGAATTACCCACAATGCACCCGCAGTTTGAGATATAAACAGCAAATCTGAAAGGATAGCGCCTGTGAGGTGGTAAGGAAAGGGATTTGTGGGGGGGGGGGGTGTGACAAATGGAGGATGATGGGGGGGATGACATATGGAGGATGACAGGCAGGGAACAGGTGTGGGGCACATGACAGCAGAGGGTAGCACAAGGCCATGGAGTGAGAGAGAGCGATGACCAGAGCCAAGTGGATAAAATTTTACTAGACAGACTGTTTCCATGACGACAGCACCAGGTGATGGTCCAGGTGACCATTTTGTGTTAAGGTGGTGTGGTCTGTCTCCAGGAAAATGGCCCCTTTTGAAATTTTTTGATAATTACTTGTATTCTCATTTTGTTACCTGCATTGCTTCTTGGTTACCCTGCAGTTGCAAAAAATCAAGTCTCTATCAAAAGCAGATATTTGATCAGCTGAGGTTTGTTGCCAGGCAACTTGTATGTATCCTCCCTGTGAGGAGATGGAACTTCAGGGCAGGGTTTAATGCTTCCCCGGCACTATACTTTAAATGCAGGTGAAATCTTTCAGCTAAGTAAATGAATGATGATAAGGAGGTTCATTCATAGTCACAGTCATGCTGACAAGGGAAGACTAATTTCAGCCTTTGGAAGAACCAAGAGAAAAACAGTGTACCTAGGAGGAAACCATGAGGCACACCCTGAGTTTTAGCGTGAGCTGGTAGGTATATTACCCATGGGTGACGGCTCTCCTGTGTTCATTGGCATTAAATCCAGGCATGTCGGTTCACTGCTGAAGCTGGTACCCCAAGTGCTGCAGTTGCAAGGTCAGCTGAGGGAAGCAGCAGAGAGCGGAGACATGGAGACCTCCCACGGAATTTGCCGCATCGCTGTGGCCCTTGCAGAAAACCACTCCAGGTGAAAAGTAACAAGCTGTTGGCTCATCATTTGTCTGGAAAGCAGAGTGGGTCATAGAGCAGGGTAATGTATAACACCCTTATATGAGGTCTGTGATAATGGAACTATGGTATCTGAGGTATGCTGAGATTATATGACTAAATCAGTAGGTCTTAAATTTGTTCTGATGCAAATGTCCTTCTGTTCTGGACTTTGTGGTGCTATTATGAATATAAACTGGGGAATAATAATCAGGGGAATAGCCCTGGTTCTAGAAGCTTATGTTATGGGCAGTTAAACTGCTTCAGGAGTGAAAAAGAGCTGAAATAGTTTAAATAGCAAATAACAATTTCAGTTAAGCGGTTTGGAAAATCTGCACACATCACAGGCACCTGCACTTGGGTGAGCAGAGCTGTTTTCGCTGTAAATCTGTGTGCGCTTTGTAGGGTTCTGCTGGATCAGGTAGAGAACTGGCAGGGGTTCCTGGCCCTGGTGAACATGGTCATGTTCTGCACTGGCATTCCTGGGCACTACCCTGTGAATGAGACCACCAGCTCCCTCACGCTAACCTTCTGGTACACCCTGCAGGTAGGCTTCCCCCACAACACCCAGGGGTCATCTGGCCTTGCCTGACCGGGTGAGACCGAGCTGCCGCTTAGCATCTGCTATAGATGTGCTGACACAAAGAAATGTCTGAAATAGCCCTCTTAGAACCGCACAACTGTAGTTTGTTTACATTTGGTTAGTCAATATAAACCTGTTTTCAAGCTCACAAAACATCAGCAGGTTCCGGAGAGGAACCCTACTCCTTCAATGGTTAATAGATCAGTTATTGATATAAAAATTTCTTTACAAGCTCATCATGACAGGAAGAAACAGAATTAGGAAAATAAACAGAAAAGAGACCCAGATTTGTCTATCTTAAGCATTTAAAGGGAAAGGTGACAAGTACAGATTTCTGTATGCATGTGCACATGGCTAACATTGCACCTGTAAAAATAGACTAACCTTTGCTGAAGGAATAAAAGGCTGGTCTGCCAGTTCATCACTCATCACATTCACAGTCACATTCTTGTTCTCCAGGATGCCTGTGGCATCTCTTAGCATGTCTTAGCATTCATGTTTCTCCATGCAGAGTTCTCTATCAGTGTGATTATTAGCATGTCTCGGCATTGGTGTTTCTCCTTACAGAGTACCTTAGCAATGCAGCTGTTAGCATGTCGTAGCATTTGCGTTTCTCCTTACAGAGTGCCCTAGCACCTTCCTGTTAGCATGTTTTAGCCTTCATGTTTCTTTTTTACAGAGGGTCCTAGCATGTGCCTGTTAACATGTCTTTTGTCATTTGTGTTTTTCCGTACAGAATGAACTAGCAATGCAGCTGTTAGCAAGTCTTAGCATTTACAGTATGTTTCTCCTTACAGAGTGATCTAGCAGTGTGGTTGTTAGCATATCCTAGCATTCGTGATTTTTTTTGTGTCCAAGCACATGCTTGTTAGCAAGTGTGCCCTTGCTTGTGCGCTAGCAACACGTCTTTTAGCATGTTTCTCCTTACAAATTGAACTAGCAATGTGGTTGTTAGTATGTCTTAGCATTTGTGATTCTTTTTACAGTGTCCTACAGTGTTTTACAGGTTCTCCTTTACGTGGGCTTTTGTAGAGTATCTTTGGCTGATTTATTAAGTTTAAGTTTCTGCCTATTCTATACTAATGAGTCGGGTGTTTTTCTAGAAGCTTAGATGATGGAACATTGCTCATTTGAACATCCTAGTATTAAACCCAAATTTCTGTTGTTTTTTCTGTCTTGGTGTCGTTATTTGGTGGGATGGCTCTAGCTGGCTTTGGTGGACTAGGTTTTGGTAATTTTCTCTCATCATTAGATTGTAGAGTAGACACACAGGCTGCCTATTTTTCAGGAAGACATCATGTCGTTCGATGCTGAGAGGCAGACTGCCTACATGCAGATCTACAGGCCTGTGTATTTCCAGCTGGTGGACATTCTGCTGCATAAGGCCCAGTTCCCTGCTGCTGAGGAGTATGCCACCTGGTCCCCTGATGAGAAGGAGCAGTTCAGGATCTACAGGTAAGCAGGAGGCCACCAGAAGGCCCAGTTCCGGAAACAATTGAACAAAACCCCTGTGTGTGCTGCAGGGTGGATATATCGGACACGCTGATGTACGTGTACGAGATCCTGGGCACCCAGGTCCTCAGCAACCTGTATGATAAGCTGGGGAGGCTGCTGATGGAGCCGGAGAGGACGGCGCCCTGGCAGGTCAATCCCAGGGATCAGTGGGTCGGCTCTGATCTTTCTCTTTTCAAAAGCTATAATACGGTTGGCTAACCTGCCCGCCCATCTTCCTTGCAGCACACAGAAGCCCTGCTGTACGGCTTCCAGTCCATTGCTGAGACAACAGACGTCAGCTACTCAGACGTCATCCCTGGGCTCATTGGCCTCATTCCCCGGATCAGCATCAGGAACGCGCAACTGGCTGAAACAGTCATGTTCACCTTAGGTACCTGCAGGAAAACGGGGGATGCCCATGAAGGGTTATCCGTCTCCTCATGAGCGTTTCCTGATATCACATGGTTTCACTTTCGATTTTAGTCCTAGGCATAGGTAGCCGTAGGTTCATTGTAATGGTTGATTTAATGGAAAAACCAAGTGGACCGGGGGTGTATTTTTCTAAAAATGGACTCCTCCTGATTTTATTTTTCCATGCTCTTTGCTGTCCCTCTTGTGGCTTAAAGAAGTAATAAGTTTAGCGGCTTTTACCACCCCCCCCCCCATGCACGTTCTCCCCATAGGCGCCCTGGCTGAGTGGCTGGCCGACCACCCCGTCATGCTGGGTGCTGTACTCCCCATGGTCCTACAGGCTCTGGGAGACCCAGAGCTCTCCGTATCCAGTGTGTCCACGCTGAAAAAAATCTGCAGGGAGTGCAAACACGACCTGCCCCCATTCGCCGGTAACATCATCGCAGTGTCACAGGTCAGGTGATCTCCCTTTAGCTACGAGCTGGCTTTGATGCCTGGGTATTTAAATGAAGGCCACAGTCCCTGTGATTGACCGGATCGGCATTAAGTGGTTTAGTTCAGTACTTCGTCTCAATTTCATTTGCCGTTTTTGTCTTACACATGGTGACTGGTGTTCGTTTACAGGAAGTGCTCATCAAGCAAATCCACAAGGTTGGTTCCCAAATTATGTTTTTTTGTTTTTGTTTTGTTGTTGTTTGGGGTGGGAGGTGTACTTTTACCCTAGACCTGTATAGTGTCACTCATTACTGGTATGTTCTGTGTGTCTTACTGTAACAAGTCTGCTTGTGACTGACCTGAAAGTGAGCTACCAGTCTCTGTCTTCCTGGAATCAGTTTGTAACCAGCTGGTCTGTTAATCAGTCACTGTGCACAGACCATATCTGCCCCTGGCCTACAGGGGGAGCTCTGCCTCTCTTACTGGAATCTGGTCCTGTCTTTCTGTGCACAGTCCAGCCAGTGCATGTGGCTGATGCAGGCTCTGGGCTTCCTGCTGTCAGCCCTCCCAGTGGCGGAGATCCTGGAGAGCTTACTGTCCCTCATCACTCCCTACATCCTGCAGCTGGAGAAGCTGGTAGAGGAGGCGGTAAGCCAAATAACGGCTGTTGTTGTGGAACCTGACGCTAGTCCCTTAAGACAGTGTTACCCAACCCGGCCCTTAGGGATTTGCAGACAGTCCACGTTTTTGCTGGGAGGGAGAAAAAATATAGACTGTCTGGCAGGGAGCTGGGAGGGAATAAAAACCCGGACTGGTCACCGAGGACTGGGTTGGCCTTAAGGAAAAATTTGTGGAACTTATAATTGGAGAGATCAGCCTGGCTTTTACTTTATTGCTTAAAGTGTTGGTTTCCAAACCACTGAGGATGTCTAGTTGTATGTGTTATTTTTCTTCAGCCACCATACTGTCTGATTAAACTAACCAACTAGTCTTGAAACCCGATTAAATGAAGCAGGTTTGCTGAGGAGTCTGGGAACCACTGGTCTGAGTGAGTCATTCTGAAATGATACTCAGGCCAATGAGAGTCATTCTGAAATGATACTCAGGCCAATGAGAGTCATTCTGAAATTACTCAGTAGCTTTGGCAGAAAAGCTACAGTAGGTATAAGATCCTCAATTGATTTGGACCCTAAGTCAGGGCTGGCCTGACCATCTGGCATACCGGGCAAAATGTATCCCCCTTGCCCAGTAAAATGTACCGTTGGCAGAAGTTAGCATGAAGGATCCCAAAGTCCAGGGCTGGTTTTTAAATTCCAGTCCAGCCCTCATCTAAGTAAGACCTGGTTGGTACTGGTGTGGTTTAAGTGGTTCCCTCATCATGAGAGTATTTGTCCTCTTTTTACAGCCCAACCCCTCCAACAAGCTGGCCATCATACACATTCTTGGCATTTTGTCCAGCCTCTTCACCACACTTGATATCAACACACGGGGGGACGCGACTCAGGAAAGCTCTCCCCCTGGCAAGGCAGCCCCAACCCATATGGGTGCCAACCCTGTGAGTGCACATAAAACTCTGAATGTTAGTTAATGGTCAAGTAACGGTGATAATCACGCAAAGGCTAAGACCTGCTAAAGCAATAGTCATTAGGGTTGGACTTTTTGGTCCTCTTAGGTGGTGGTGGTGCTACAGCAGGTCTTTACTCTGATCCAAACAGTGCTGAGCAAGTGGCTGAATGACCCCCAAATGGTGGAAGTGAGTGTTCGGCCACTCCTGATTTTATCTCAGGTCAAGATGCTTGTGACTTTTTGACTTTTGACCTCTACATCTTTTGACGCGTGCCCCTTTCAGGCTGTGTGTGCCGTCTTTGAAAAGTCCATGAAGACTCTCCTCAATGACTTTGGTCCCATGGTGTCCCAGTTGAGTGAGATGTTGGGCCAAGTGTATGGCACAGTCCCCCAAGCCTCTGTGCTGGATCTTACAAGCCTGGTGAGTTTAGACCAGATCCAATTTCATAGCCAGTTGCAGACTTTCCACAGATGCTCCTGGGAAGGAGTTTTGGAGAGATTCAAAGGTACGTCCACCTGACAGCAGGTGTTTGTGTATATTACCACTCAAAAATATGAGTACACTTGCTAGAAATTATGTTAGCTTACATAATATTTTTTCTCAAAATACTTAGATGAAAGAAAATCCATTACAATACACAAAATACATGCAATGCAAATGACAATATTGAAAATTGTCTCTAAATCTTGGATTCCTCAAAATAATTTGTTAAGAATGTTCTGCAGGAAATCATCTGACACTCCTTCCCAGCTCTTCTGTAGCAGATCCCAAAAATGTAGGATATTTGTGGGTTGACCATTCTGCCAAGTTCAACAAAAACATGTGTTTGAGGATTGAGGTCTGAAGACTGAGGCAGGCCTGATCATTAGTTTGAGTTATCCTTCACTTTTCTTCTTCACCAAATAGTTCCAGAGATAGAGCCATTAATTTCTCAAAGATCTCTTGCCAGCTATGCAACCCCAGACCATGACATTGCCTCCCCCATACCTGACAGTGGGAGCTACTCATGAACAACTCATACACTTACTCTCTCTGCACCTTACAAATTGTTTTGGATCCAAATATATGATTTTTTTTCTCAGTAGCCCATAAGACCGACCTCCACTCCTGTGCAGTTAAGAGTTAAACCTTTGACTGGTACTGTACCTTATCTCTGGTTTCAGATGGTTCACAGTTTTGCCAATGAGGAGGAACATTACCCAAGCATTAAAACTGTTTTTGAACTGGTCTCCTCTGTCACCCATTCCATCTTTCAGCAAGGTAGGGAGACAGCAGGGGAGTGTGGTGTCAGAATGTGTGTTTGTGTGTGTGTGTGCTTCTGTGCTTCTGTGTCATATATATATATATATATATATATATATATATATATATATATATATATATATATTTTTTTTTTTTTTTTTTTTTATTTTATGG
>JAAGVU020000043.1:16790256-16808743 GCA_011763525.2 Mormyrus iriodes | reverse complement strand
TCCTGGGTTGTTCCCTGCCTTGCGCCCGCGGCCTCCGGGATAGGCTCCGGACCCCCCGCGACCCGAAATGGAATAAGTGGTTCTGGAGAATGGATGGATGGACTTTCTCTTTCAAAGTTGTGTTAAAGAGCTCAATCTTTCAGTAGGAGCCAGCTTTCTTTAAATGAACTGGTACAAGTTCACAATGACCCTCCCTAATCAAACTTAATCTAAGGGTGCATCTGAAATCACATACTTGGTTGCTATGTAATAGGCGAAATGTAGTATGCACCATGAGCAGTATCTCTGTATCCTCAGTATGGATGAGACAGTAGGCTAGGTATCTGGACATTCTACATTCTGTGAAATTACTAAGTGTGCAACCAATGGACGCTATCCTAATCCACAAGGCCACTGGAGCAGCAACCAGCCACAGAGAATGCAGCTCGCTCAGAAATTTTTGTCATCCTACACCATGAAGTGACATATTTGCACAAATTTAAGTATAAAACAATACCCAGCTGAATATGTATTTTTTTCATTGTTGTTTTCTCTTTTGCAAGGATCAAGCTACATCATTGGTAAGCATCCGGCTCAGGCAATGTGGAAGATGGTATGCATACTGCTCTCATACATACGGTGTAGTATGTACTGCATTAACAGTTGAGTAGTATGCTTCTGACAATGTTCAGTACCTGCTATGTAAGTATGCGATTTTGAATGCACACCAACCTGTGACATATTTGTCTTATTAGACATGTCTGTTACACAAACTCATTTCATTAAATGATCTTCACTTAGTTTTGTCCTGCTTTTGGGTTTAGGTCTATTAACTTCAACCTATAGCAAAAAAAAAAATCTTTATGTATTTCTTGTATTAGCATTAGTTTGCAGTTCTTTTATAAAACTGCACTCACCTACCCCTATGACACACCTTCAGCAAACATACCTCTTCCTGCCCATGCTCTTGAGGACCTGTCACTGTCACCTGTATAGGTAATGCTGAGAAATTGTGGTTCTTTTTGCTTGACAGGTAAGATATTGTGTGGCTGTTAATCACTTTTTGTACATCACATAACATCCACACAGATTCTTTGGGCTGGAATCGTACTGGTCTCCCACGGGAGGAAGTGAAGTCACATTTTCAGGAAGTACCAAGACCTTCTTAATCTGTGTGCTTCCTCACTCTTGTATTAAAATGTGTTTTTCTACAATAAGCCCTGAATTCTGACAGAGGAGAAATAAGCTGGACACAGCTCTCACACACAACCGAAAAATATAAAAACACCAGAGATGGACATCAGATCACCCCAGATCAATGTTCTTTTAAGTGTCATACAATTATTCACAACATAAAAATAAAAACAGTTTAACATGAACAAAGAGTCCTTGCTGCCAGGGTTTTAATGAGACACTGTATACTTCAGATAGAGAAAAAGGTTGGCTGTTTGTCATTGGTAGAAAAGATGCCTGTAAAAGTGGGGGAAGAGTTCTGTAAGTCCACTGTCCCTTGAATACCAGTGATCTGCAGTTTAGGGGCAGTCCAGTCCAAACGCTTCCCTTGTTTCAGTTCTCTATGATCTGTAGCCTTTCTGCTCAGAGATTCCCAGTCGCCTTCAGAGCTACCGTATCCTTGTGAAGAGGTTCAACACGGACTTGGATTCCTAGAGGATAATGTGAGAGTTGTTGACAGGCAGTCAGATTCTCTGCATCTATGGAGGAAAGGTGTCAAGTGCCTGATGTGTTAGCAGCCTGTGTCTGACCTTTGTACATCGTGTTTTACTGAAGACGTTCCAGAAGCGAAGAGTTTCATCCCCAGCTCCAGTCACGATGGCCTCGCCGTCCGGGGAAACGGCCTGGAGAAGATCAGGGAGAGCACAGGATGATCTCCATGAAGCTTCAATGCTATCGTGATCACAGCAATGGAGATGCAGAGGAATAAAATGTAGGTTTAGTGAATTTAATAGCAAATGAATAAATGAAGGAGGCCTCACCCACCCCCCACCCCACTCCACTCCAGCACCCACCACCACAACCACATGACCTCACCAAGTAAAGCACCCTGTACGAGTGTCCAGTTAGCTTGGCCACCTGTGTCAGGGACGGGTATTTCCACACCAGGATCTGGTTTTGGGAGTATCCATGGGTACTGACCTGAAAACAGATCCAGTTTTCACAATAAGTCTGGGTGTGCTTGTTAGTTCTAATAAAACTTAGTTAAATTCAGTTCTCATCTGTGAGCTACACTTATCAAAACAGCTGAAATAAGTCTGTTCTGTGCAATTGTTTCAGGTATTAATTTTAACAATGGCAACAATGAATTGATTACTGTAACATTATGACTGCAGATTAACTTATTTAAAATCTTTAAGGTACTTCGGTCTCAAGATGAGAAAAACAAAAAACATACAGAACATGAGGTCTTGGAAATTTAAGCTACGAAACGCAACACAGTTATTCCTACTGCATGACTGCTTCCCCCCTTCAGTGCTTCTCGCATGCCGTGCTGGGTGCTCTGGGCCTCCTTACCAGCTCGTTGGCGTGCTTGGACCAGGCCAGGTTGCAGACCTGCGAGCCGGTATCAGTACTCTGCAGCGCCTGGCCAGTCAGGGTATTCCAAAACCTAAGGCAGCGGTCGGCCGTACCGCCCCCGGACGCCAGGAGGCCGTGCTGGTGTGGCGACCAGGCGATGGCCTTGACCGCGGCCAGGTGGTCACTGTACTGCTGCACGGGAAGCAGGCTGGAGCTGTTCCACACCAACAGCTGGCAGAAGTCAACATTTGGAGATCAGCAGTTACCCAAATGGGAATGTCTTAGCATGTCGACATCATCTTAAGCCCTTTCACATCAGGCAACCTACAGACAATTATAGACAGTGCCCTGCTCACACAGGGTAATCTTGTGGATCCCTCCATTGAGATGCATTTTTCTACACTATTATCCTGAAGATTATAGTCCAGGAAATGCAAAGGGAATTACAGGTGTAGCTTATGTCCTTTACAGTCACACCACCTTGTTATCGTTTCCCCCCGATGCAAGGTGCTGGTGGTCGGGGGACCACTTCAGGCCACAAACTTCCTGCCGGTGCCCCTGCAGCCTCCTCTCAGCGGATGGGGGGGTGCGCACATCCCTCTGCAGGATGATGCGGTCCCTGCTCCCCGATGACAACTGATCCCCGTTCCAAGCAAGGGCACCTGACAGTAGGGCCCAGCGTTAGGGTATCCCACCTGCACACATGCATATTACATGTCCTTGCATTTTACAACCAAGTCCTAAAACCGTACACTGATCGGTTATAGCCATCTTCCCTCTCTGAGACACTGACCCACTCTGGCAGAGTGTCCGTCTAGGCTGCTGAGCTTCCTCCCCCCAGCTGCGTCCCAGATCTGAACGTAGCCTTTGTGGGTACCTACAGCAACCAAACTACCCTGAAAGACAAAAGTAATGGGGTTCAAACCGAACAGATTCCATGTTTTATCAAATTCACTTGTTCACTGGCCAACACACTGGCCAATATTCTATAAAGATCTATATTTCAGTCTGCATTGAGAATTACAGCTGCCCTCCTCATATGAGTCAAAGCGCTTATAAGCTGATGGTCAGCACTGCTTGACGCCACGGGTTCTGTACTCACCCTCTCGTTCCAACACACTGAAGTCACAGAGTCTCCGTCAATGGACAGGTCACACAGCCTCGTCACCTAGGCAACCACAACACTGCTAAATGAGTCCATGCACTCCTCCATCTCTGGGCTCCCAACTAGCCACGCCCCTCCCACCCCCCATGGCGTCTACCGGCAACACACCTGGCTGGTGCAGGCACTCCACAGGTATACACAGGCCCCCAGGCCCACGCTCAGCAGGTTTCCTGCCGACCAGTCCACCAGGTTGAGGTAGAAGTCGTCCTGCAGCTCGGGAGCATCCAGCACCTTGAAGGGGATCTTGGAGATCTTGCGGGCCGGCTTCCGCGGAGAGCGCAGGAGTTTATGACTGTGGACACAGGAGGCTGCATCACGCACATAGACCACCTTGCTGCAACCACCGGCACTCCAACCCCGTTAAAAACATCATTATGAATGCTTTATGAGGCTCTCACCAACAATGCATCATAGATACCTTCATGATGTATTGCAATAGTCGGTATAAGAATTAAGGATGCTTTTTACAGCTATAAAGGTATTTATAATGCATTATAGATGACAGCTTCATAGAGCATTGATAATGCGTAATAAACATGGCTATAATGCGTTATGCCTTTTTATAATTATAGCAGTGCTTATAATACATTTATAATGCATTATAAATGTATCTATAATGCATTATACATGACTGCTTTAAGTGTTACCTAAATGAATAAATCTGGGAAAAAAAGCAAAAAAAAAAAAAAAGCGCATTTATAGAGTCAGTAAAATTGTTACTCTGCCTAAGGGACTTAAAAGGACAATACAATAAAATGTATTTAACAAAATACAGGAGTTTTCCATTCGGACAGACAGGTGGATCTTCACCTGTAAATAAAAGCATTCGAGTCACAAAGGCCCTAACCCCCCAAAAGCTCCAGGGGTGCTGGTGACCCTATGCTCTCACATGTAAGTGTCTGTGTGTCTCATGGAAAGCAAGAACGAGCAAATTCCCCATGGGGTGCATAAAGGATCATTATTACGATTATTAAACAAAGTATTTTCCATACACTGTTTCAGTGAAAATAGATGTGTGTAAAACTATTCTAAAGTTCTACAATCTGTAACTTTGCCTGATAAGAGCATGTGACCGGAAAGGGAGTGTGCTGCGTTTGCCCAGACAGGGTACCTCTTGTTGCTCAGTGGCGAAAGGGAGTAGGGAGACACCTCATTGCTGCTGTCGAAAGGCACTCTCTTGGTGTCAACCGTGTACTGAGGAGGCAAGAGGAACCACAACTGAATACTTACTGCAAAGCACGTCAAGCATTCCGATTTCTCAGTCAGGCCAAGAAGCTTGTTTTCTTACATTTGTTTCAAAAACAACCAGGATGTCAATTATACGATCAGTTATATCGCTGAAATATTCCGGAGATATACAGTCTTACCACAATGTCTTGAACAGGCAGTCACCGTTAACAATGTCGGACTTGTGGACAACTCATACATAAGGACAGACTGTCATAAAGTGTACTACATTAAAAATTCAGATTAAATACAATGGTTTTTTAATAACAAATGCACACACTACTTTGTGACGCTCGTGAAGACATTGCTCGGCTTCAGGTTAAGAACATCCGAGTTATGGACACCTCGTACTTACGAACAGACTGCCATAAAGGCTACCATATTAAAAATTCGGATTTCGTAAAAAGGAATGCACGCACTACTTTGTGACGCTTGTGAAAACACTGCGCGGTTTCAGAGGTTCCCCAGCTTGAGGTACAGTACAGTACCGTACGCAGTTACTTTTATTATTGCTGTATTATGTAGTGTAGGCGTACTATTGTTACGACTTCTACAAATTCGACTTAAAGACAGATTTGGGGAATGGATCTTGTTCTTAACCTGGGGACTGCCTGTATGGATTAATATAAAAAGCTCTGCGTAGTTCAGCATGGTCACCATATCAGCCAGCTATCATGCGCACCTTGAACAGGCTGTGCGTGTCCTGGGATTGATGGGCGTGTCTGCGGTCGTCTGTATGGGGGTCGGGAACCGTTTCTATGGCGGCCCCGAGCAACTCGTTTCTCAACAAGGCAGCGTAGGCCACTGTGTCTGAAAACAGAGGGATGAGTCCTTCATGAGTACAGAGGATATGACCAACAGCCCTACTGATGGTTTGAAAGACAAGGAAATGGCCAACAAGTAATTAGGATCAGGAACAGGTATAACTACCTCTGCCTGTATCTGTGTTTGCTTCCTTCCCCCTGTGGTTCTGGTTTGGAGACCTGCAGTTCTCCTGCCCAAGAGGACACGAGGAAAGCAGATGAAGTTCCAAGTGATTACAATTTGACACACATTACAAATTCAGCAGAAGCATCTATCAGTGCCCCACTGGATGGTTTAGCGAGTTAGAACAAGAGTATACACAGTGCTGGCACATGCTGAGTAACCTGATACATGAAGAACGAGTGAGCGAGAGAGAGTGTGTGTGTGTGTGTGTGTGTGTGTGTGTGTGTGTGTGTGTGTGTGTGTGTGTGTGTGTGTGTGTGTGTGTGAGTGAGTGAGTGAGTGAGTGAGTGAGTGAGTGAGTGAGTAGGGGGGGAGATCCCTCCGACTATGTGTGTTTAGCAGACTTACGTTGGCATAGTGGAAGTTAATACTCCAGTTGCTACCAGCTCGCGTGGGGATGAATCTGTCTCCTGACTTGACCCTGACAGGGCTGGAAGTCGCACAGCCTGACTGCAAGAGGGAAATCAAGAAATGCTGTAGATGTTTATAGTTAAGATCCAAGGGATATAAGGCATCCAAACAGTCAGAGCTAAAGTTCCAAAGACTTCCATTTAGAATGATGTAGTCAATCGTGGGGGTTATAAATCTGGGTATTAATTCATAGAGCTGTTCATTACAAATTCTCTCATGAAGTAAACCCCACCCCCTTACCTTGGCCAGCTGGCTTTCCGGAAGGTTCTGGTGATTGATTTGCCGGAGGAGGCGTCTCTCGTAGTCCTGGTCCATCTTGATAGGAATACCTGGTCGTGTCCTATACCACAGGCAGCTTTATTTCTGCCTGTCAGTCTGTGGATCCAGTCCCCTTACGGTCATCCATCCCTGGAAAAGTAGCATACAGCTCACACATTTATACAACCCCAGCACTAAGGCTCGGTATTATGCATCACGTTTCCGTGCATCATGGATTCTGACATATTCTGCTCATTGTCAAAACAATTTAAACAAACCAAAATCAGTCATTAACCACAATCAGTTTTAGTTTTTGACATTTAAAAATCCCACTCAATAAGGGAAATACATAATGTCTATGAAGGTTAATTTAAAGGGTCGAGATGTTAATTCAACTCCAGGTATGACTGGGGGTTTAAGCAGGATTCGTTCATCTGCATATGAGGGTGCCGTATAATGGTTAAGTTGTTTTATTGTAAACAGCGAAGCATACAGATTAATTACCAGGTTTACCGGTTTCATTTGTTTCTTAAGCCATTCTACAGTTGAACTGATGTACTTTCATCTTTAATGCTAAAAATATACAACTAAATTATACTATACATTCATTATTCTTATAATGCGATTCATGGTATTGTAATTACCATGCCAGAAACACCAGCAGCGGCAAGATGGCATGCTGTCCTTTAAAACGACAAATCCATCTCTTTACACAAATGTTTTTTTTTCTTCACTATACTAGATCAGGTAACTATATAGCCGGCTAGGTGAAGGATCCTGAAGCACTACCCCTTTTTGTCGAGTTAAAATTTAAACAAGCCACGTTTGCTGAAGACCCTCCGAATAATGCAACCGGGTCAATGGGGCGAAGCGGGATCATACGCTGCTAGCAGATAAACACGTCAGCGAGTATAAATAATTGGTAAAATGACCAACTAACGAAATCAGTATTTTTACGCGATTGGTCTTTATCTGCATCTGTCTATACAGCCTAATAGCTCCCATCTGCTAATGAAGCTCGTTAGCGTCATGGCAGGAATAATTTAAGCCGAAGCACCAAGTCCGGCTGCAGAATGACAGCTAACGGATTACACAACTTTTGCAAAATACATATATATTTTTAAATAAAATACAAATATGCAATTTTACTATCAACTCACACGTAAATGCACGTCGCATACCAGGTGAGCAGGCTGATCAAAAAAGCGAACGGTACTGGCTTTCATATTTATTTGTACGCCAATAACTATTTTTCCGTCTTAAATTTTTTTTGCATCATACACAGAAAAACAAACAAACAGGACAGTTCCTGGGTATAATTATATGCACGTAGCTAGCCAGCTCTGGCCAGTTAATAATTACTGCACCAGGTTTAATTGGCTTTCATCTATAAAACATGTCATCATTACGCAGCATTAGCTAAATATGTAGCCAGCGATTTTTCTAAAAAAATGTACTATTAGGAATCAATAAAAAGCTGCTAAGCGACGCTAAGGAAGCTAACAGACACAGGCTAACAGACGTCGCTCTGACACACGGTTGTCATGGCACCGTGCCACCGCGAAACAGCGAGCCAGCGGCGCTGCTGCTAGCAGGCTAGCGAGCTAACGGCGAGAATAGCGCTACCCGACGCGGAGGGCTGCCAAAGGAAGCCCAGGTCCGTACTTCGGTCAAGACGTCCATTCGCTCCCCTTTTAATGCCCGCGTTGTTTACTGTGCATTCGCCTTCCTTCGTCTCCGCTGTTTTTCCCCTTTTCGCTCGGGTGTCACACGCACGGCACGACCGACATCGCGACGCCTCCGCTCCGCGTCTATTTATAGGTGAGCTAACATGGCCGCCATGCCAGCCCGGCTGCTGCAGCGGAGATCCGGCGGGGATCCAGGGCACGGAGGGACGGCGCAGATCCCTTGAACGCTTAGTCTCCCGGTTCAGAAATCTGAAAGTTTACACAATTGGTCTCAAAATGGTGTGCATCAAACGCATGATTCATGCAATGCACAATCTTATCTTTTCATGAACCACTCATAAATAGAAAATCGATATTTGTTCTTTAGAAATGTATTTTTCTATAATATCTTTTTTGTTATACATCTCAGGTCTTACCTATGTTATTTTTTTCCCAGTATAACTTTACTGTTGCTTATTTATTACACATTTGTTATGCTGTTACGTTTTGTGCCTTATTACTTGAGCAAGTTTTTATTATGTACAGTTGACCTCTTTGCAATTCACTGCAGGCTGTAGTCGGAGTGTGTACTTTGCATGTGACAATCAAAACCCTTGATTATACTGTAAGCTTGGAGGTATGAGATGTTTAAATGTCCCACTAAATGCGATGGTTAAAACCTATAATAGAAGTTAAGTGTGTGTCCTTTTTTAACACCACCAAGAGGACACAAGCCTATTGCAAACGTTCACACACCTGTCATCAAAGCAGTTATTCACGAGAGTCACCTGACCCATTGCTGGGGGGGTTAAAAGATTAAACATACCTGTCTGTAACTGCCAGCAGCATAATCCCATATTATTATTATTATCATCATTATTATTATTCCATTTATCCATAATTGCTTATCCAGAACAAGTTCACACTGAACTTGGAGCTTATCCCAGGAAGCACAAGGCATGCGGCATGGGATACCCTAGATAGGATGCCAGTTTTTTGCAGGGCACATATTCATACACTATGACCAATTTAGAGACACCAGTTCACATAAGTAAATGTCTCCAGGCTATGAGCGTAAAGCAGAATACGTGAAGGGAGCCTACACGCACACCTAGGTGCAGGATTAAACCCCCCACTCCTGTATGTGTGAGACTGGAGTGCCAACCACTGAGCCACCAAGCCAGCCCACTTTTTAAGTTAAATTTAAATCATAATTAATCTACCAGCACTGTTGGTCAAACACAGTGGGTGGTCAGTTTGATTGTCAGTCACAGACTGATTTAAGCCATTTCCTAACGGTTCCTTTATTGGTTTACAGTGGAACAAACCAGACAGTGATTAACTATGCATGGTAATAGCTTCCTCTGTGCTTTTTAGAGCCTAATTTGTGCTATCCAAATGACTCATCTTTGATGGTTGACAGTGAATTTGATTTAAGTATATTTGCTAAGGCTTAAGTTCCAATATTCATCCAAACTTCCCATCCATCTCCCAACTGCGTATTTTGGTTGGGGTCACAGGGGTGCCAGAAATCTCTCTAAGGTAGCGCAGGGCATGAGGCACAGATACACCCTGGTCAGGATGCCAGTCCATCATTGGACACATTCATATAATACAGGGAATTCAGAGACAATAATTAACCAGACTGTATGTTGCTCAATGTGGCAAAACATGTGAACTCCACAGAAAGAGAGAGACAGAGGACAGGCAAGATTCAAACCGTATCCTTCTGAGGCAATATTGTGACCCACTGTACCGTCCTCCAAACACCTCTATTGCAAGAAAGGTGGAAAAACCTGACATTAGCGCCCTCTAACGGTGCTTTTTTATAAGAGACTCAGTTCTTTGGACGAGAATATAATACTTGGAAGTCAAAGCAAAAGTTAATATGCTATTGTGAATACAGAGCGCTCAGAGAAATACTAGCTAATTCTATGGTCACCAGAAGTCAGAAGTGATGGCATCAAAAATGATTGTCGTTTGTTACATAATGTATGATCTCCGGGCTGAAATGATCTACTTATTTTATTTTTCCCTGAGCTTCCCTAATTCCCGTCAAGCACAAGCTGCTATGGAAAGCCGTTTTAGCTTTAATTCGTTTCTAGAGGATATCACAAATTCAGTTCTAACTAGTTACAATGTAAAATCTTGGTATCAAAAATTTAATTATAACTGTTTTGTGTATTTCTGATATCAGAAATTCGACTTTAACTATATAAAATGCATACTATTGATAGCCGAAATTCAATTCTATCTAGTAAAAATGACAATTCTTGATATTAGAAATTATATCTTAGCTAGTGTGATTCAAAACGTTTTTGTCATATATTTCAAAGGGAGTTGGAATTTGAATTAGTGAAAATGCCAATTTTTGACATCAGGAATTTTATTGTAACTAGTTATAACTCGGTTTTAACTAGTTCAAATGCCAATATAGGATCGGAATTTAATTTTAACTAAATGTTGATATCAGGAATAAAATTTTTACTAGTTGAAAATCCAGTTTCTGTTTTCAAGAATTCAAATGTAACTAGTTTTAATTCAGTTTTAATTACAGCTAGTTACAACTGAATTCCTGATATCAGAAACTGGTATTTTAACTATTTACGGTTGAATCATACCTAGTTACAATTGAATTCCTGATATCAGAAACTGGCATTTTAACTGGTTCAAATTCCAACTCCCATTGAAATTAATAAGAAAAGCTTTTTGAATCTCACTAGCTATAATATAATTTTCGATATCAAGAACTAGCATTATAACTAGTTACAATTCAATTGCTGATATAAAGAATTTGGATTCTAACTAGTTAGAACAGAATTTGTGATATCCTCTAGAAACGACTCAAGGCTGAAATGACTTGCTGTGATGCGGGGTGGGGAAAAAATCCGGACTCAAATGTGGATCCAGAATAAATAAACCAAAAGGTTTTAACGGCAGGCAAACTCAGGGTCAGACAATCCAGGTCCAAAACCAGCACGAGCAAAAAGAGGATCCAAAATGTTAGGTAAATGAAAGACAGTGACCAGGCACAGGTCAGGTGAGGCTCAAACAGGTATCAGGGGGTCGGGCTGACTCGAAGTCTTGAAAAAGGTCGGAAATCAGGAAAGCAGTAAACAGATAGTCATGTAGAAAGTGCTCGAGCTCTCTGAAACACCAAACAGCAGCCACTGAAATAGAGTCTCCTATCAATCCGAATCGTCCACAGCTGGGAGGGCCATGGCTGTTAATAGCAAACTGGTTCTTCTGGTAGCATCTGGCAGGAGATGGGAGACTGGTGATAAGGAAGCAGGAGAACAGGTTTTCCCAAGGGAGGAACGACGACACTTGCCATAAGCGGCAGGATCAGATTAACAGCTGCACAATGAGCTCATAGTCAGATTCGTTTCTTTTGTTTGTGTCAAACAATTTCACACTGTCCTGGCAGTTCATATCTTGAAATACCTATAATTATTTTAAGCTATTTGCAGCATCCATGGGCCGTTAATTCATTATCTTTCTCTCATACCATTGAATGGTGAGTGTGATCAGTAGGGTTAGATGATTATGCTCAAAGCTGGAAAAGTCCAGCATTTTAGGGCTAAAGTCCCCCTAAGACAGGTCTAACGATGCCCCTGGCAGAGGGTATTGCAGGGGGGACAGGTGAGGGGGAAGAAACAGAACTCTGTGTGTGTGTGGGGGGGGGGGGCGGTGACCTGGGAGCAGATCTCTTTCAAAACTGCAGCCTTCAGAAATATTACAAATACTGTCAACACATTATATGATGCTAACAAAATATTTACATTGTGTATAAAAGACAGGGAACACGTATTGAATACATCAAACTCTTATGACTGATAACGTAATGAAACGATGGGAATGTTTCCCAGTTAGTGCTTACATACTTGGAGGAACCATGGTCACGGACAGTTTTATCTTTGGTGTGTATGATGGCCAGGGAATACAATAAGAAGAAGAAGAAGAAAGAATGAAGAAGAAGAAACAAAAGAAATAGAATCTTTTGACAAAAAATTATAAACACCATATTCAAGTATCTAGTCTCTAGATATTTGATCCAAATGTGAATACAGAAGCTGTACAGAAGTTATATGGATAAAACTAGAGGCTAAAAACTCAAATGGCCTATGTCAGTGTTTGTTATAGAGCTCCTAATGCAGCTGTAGAGGAAAGCAGAATGTTATACAATGATATCAGGATTATCAGTAATAAAAATGATGTGGTGGTTATGAGTGATTTTAATTTACCTGGGATATAGTGGGACACAGTCTCTGGCTCCACTGTACATGAACTTGAGATGGTGGAATTGGTACAGGATTGCTTTTTAACTCAATTTGTTAAAGCCCCAACCAGAGGAGAAGCCATTCTCGATCTCAAGCTCAAGAGGACTTCATACCCGTTTCCAGCAAAACTAAATCTAGTAAACCAAGGTGGTTTACTACTGAAATCAAGAATAAAGTCAGGAGGAAAAGGGCCCTGTTACAGAAATGGAAAATAACTAATGATGACGGAATTAAGCAGGAGTATCTAAGTCTACAGGTTGAGTTAAAGAATAATATTAGACTCTCTAAGAGGAATGTCGTAAGGAAGATTACACTGGAGGCTAAGGATGATGTAAAAAGTTTCTTCCAATATTTTAACTCTAAAAGAGCTCTAAAAGCTGAAATCACTAATCTGCAGGATGGTAAGGGTCTTATAATTGAAAATAAAATCAATATAGTTAATGAATTTGATGATTGTTTTACATGGATATTCACTGTAAAGGATATGAGTAACATACCGACTCTTATTCCTAATTCGGCTTCACTTATGACTAATATATGTATAACTGAAGCTGATGTGCTACAAATCTGAGCTAAGCTCAAAGTAAATAAATCGCAGGGCCCTGATGGCATCTTACCTATAGTTTTATATGAGATGAAGGTTATTACTTACCAACCTTTAACTTTGCTATTTCAGAAATCCTTATCTGCTGGTGGGGTGCCTTCTGATTGGAAGCATGCCAATACAACACCCATATTCATAAAAGGGGATAGAAGTAATCCATCAAACTATAGGCCAATTAGTTTAGCTTGAATAACTGGAAAAGTAATGAAAGTTATAATCCAAGCAAAAATGGTACATTACCTGGATTCAAATAACATTCTGAGGGATAGCCAACATGGATTTATTAGAGGTAGATTCTGTTTAGCTAATCTACTTGAGTTCTTTGAGGAAGCTACGAGAAATTGATTGCAAAAGGGACTATGATGTGATCTACTTAGATTTCCAGAAGGTCTTTGATGTTGTCCCCCACAGACAGCTCCTGCTTAAGCTCAAAGCAGCAGGGATTTTAGGTATTGGAGCAGCTGCGATTGAAAGCTGGTTAACAGACAGGAAGCAGCGAGTAGTTATTAGAAGCACAATGTCACACTGGGCCTGCGTTCATAGTGGGGTACCGCAGGGTTCAATTTTAGGACCACTATTATTCCCAATTTACATTTACGATATTGACACCAATATATACAGTAAACTAAATTTGCAGATCACACCAAGGAGGGTGGTGAAGCAGATACTGAACTAGCGGCACAGAGGTTACAGCAGGACCTTGATTTAATTAGTGAGTGAGCTGATACTTGGCAGATGAAATTTAATATAGACAAATGTAAGGTAATCCATGCAGGGAGCAGAAGTATAAACTACAGATATTTTATGGGTTTTATTGAAGTAAAGGTAGCTGATTATGAGAAAGACCTTAGTGTGTATGTTGATGCTTCCATGTCCCACTCTCACCAGTGTGGGGAACCAATTAAAAAGGCCAATAGGATGCTGGGTTACATCTCTTGGTGTGTGGAGTTTAAGTCAAGGGAGGTGATACTAAGATTATACAATATACCTAGAATATTGTGTGCAGTTTTGGTCACCTTACCTTAAAAAGGACATTGCTGCCTTAGAAAGGGTTCAATGTAGGGCTACAAAAATGATTCCTAGTCTTAGAGGAATGTCTTATTAGGAGAGGTTAGCTGAGATGAATGTGTTCAGCCTCAAGCAAAGGAGACTAAGGGGGGACATGATCCAGGTACATCAGATTCTAACAGATCTGGATGCTGTTCAACCAGATAGTTACTCCAATATTAGTTCAAATACAAGAACTCATTGCCAAAGGTGGAAATTACTGGTAGAACATTTTAAACTGGATTTGAGAAAGCACTTCTTTACACAGCACTTCTTAAAACACTTCTTTAAGCTTGTAGTTGAATTCTCCCCAAACGAACTTGATGGGCCGAATGGCCTTCTCTCATTTGTAAATCTGTGTAAATCATTTGTGTTCTTATGTTCTAATGTTTTAGCATGTTATACATCCTGTTACAAAATAATGTCATCATAAAAATCACCATATTTTCTTGCTGAGTTGAGTCAAATGAAAACCTGGTTTGTCCACACCCAGACCTGGTGCTAGTTGTTGTTGCTACTGATCTCACTACCTGTTGAGCTGTCATTGTGTGGAGACTTGCATGGTGAAAGGCTTCGGGGGCCATGTGGCCCTGGATTCTGCTTCTAGACTGAGCTCCACCCCAGAAGGAGGTGAGAAGGTGAACTTCTGCAGAAGGGAGGTGAAGAACAGAAACAGCTCCATGCCAGCCAAGGGCTCACCCAGGCAAGACCGTTTCCCTGCAGAACATACAGCATGGTGACAAGTAATTGGTGCACAAGGGTGTCGAAGGGTCATTGAGACCCTGGCAGATTCAGGAGACCCAGCACTTTATAGGAGCCCCACTCAACATAATTTACCTGGTGGACCCTAGTGGGGGGGCTCAAGGAAATGTTTTGTCAGGAGGCACAGAATATATGTGATAATGCTGCAATGAATGCAATGAGTGAGAGTGCTAGAGGAAGACTGGATGGAGTTCTTCTGGGAAGCGTGGCTATGGGAACAATGGAAGATGAGTCATGTACTGTAATTCTGACCCAAAACCCCTAAACAGAACAATTCCCAATTTGTCTCTGCACTACATATTCTGCTTTGTTGTCTTGATAGAGACCGTAAATGCATTCATTTAACGGAGACCCAAAAACGGAGACCACAGGTTAAAACACCAGTCAACCAAAATACAAAAGAAGGTGATAGGGTCAGGTGACAGACAGCCTACCTGCCGAAAATGATAAAAACGCCTCCCTTTTCTGCAACTGACCACTGCCATCGAGGAAGTCTCCAGGGTTGAACTGATCTGGCTTCTCCCATTCAGTCTTATCATACAACAAAGAGGAGAGATTGATGACAACCACAGTGCCCTACACAGAATGAGAACATGCCCTCGGTCAATGCCATCCACTAGCTACACATCATAACATACACGAATTATTGCTTTTAGGCAATATTTATTCACAGTCATAAGTTACAAGTCAACCTTGATTTTGATGTGCAAGTCCTGAGGCTGATGTCAGTATCAAAATATCATCAGTGGATCATCAGCCGGTGATTCAAACCAGAACTGATTAATATTTCTGACCTTGACACAAATGTATTATAAGATACTGTAGAAAGTTCTTATATAAACCCATAGCAAAAACACTCTTCAGCCTCAATAACAAATGCGACATAAATGCAGTTGCTTGCCAGGTGTAGGGAGTTCTCTCACCTTGGGTAAAAAATACCCGGCCAGGGTTAACTTCTTCACTGCCATCCTGGGTAGGCTTAGAGGCAGCACATTGCCCATCCTCTGTACCTTATGGATAACAGCAACAGTGTACGGAAATGGAGGACTGCTGATGAGGAATGGAATTTTAAATTTTAAGTTAAGGGTTAAGCTGTTGGATTGGTGAACTGTCCAAGTATGTGGGGGTCACCTACTTTGTACCTGTGGATACTTCATCATGAAGAGGAGTACCCATCTCAAAGATCTAGTCATTGTCTCAGTCCCTGCCTCAAACAGGTCCACAATGCTGTAGGCTAAGTTGTCAGTGTTGAATCCTGCTTCAGTGTCCCTCTTTTTCTATATGATACATTAATATAATGTTCAAATGACCTAAAATGATTAATACAAAGAATTAGTTTTTATACAGAAAATTGCTACCACTCAATCAATCAATTTAATTTTTATATAGCGCCTTTCACAACAGAGTCACCCCAAAGCGCTTTACATGATATTGAGAGATAGGAATAGTATAGGAAAAAGGAAAAACAAATTGACAAAAGAAAGAATGAAGGTCAGATAACAACGGAGGAGAGGAACCAAAAACTCCCAAGTAAGGAGAAAAAAAACCTCTGGGGGTCCAAGGTCAACTGGCCGCCCAACCCCCCTGGCCATACTAACATTATCGCACAGGAATATACAGGCAGTTCCTAGGTTACGAATGAGATCCGTTCCCTAAGTCGGTCTTTAACTTGAATTTGTAGGTAAATCGCACCAATAATAATACAATAGGGCCTACAAAACAGTATTAATAATAATACAGTAATAATGAAAGTAACTGCGTATGGTACTGTACTGTACAGTGCTTTGGACTGGGTACTTTTAACTGCCTCCATCTGGTTCACATGGTTACTGGCTAATAGAAGCCATACTAAACCACTTGCAATACAAGCAGTCATTATATGAGCAGCAATTTCTATCCATATAACCTTATTCTAATGATCTTACTGTTTTAAAATTAAATAAAATCTGCCCTAAGCCAGGATTTTTGTCACTTAATCAAACCCCAGAGTTCTATCCATATAATGTTTGGATCATGAGCATCACAAATCGTAATATTACAGGGACAGGGTCCAACCCTGTCAATCTCCCCAGTGTGAGAGTCAATATAGTCATGAGGATCGAATGGGTCCCAGTTCTTCTTGTGCTTCTCAATTCCTCTTTTCAAATAGGCAATAATTTTATTATAGTTGGAAACTATTGTCTCATGAGGGCCACAGTAATGCTTCATCAGCCATGGAAAAGCATTGTACAGCTTAAGGGAAAGAATAATATTGTTAGTATGAAAACAGCACATTTGTTATATATTGATCCCCATGGGGAAATCCTCTTTACACCTCCCCCAATTTGCACTCTGTAGGTGAGTGCAAGCTGGCCACACAGGGCAGCCACCCATAGCAGCACCCAGAGAGCTGGGGGTTAAAGGCCTTACTCAGGGACCCACAGAGACACCAAGGCCAGGCTCAAATTAGAGACCTTCCAATCACAGGCATAGAGGCTTAGCCAACTGAGCCACACGCAGCCACAATTTAAACAAATTAATTTTTGTCTATGGTAAAATTGTGATCCAAGGTAAAACATTCCTTTTTTTCAACATTCAAATGATGAAATTTGTATAATGGTACTATAGGCTTGCCCTAGTAAAGACCATGAAAAGAATATGGGCGAGGGAAACATACCCTTACCTGAATACATTAATTACCTGAATTAAAAGTAATGAAAAGCCTAGCCTAGTTCATCTAAAAATTGTCAGTGATTCTTATTTTTTTTACCTCGAGTTTTGGCTTATGAAGACAACTTCCCATAAATGAAAGACGTATTCCTAGCTAGGCTATCAAGTCTGCCGGCAAAATTTTTGTCTTGAAAAGGAATTAATTACTAAGTGCTTGCCTTGTATGACCATCCACATAAGTTTGGAAGGTCGAAATTCCCACCAGGAAGCTGCATTTGAATGACATTCTAGGCCTGTTGAGTGGAATATCTAGAATATAAACGTCGGCTAGAAGGCTAATTATAGATTAGTGGGGTTTGATATACCAGGTGATTTAGTCTAGGCTTCTTCACATCAATATAGCTTTAATAAAAAGTGGAAGACAACAAAGAAGAAGGAATTTATCCATTTTAGGTGTGTGATCATTTATCAAATAGTTAAAGTAAATGAGTTTAAGATGTCTTATTAAAGTCGTAGTACCTTGTCAATGGCCTTGTCATGAAAACTGTTACAGAGATTTACAAAACACAGTATTTGCTATAGTCCTGGTGGAAAATTGAACGGGATTTTGGTTTTAAAAACACCGATAAGTAAAAACATGAAAAGAAATAATAGACAAGGTCTAAAGTCCAACCACCACAGCAATGAAAATAGCATCATATCATGATTCTATTCTCCAGTGTAGAAGCAAAATGTAAAATCGTACAAAAAAATTTCTGGATCAGGCAAAGTGAGCTGAACTTCTCACATGCTGACAAAATGTTATATTCTTCAGCTTAAAAGACCAATTACAACACAACACAGTGTAACACAAATTTTGTTCCTGGACAATACATGTTATTTCTTAATTGCTTATGTTGTAAAAGTATAGAAAATGGCC
>JAAGVU020000043.1:16743747-16786801 GCA_011763525.2 Mormyrus iriodes | reverse complement strand
CAGCCTCCGGGATAGGCTCCGGACCCCCCGCGACCCATATGGACTAAGCGGTTATAGAAAATGGATGGATGGATGGACATTTCCTTGCCACACTTTGGGTCCCTTAATATGAATTGAGCATCATTTAAATACTACAGCCTACCTGAGTATTGTTGCTATGTACACCCCTTTATGACTGCAGTGTACACAGCTTCTAATGGCTACTTCCAGCAGGATAACGCACCATGTCAAAAGGAATTTTGTTAATTTTTGTAATATATTCAACTTTCTGCTGCTGTCATTGCTGCAGAATGAAACCACATCATCATACTATACACCACTACTTCAGCTACCAGATAAGAAAACAGGAGGGACAGATTAAATATAACAAATCGAGTGAGCTTCAGTCGAAACTATTGAAATAGTAAAAAAAATCTGTCTTTTCTATTTAATATTGTAACAGCCAGGCACACCCAGATATCATAACGGCAGGAGGGGCACAAAGCAGCTTAATTCAATAGTGCTGTTTTATTTGTAGTCCTTAATAACACCAAACGCTACCATCAAGCAACAAACTTCCAAAATGTCCCCACATTCTGCCCTTCGTGCTGGCCGACTACTCATACTACACACGGTGGGCGCACACACATTTACAAAACGTAACATTAAACACTGTACATGAAACTACGATAAATTACAATAACAACACAATAGATGCCAGCTACCCAGGTATTAACATTATTTATACGGCTGGCACCGGTCCAGCGTACCGCGCTGCCCGACGGGGACTCCCAGCGCAACAATATGTATTTTGTAAATTTAAGTTTTTTTTTTTTACTAATTATTGATCATTTGGCGAGACCATATGGTCGTGTGGTAACCAAAAATAGAAATAACTGAATTAAATCCAAAATGACATTTATAATTTCTATGGATCAAATATTGATCGCTAATGCTGCATGCATATGTAGATAGCATTGTTATAACTTCTTAATCAGTGTTATGGTTTTTGAGAAGAAAAGATTCTGTAAATTATCAGAACACAGGGAAAGATTCTGTTGAAAGAAAAATCTCAAACTGAAAAGAATTAAAGAAGCAAACTTTTTTTCAGTACAACTTACCTCACCTTACCGATGATTTGTTAAAATATTATGCATGTTAAGGAAACGTAGAATTATACATTATATCATACATGACACTGGCCTTTCAAAATGCTAATCAGTCATTGACCTGTACAATTTACTCTCAATACTACACACTGGCTCAGTGGCGGCACCTTCTGGTTCAGACCTCCAGGGTCGTTCAGTTCAGTTGAAAAATGGTTAGATATCTACTAAATTTAAGCGTCCTTTTATTGAATGAGTAAAATGTGCAACAACACTGAGGAAATACTACTGCTAAATACTACAGTATTTTATCATCTCAAAATATATACAGATTTTAAAAATAACTTTTAGGCCTACATAATTTTCCAGCAGATGGCAGCATAGTCTACTGAAAAATGCACGCTCTCGTGCTCCAAAAAAAAAATAGATAGATAGATATATGGGTGGTTGTACTTTATTGATTCATACAGGGAAATTCCTTTGTTACAGCACCAAATATAAATTTGATAATACCACAGTCTACATACCGTAAGTATAAGAATAGGTAAAGTTCAAGGCAAAATACATAAGACTGATCACAGGACGCACAAGTGAAATAGACCGCTCCACTGTCTCATTAAAAGAGTGAGCAGGGTTTCCATGATGAATATAATTTTCGATCATGACCAAGTACAGATCCAGCTTTCTTGAGTTTATTTAATTTCCTTACCTCACCATCCCCAGTGCTACATCCCCAGCATACTACAGTAACCTTAACGTTACCCAATGGTTCTGTCTGCTGTTCAATTAGGCCTATTCTCGTATGGTCTTAATCAAAATCTAGTCATATAGGAATCAATTGGTCTCATAAGAAGGCTATTGTTTATTATAATTTAATTACTATAACACAATATTATAATATTGTATTTTATATTATCATTGTTATCATTATTATTGTTATTATTAAGGAGGCTGATGTTTCAATGAAGTACGGCTCTTTTGTCTTACTACTACCAAAAGAAAAAAAATACCCGATCACAAAATTGCACTAGCTGGCTACTGCTCTATCCACAGAGCACACCTGTATACACGCTCTATATGCGAAGGTAGGTATTCAAGTCACGTATATCCAGTGAGAATAAAACGGGTGTTTTCCTTTTTAAGTATAATCATAATGAATTTTCCATTTGAACGCTACACAAATTATGGGAAGACTGTCAATGAATATGAATGAGCGATTGATATCAAAATATGTTCGTAAATTTAAATGAAGATATTTTATAAGACGTTTTAATTGTAATCTTTCTTTAGGCTTAGCTATTACACTCTGTGATGATTTTGTATTACGCACAGTGATGTGACTATTTGCCAGGTTTATAAGTCAGATTACTGACTTCCAAATGAGATTAGTTAACTTTATTTGTGGGATTACGCTTGCTAGCCAGTATCCACGAAATAAAAATCATCAGAGTGGAAATTTACTAAGGCAATGCTATGAAAAATGAACTTACTTTATCTCAAAATCGGTGTAGTTACTGAGCTTATCAAGTGACATGTGACATTTGCTTACGCGCACCCGCGTTTGTCCTGTTCGTGTATGAAGGTACTAGTTCCTGCCTTTTCTTATCGAATAATAATAAGATTAATTAGTAAATGATAACTGTCCAAAACACCACATTAACATGTAAACAGTCAGAATATTTAACGAACCGTCAACGTATTATGCGCTAAAAATCCACGCCTTCATGACCACAAACCAAAATTTTTTTTGTTTTGAATACAATATTTGAACATAAACCCAAAAGGGTCTATATTGTTCATTTCTCATGCTGTATTTACATTTAAAGCAGGGGTCTCATGCTTTATTTACAGTGAGAGCTATGCTATTTCCACAAAGAAACCGAATGAGTTGGTTAAAAGTATCCAAGAAGTCGGAGTTACACGAATGTATCTTTTAGTGGTGCACTAGTTATGTCGCAGTTACATAAATCCGTAGGAGACAGCAGTTTTTTCGTTGAAACTGTGGTAGGATCTTATTTTACAGGGTTGTTAACTCTCACGCAAACTCTACTGACTATTTACAAGGTAATAAAAGTGTTACATACATGTACTTGTGTGTGCAGATTTCTCTGATGTTGTATATTTTTTTCTTCCTTAAATGTTATTAAAAAAATGCATCTATGGGGCTTTGTATTAGGCTTTGAATAATGGGAACATTTTCCTCCCTTTCATTCATCTAACCCGTATCATGTTCCATTAGTCAAAGTGATAAAGCGCCTTCTCCTTATCTGCACCTTGCACAGATTATCGCGTTAGGAAACAGAAACTGCTCTGTGTGTCATGACTTTGTTATGCGATTACTCCTCTTGATGACGCCTGTTGGGGTATTTAAAACCTTGCAAATAAACGGTGGGTTTCATTTACATGCTGACGGGACCCTCGCGGTGGAGCGAGGCAAATCGCTTCCTGATGTGGCCAATAAAGGAAAAACAAACGCCTTAGTCCTGCACTTAAGGAGGACCTGCAGGCGAAGTTAGGCGTTTCTGCACGCCTGTCCTACCTTTCCGACGTTGGCCAGGCTATGTTATTTCCCGTATGTAACTCGAGTGCCTGTATAAGTGCATAATCCACACCACAATGCTGTGTAATATTTTGGAGATCGTTTCCAAAAGAATACGATTTAAAGAGGCGATACAAAATATGAACATATAGCCTACCAAAATGTGTAGGTCTACATGTGGACAATCCACTGGCGGAAAGACATTTTTTGCCCTCATATGTAGTGTGCAATGAAATCCCGACCCACTGTACACGGTCACGGCTGTTTAGTGGAGGGTTACATGTTGAAACATGTGCTTTGAGTCTGGTTAAAAGACCTCCGCTGAGCAGAAACAGTCCAAACAAACCAGCTCATTAGAAATAGAATGAAAAACAACCGCCGGAGTCAGAAATTGAGAGAAAAGCAAGCGAAACCTCGTGTTAGATAAACCGAGGGCATAAACCGTGATCCTTAAATGAGCGCTATCAAAGTGCAAATAGCAGGACCGGCCTCTCCCCGCGCCGGTCCTGCGGAGCAGGGCTACCCAGCAAACGAGTTAAGCATGCGGACTGTTTTTCCCCCCAAGACTAAGTGTTCTTGAAAATCAAGATATGCTTTTTATAATTAAGAATTTTCCTCATTTATTTTCATTCGGTACATTTACAAAACCATTAGCCCAAAATATCGTGGCGTTAATCGTGTGGTAACGTATTTACATTAACACAGAAATTCAGTTGTAGAACACCAAAAAGAAATTAAACAATTGTATTAACAAAATGTAATTATTTTATGTTGGAATTTATCTTGACTTCTTCCCTTGGGTGTCACAAGACCAAAATCCACTAGCTCGTTTAACCGGTTTAACAGTGAATTGCAGAACAGTTATTGTGGATACCTTTTCAACAAGGAAGTCAAACAAAACGTTATTATATCATTCGATTCTGAGAACAGTTCAGTGAAGGGTCACTTAACAAAGTTGCGCTATTAAGCCAAAAAATATTTTAAAATTACTGTCATATAGTTTATAAATAGTAACAGACTACTGTCACAAGCATTAGTGTTACAATTTAACTTAGAATCTGCACTATATAAGAAACAAACAATGTGATAAACATATGATATTGCATATTCCCTGTGATGGATGTTTCCTGATTATATGAAAACTGAAGTCCTGAACTGAACAAAATAGCTGGCGACATCACTCTGGGCATCACGGGACCATGGCTGGCTTCTGACCATGTTCTCTTAATGGCCATTAATGTCCATTTTTGTCCATGTGACAGTACAAGTACATGGACACGACCATCGACGCCAACTGAAAGTGGGAAAATTGAAATGTCAGAACCTATATGTAGTGATTTACATATTAAGAGGAGAAATACTCTTATACATTTCTGCATTTAATCACACTCTAGCCCATCACCGTTTTCTAGACTGCCATCTTAATCAAAACATCAGCATTAAATATTTTCCCAGGACTGTAGCAAAGTGGAGCTATGCAAATACAGGCCTGTGGGATAAATAGGCCTACTTGAAATCATACGATCACTGCAACGTCGGTTCTTTTATTATTAAGTTAAACTGATTAATAAGGGGAACATCTGGTCACATTTAATTTACCTCCACTGCACCGATTGCAGCTGCTACACCTCCGACCACATTTGCATTTTTCTTTAAAGTTGCCAGAAGTTGTTGGTAGCACCCCTAGAAAAAGTACATTGTAAATGTTAAATATTACGCCTATGGTTCAAAACAAAAAGCAAACAAAAAACCATAGAGGGCTTTCAGACAGGAATCATTCCTTACTCCAACGTTGGTCCGCTGTGCTAACGTCTGTGTACAGGGAGTGGTGTTATTGCAGCAAGGCGGGGGAATGGTTTTCCCATTTGAGGAGTAATACGTTGAGTTCATGAAGTCTGTGTAATTGTTGAAGCCACAGCAATGCAACTATAGAGATGGGGATAAAACACACACAATACAAGCTTAATTTATGTTTGAGCATTGCAAGTAAACCACCTCTTTTACATTTCATAAAAATAAGTATAAATCATCTCCTTGAAATAGGTCTAAATAGTACAGCTGTTAAAAAGAATGGTATATTTTAATTACTCCGCCTGATGTCCTTAAATTACTTCAATTAATAACCATATTAACAGAACTATCAAAATTTAAATGATGTACAACTTTGCTCGATTTTACCTAAGCCACACAGGCAAGACTCAGTGAAAAAGTCAGTATATAGGCTATTTTTACAGACAATTAAAATGGTTCACTGAGGAACACTGTAGCATAATGTAAATGGAGTTATTTTTGTATACTTCCTTCTCAGAATTGTAATTACATTACATACCACAATAGGTTTAGTCAATTTAGCTATTTAATAACTTTTGACAATGTAATTTCAAGGCAATTCAGTGGAGCGCAAAACAACAAGCCATTAACCATTTTAACAATAGGTCCCTCTTAAACATATACACGTTAAATTTTAAACTGGATAACTATCAGCTATACTAGCTAAGCTATCTGAGCCCTAACAACAAGCCTGAAACTAACAGCTATAAGCAATAGAGTAGGAGAGAATTTGAGATTGGGGGGGGGCACCAATTAATAAATGAAATACAGTGGTCTGTTTATTCGGGAGATGAATGAAGTTAAATTAAATATTGGGGGGAACATGTACCCACCGTCCCCTCTGATTCCTGTACCCCTTACTAAGTCCTTAGTGAAATTTTCACATACAATTTGAATACATATGGAGAACAGACCAACAGAAAGAAATCAGCCAGTTCAGAAAAGTTTGCCCGCAGTGCCACCTGTACCACCCATGAAATGGGACCATACAAATAACAGTGTTTTCTAGCTTCCCAGTGTGGCAGACCAGTAAATACATGAGCACCTGGCTTCCTTCTTGGTGTGTGTATGTGATTTCCAACCCAGATCCAGGAAACCACACCATTAGTTCAGTGACAAATTCTTAGCTGTGATATAGCAGTCATTTTCATTTGCTAACATTTGCAAACTTGACAGCTTGTAACAACTTCTCTGGGGTTATTTGTCAGTTTTTCAGAATCATGCTTTAATGCGGCCCCGGAGAAGACCCAGGACACGCTGGAGGGACTATGTCTCTCAGTTGGCCTGGGAACGCCTCGGGATTCCCCCAGAGGAGCTAGATGAAGTGGCCGGGGAGAGGGAAGTCTAGGTTTCCCTGCTGAGACAGCTGCCCCCGCGACCCGACCTCGGATTAAGAGGGAGATGATGGATGGATGGATGGATGGATGGATGGATGGATGGATGGATGGATGGATGCTTTAATGCTGGTTTCGCGAGTAACAGTAGACATTATAATAGCCTTTATCGGCCTTGTTTGTTGCACAGTCTGGAGTAGCAGCTAATTCAGAGTAGTGGTAACTCAGGCCTATAGCTATAAACCGAGGTCAAAGGAACAAAATGACCATGTTAACGTAGTTAAGCTACATTTTAAGACAGAAATGGACAGTTAACCATCACTTGAACAGTTTTCAAAGTTATGATTTTGTTTTCTACACCCAATCACAATGCGACCTACAGTATGTCCCTCTGACCTATGGGATTAGAACAAGGGGTGTAGTTTACCAGAACTTTTGGTTGGAAATCATGTACATGTCACTCAGGTTGATCTGGAGCCAGTGAAATTGCTAGGATCTTAAGACATCCGGGGCTTAACCCTGGGAGTTAATCTGTACAAGGGATCTCAACCTGAGAATATGGTTGTTCAAATATTAGAGCTAAACAAATCATTTGGGCCTTGTTCTAATTCATTTGGGGTTTCAGCCCCAGGCTCGTGATGCGTCTGTCTGGGGCATTTTTAAAGCAAACTGGACAACCCACTCAGTACACAGTTAAGTGTACGTGACTCACTGCATGGTCTGGGTGACGCCTTTACAAAGGCCTTGGACAGCAGGTACTTCCAACCTCTAATGCCTCTATATTGGCAAAAACCCCTTAGTCTTCCCAAGCAGCAACATATACAAATTTGTGCCCGCATATATGTAGGCCTGGGACAGCATGCTGGTGCAGTGGGTAGCGCTGTTGCCTCACACCTCTGGGACCAGGGGTCGAGTCTCCGCCTGGGTTCCATCTCTGTGGAGTTTGCCTGTTCTCCCTGTGTTGTCATAGGGTTTCCTCTGGGTACTTTGGTTTCCCCCCCACGGTCTGAAAACATGCTGAGGCTGACTGGAGTTCCCAAATTGCCCATAGGTGTGTGAGTGTCCCCTGCCTTGCGCCCATAGGCTCCAGACCCCCCACGACCCCAATTGGGATAAGTAGTTACAGAAAATGGATGGATGGATATGTAGGCCTACGGGAGCAATGTCACTGGAGAGACCATGATATTTTACTTTGGCTCTAAGAATATCTGCGCCATGTAGGGCCTTTTTCTTGTTGATCATTATTTGAAAGCATACATATGTAAATGAACTTGTGAGTTATGATACAGTCTCATGCCTTTAGACTTAACACTGCGTGATCGACCATTGATTCTTATTTCTAACTACATCCAACTAACGTATGATCCAGTCTTTTAATAGGAATAAAATAAAGTGTTGTTGATCAAGTATTAGCTCAAGTACTGATGAAGTAATTGATGTCTCATCATTTCAGTCCATTCAAATGGCACTCCGTAATTAGTGTTTCAATGAAGTGTTACTATGTTGTAAAAGAAACTACTTATGTCTGCCTTAGGGACTTGTAGTTTAGTGCTTTGCAAATGCATCCCTCTTAGGGGACATGCAGCGGGACTTGCCTGTGTCATGGTATCATTCCATATCTGCGTGACCACCGGGTTGCTGCCATACTGATTCTGCAATTCCGGTTGGGCCCACGCCTGCAGGATGCTCTGCGCCTGATGTTGGTGACAGAACGGATGAATCAGTGATCTCCAGATAAAGATCTGGAACATCTTACAAAATCCAAGTGCCATCCAATGAACAAACAAATCAGTGAACAATCAGCAATTATTTTTAAAGACATGTACATGTAGTTCTGTCCTGCCGTCATGGCGTGATTATTGGAGTACTTAAACTAATCATGTCGAAATTACTTTATTATGACGCAAACATGTTCTGAAACTGACGACAGTCCAAGCAAAAAAGTGACAGATGAGGAGTCCATGAAAGCAACCGGTCCGATTATAAAGAGTATGTGCACTGCAGTGCCATAACAAAAGGTGATCAGACTGTACACAAACGCAGTGAACAGTAGCCCGGCAGCGGGAATGAAACACGAAGCCTCTCAGTGTAACCACATTTGAACGGTGCTTGGCTGCTAACAATCCCCCAGTGACGGTGAGTGGGCGGTGCCCGGTCAGGGGATTTAGATGCCCACTCAGAGTGGCACCAGAGATTACGTCTCTGAACGATCTGATAGAAAGCAGGTTATATGTTCTGCACTTTCTTTTCTATTTTTACGGCTCCAACCATAATTAATAGATACTTCTTATCTTATTATGATCTATTCTTGAGAAATAGGTAGGCTTTGACTCCTGCCTAAAAGACTGTTTTACAGAATTAAAGTTGTTGTGTCCATATACATTATTAATAGACAGAAAATCCAGGATTTTATGGGTGCCGAGATGAAAAAATCCTCAGATATATGAAATTTAAGAAAGTATGCATGGGGGGGGTGTGTCATCATGATCGCTCGGTGATTAGCACTGTAGGTTACACCTGCATGCTTGCGAGTTTGACTGTCCTGGCTGTGTGTTTGTATGTTCTCGTCCTGGAGGAGGCTGACAGTCATCCTGTGCTAGTGGCTAATAGGTGGTGTTGGGTAAATGAAAGGAGGTGTACTTACAAATGAAGCATAGACCAGGGCAACAACCGCGGCTGCAATTTCAGCTATGAAAATAATCAGGATGATGCTAAAGAACTGGGAAGGGGAACAAAGGAAGCAAGCTTTTAGGGAAGAATACAGGATACAAAAGATGTGCTCTCTGTTTCACAGAGGTGGAAAGCTCAGGTCCAGAAAGTAAAAATCCAGACCAAGATTTTGTTTCAACCGACCAGTTGCGCATTCTGTGACTGTGACTCGTTATACTCAACTGGTTGGTTGAAACAAAAACTTGGTCTGGATTTTTACTCTCTGGACCTGAACTTTCCACCCTTAGTGTTTCATGGTACTATGACACAGTTTGAATCGCATAGATCGAGGCAATGGATTAACAGCAAGACCATATCTTAGGGTCCAGGGTACCTCATTAGCATGAATGCAAATGGAAATCATGGGATTAGCTTTGTACCCTGAGAGATACCATGAGCGTTGTTTGTTAACTCCAGGGCTGCAGGATTGGATTCATGGCTGGACTGGTCATCTGGCATACCTTTTGGCATGCGGGCCTGCAATTTTCCTTGAAGGACCCGTCCCGGTCTGAAAAATTTACCATGGGGGACCCCAAAGTCCAGGGACAATTTTTATTCCCAGTCTGGCCCTGGTTTAAATTTCACCTTTGTGAAATTTACATGTGCTGTGTCAGTGTGACATTTCCAAAGATGTGTGGTTCTGGTGGACCAGTGACGATATATATCACTGTTAGAGTATGATATTCGCCATAAAAAGTGGTGTAACAGTGTATGAGAGTACCGTCCGAGGTGCATCCTGTCTACTGTTTTCTGGATCTCTATGATTCCACAGGGTTGTTGTAGATGATGGATGACAGCTTGTAGCAATGGCGAAAATGAGGTCTAAAAACTCTAAGTATGATACACTATACTTCAGTTAATTCACCTGGAACCGGGAAGTGGATTAAGCCACTCAGCCATTGACCATACATGATAATCCCCCCCATCATTAGCTTTTAGTCCCTAGTGCCAGTGAGTCAGTGGTTGACTGTTTTGGCAGAAAGAGCTGTGGAACAATGGCAGGAGGCTCCCAGGACTGCCTACCAGGATGAGGAGACACTTGCTCTCCTTCTGGGCCCCACAGCAGCCCAAGAAACCGAGAATGGCCAGCACAGCTCCAACGACGATGCAGAAGTAGCCCACATTGACGAATTGCGTGGCCTGGCTGGAAAAAGGCCCCAGCACCTTCAGGAAGGAGTTCCCGTCCACACTCACCCAAATTCCCACTGCCAGCAGTCCAGCGCCCCCTAACTGAAACAGTTAGGGTATTGTCAGGTACAATGAGATCCTAACTAGCATGCTTACTGCAGAGACTGGTTGAACTACAATCAAATGCAAAACCAAATGCAGGAACCCAAATATAGGTGCATCTTAAGTTACTGTTATTTCTGGTACAGAAACAATAACCTTGTTAGTATTTGATCATATGCGATTCTGAAAAAATGAAAAATAGACATCCAAAATATTGTTTTATATGTGATATATTATATTGTTTTTGTTAATATTGTTTTATATTACATGTATCTGTATGCTGGTATCTCTGATTTCTCTCTTAAGTGGCTCAATATTGCTTCATACACAGCTGAAACAAGTCAGTCAGCACTACATGTAACCTTTTTACCAGCAGTAATCTTTCAGCAGTGATGGTTCTAGCTTGTATGGTGCCCTAGACGAACCCCCCCTTCAGTGCCCCCGTCCTCTCCATCAACAAAAATTGTGTTTATCTCCCACCCCCCCCCTTCCTTGCCAAAAAAAAAGTGAGTCGTACCCTGCATAGGTCACGTGACGCGCAAATGAGCGATAGGGAAGCGATCGCGCAAATATCACAACTGATTATGTGTCTGTGTGTGTGTGTGTGTGTGTGTGTGTGTGTGTGTGTGTGGGAGGCGTCCCCGGCAAGATGCCACCCTGGGCGGCTGCCCATGTGCTCTATACCTAAATCCACCAGTGTCTATCAGTATTACGTATGTACTTAGATTTAAGATACATTTTTTTTTAATTCTCCACAAGCATACCTAAAGATAAGTCAAAAATGTGTGACCTCATTGGTTGAGAAATCCATATACAGTATTTACACGTCAAACAAGTTTATATCATATAAAAAACAAAAACAATACATTGCGACATTTTTTTGTTCAGTAGTACAATGACGTACGACACCATTCGTATTTAGACTAATCAAGCTACATTTCTAAATATGTATCTAATTTAATGCAATTTGTCATTGTTTTACTTACATAAATCTTTTAATTTAAGATTACTTGAGATTAAACGTCCTGGTACATTTTAATAGTGGTCATGCTGTCACGGGGTAAAATTCAGACAGGAGGAACTGAAATCCGTTTTACCATGTGGGGTGACTAACAGTGAGAGAGCATCGCGGAAGCATAAATGGTGACTCTTGTGCTTGCAAACTTACAGCCGGACTTACAGTCTCACTGCGTCACCCACAAGAAGTAACCCCACCCTCACTTCTAATGTTTCCTAAGTGCACAACCTCTCTGCTTCATTCAATATTGTAAGCAAGGGCATACCTTTGGGTTGGGCATTGGGGGGGGGGGGGGGGGTCGGGTCTCCCCCCATTTAAGGGGGGCAGAGGGTAGTATTGTCTGATTTGGATTATTTGGGGGGTTATAATCCCCCATCCCCCATAATTTACCCCTATGGTTGTAAATGAAGGCAGTGAAAAAGAATATTGTATTATGTTAAGACAAAAACCGCAAACGCCAAACGCCTTTTGAAACGAATCTGATTTGCGCGTCTCACCAAGGCACCAAATAATAGTACTGACACAAAAAATAGTGAGATTTGGAATCGTGCTCAACAACGAAAACCACAACGTTTTAATTCTTTCAAAAAAATCAAATCTTTTAAATAATGAGTGTTTTTTCGGGTGTATTATAGTCGTTCTACGTCTGGATTGGTGAGCACAGGCATTACAAATCTGATTTCTAATAATATGTAAAAGTTATTTTTGGCAAAACCGACATGTAGTATCTTCAAAATAAACACAGACTGGAGCAAAATCAGCGATTAAAGTCAGCTAAAACTACGTCATCGCTTTATATTTTTGTAAACCAAAATCACAGTAAAAATGCTATTACTTCCCATAAATCTAACAGCCACCAAACAAATATATACAGGCTGAAAACATCCACTGCAAAGCTGGACAGGTTACTGTAATATGTGATGGTTACATACGTTAAAGTGCCGTTTACAACATTGGTCGTTTCCTTCGAAGATCTCTATGTTAAATCTTATTATTTTAAAATCTTCCCTGTTATTATTAACTATACAGTAATTATATATTAGCTATGTATAAGCGGTTTTCTTAGATGATTTCCTATAAAGATTCCCGTCACACATCGGCGTCTTTCGGCTTGCCATCGAAATGGCAGGAATACTCACAAAAATCAAGAGGTTGAACAAGATCATCATGACCTTTATAAAAGTGAAGCACCCCATTTTATCTGTGAAACAAAGGATCTGGGTTAGTACTTAATATGATTTACAAATGTAACAGGTGACCTGTGCGGAATTTAATCGGCAGGTATGTTTTTAGAAGCCAAACAGAAAAGTATTCGTGACTTGAGGCAAACTCTGGCTGTCACAAAGGAAAAATACGCGAAAATCATACCTCTTTTAGTCTCCGCTGTTTCTTGGGATGGTATGTGCAATAACTGAATTACAGTCCGTTTCACTGTTTGTTTCTCTGAACGGTGGCCGATTCAGGTTAATGTGTTTGCGCAAACTGGTACAGGTGTGGTATAGGGGTGGGATGAACTTAAATCCAACAGGTTTCGGAACTGCAGCTGTAGATTTCATGCGACAGACTTGTGACCTCTGCTGGTAGAGAAGTAGGCAGTCAAATTCACATAATTTAGAAATTTTATTTTCTAATGAAGCCAAGTGTCTTAGATGCATTGACTATATTTCATGAGCTATATGATAGCCATATACAATATTCCATAACATAAATATGGCTGAGCATGTGTAATTATTATGGGTGTATTTTTTCTTTATTTCTACAACAATTCGATTCAATTATTCCATTATTTTGAGAACCTAAATTCAAACTTTCTAAAACTTAACTGAAAAAGTATTCATAAATATAACCATGAGAAATTAAATATATTGTGTTAATGGAATACAAATGAAATCTTAGAACGTTAATTTAGATTGTTATTGTTAAACAGGGAGAAGAAGCCAAGCAGTGTAAAAGGCCAATTATTGAACTGAAAAGAAAACAATATTTTTATGAATGTTTAAGACGTAACTGTTCTCTCATTTGTCCTTCCTTAGTTTGTATTCCTCTTTACAATACGAACATTGCCAACATTTTATTTCAAGGCTACCACAGTCCTCGGTATTCATCGAGACGTTGCCTCTGTTTATTTTCAAGGTTTGCTTTCAAAATTAACTGATCCACATGTTCTGCAGTGAGAGTGCTTCTTTAGCGGAGGAGCTTAGCCCTGCTTTAAGTAAGGAGAGAAATTCAGAGAATATAGACTGTTTATGTTTACTACACAAAGAGCTCCTACATTTTAAGTAGAACAGATTGACGATAATAACATCATTATCTTAAACCTCCTGCACCGATTAGAAAAAGTTAGACCAGGGCTCTCAAGTTTCATGAGAAGTTTGGAGCGAGACCTGTTAGGGGCGCAGCGTGTGTCTCAGGGTCAATGCGTGGCACTTGAGAGCGCTGCCGACCGCATTCATCGTATCTTGCTCTTCCACTTCCACCCTGTCTGCACGCCGTGTGTGTGCGCGCATCCATGCAATGACGTGCTTGCAGGGGGAGCGCATGTAATTTGTTTTGGAATTAACACGGAAACAACAAATGCTTTTTCTGATTGGCTGCTAGGTGCCTCGTTCGGAGGTGTGGCGTGTGAGGTGGTTGAAATGCGTGTCTCATGGTCAATGCGTGAGGCTTGAGAATCCTGGTTACTCATTTTTATGTTTGAATTAAATGATCGGCCACTTTTCATTTTATGGAATATGAAAATGCTGGTATTCTGTCGAAATAGGCTGCCTTGTCGAATTTTGCTGTAGCAGCGCAATTCGATACATCTAGTCTATCGATTTGTGCTCCCCTGTCGAAAAATGCGTTTTCGGTAACACTTTACTTGACGGGGCACAAATACTTAGTAGTAACGCAGTTACTACTGAAGTACAAAGCATTAACAAATATAGTACCTACTTCAGATAAAAGATGTGTCACGATGCATTAATGATGAACGAACCTGAGATCAGTATCTGACGTGTTATTCATTATTTGTTCTTTTCATAGTTCCTGTAGTAGTTCACGAAGATTTACAGAATTTACAGATGTAGTAACAAATGCAGCAATTGCTTGAGGTAAAGCATGCCTCTCAATTCATTAATGATGGATGAACATGAGATGAACATGTAAATATAAGACTTAGTTTGTGGTTAATTAATACTTAAGTAATAGCATAATACTACATTGTTTGATTTTTGGCTGTGGGAGCATAATTTCATAGTGTATTTTATAGTGTGGCGCGTTTCCCTGAGAGTGATTCAGCTCGCAGGATCCTCATTGCTGAGGACCCGAGCGGCTGGACCAAGCCAAGGGGACGCCCACGTAACACCTGGCTGCGGCAGATAGACGCCCATTTCCGGAGGGTGGGACTGGAATCTTTGTCGCGGAGTCATCAAACGCTCCACCTTCTGTGAACATGAGGAACACGGGCCTGAGCACTATGCGGCGATCATGTTAAGGCATAAACTTAGCGATATAACTCAGCAAAGGTAATAGTGCGGACAATTTTTAAACGGCACAAACTATTGAGACTGGTTCGGAGGCAAATTGGGGGCTAACTTAACGGCGGAGTCACGTGACCATGTAAATTAGCAATATCTGTGCACTGAAGCAGCACGAAGGACAGTTTTAACGGCACAATCCAGCACAAACGCAGCACATACGATCGCGATCGGTCTGGTGGAAATCAGACGCAAATGGGGGGGGCAACTTCACGCTGGTGTCACGTGATTGTGTAAACAAACATTAATATATCAGAAACTAAAGCAGCACAAACAAAACTTTTAACGGCACAATCCGGCACAAACGGAACACACACGATTGCGATCGGTCTGGTGGAAATCAGACGCAAATGGGGGGCCAACTTCACGCTGATGACGTCACAATGTAAACAAACATTTATATCTCACAAACTAAAGCAGCACAAACAAAACTTTTAACGGCACAATCCGGCACATACGATTGAGACCAGTTTGGTTGAAATCTGAAACATATGGGGGGCCAACTTCACACAGGTGGGACACGACCATGTGTCGGCCTGGGGAGTCGCCAACCGAGATCCTGAGGTGTTTCTTCGTCATCTTGTACAAACATATTTAGAAGAAATTTGTTATATTGGTCTGATTCAAAATGTGTCTACATACACTCACACTGCATCTAAAAAAACTATTAAAAAAAGAGCATTAGTTAAAAGTACAACATTTAAAAAGTTGTTACAGGCACAAATGCAAAGGACTGTGTCAAACATGTACAATACTTTGTTTAGTGCTTTACTAACACTTCAGCTTGTCTTTTAATTTCTAACGTGGTACTATCTGACTGAGCAGCCTTGTTAAATTTGTTTCTTAATAAGTCTTTAATTTGGGTATATTTTAAGGTGAAATTTCTTTTCACACTCACAATGAAACCAATACATTTATTGATATGGTAGGAACCTAAATTTGCAAGTAGATGTGCAACACAGAAAACATGCTGTTGTGGCTGTGAGTTAGTTAAAGCTAGTGCTAGTTACAGTAAGGTAACATAGCTGGCTCTAATAGTGAGATGATGCTGAATGGCGTGATTATCTGTATCAGGTGTGTTAAATGAGGGCTGCACCTAAGCTCTGCAGGCTGGTAGATCCAGAAGCAGGGTTGGGCAGCCTTGCCTTACACTATAAAAGTCACCAAAATGAAATTGCCTCACTGCAAATATGCTGAGCCAGTACAGTATTATGCTTTTTTGGCATGGAGAGTTCATACATCCTGCAACTGTTTTTAAAAGGTATCACATTTTGCAAGATCCCTTCAAGGTTTACAATGAACACAAAGCTGGATCATGGTTCTGTGAGGCTTTTGGGCACCTGTCATGGGGCAAGGGGGGGTTAAGGGATCATACTACTTGAAGGGTCTGGACTCTTATAACATATAGATGGGGGGGCCTGGGGACCATGGTAGTTAAATCTCATTGTATATAAAAAGGGCCACAAGGGCCCTGGTCAACTCTTACTGTATATGCTGAGGGGCCTGGTCATGGTCAACTTGTACTGTGCATGCAGAAGGCCCTGGTGGCCCCTGGTGGTTAGTTGTGATGTATATGCTCGCTGGCCCAGGGTCCCTGATGGATAATTTGTGCAGTATATGTCAAAGAGCCATGGGGTCCTGGTGATTTTGCTCTCTTGCTCTATATACAGAGGGCCCTGGTGTTGGACTTGCATTGCATGTGAGTGTCGTAGTGTTTTTCATGCACTAAAAATGTTGTGACTAGCAGCCAATAGTGCTCCGAGGCACCAGGACACTGGCCCCTCTGGCCCCGCTGGCTTGGTCCGTAAGCCAGCTATGAATGAGCAAGAGTGCAAAATGCGATCTAGACTTTCCAAAAGAAGTGTCCAAAACTTGTTCAGTTTCCTGGTGGAGGAGGTGGTCACCCCTTGGTTCCATCAATGCAGGTTTTTACTTGCTTTGTGCTATTTTGCCAAAGGTTCTTTTTTCCACTGCAGTGGTGATCCTCGTAGAGTCCACAAGAACACGGTTTGCCAAACAGTTCATAAAGTTGCAGCACTCATTGTGTCACTCTACACAGCCTACATACCCATGCCAGATACAAAGGAACAGCAGGCCATCTGTACAGCTTCTCACAGTAAAGCTGGAATCGCTTTCCACAGGCAATGAAAGTCGCTCGTTTATACTAACCGGCGTGGATACGCCTCGATAAACTGTCAAATGATGTGTGACCATCAGTTGAGGATTCGCAATATCGTGGTGAAATGGGCTGGTGGTACACATGACACACGGATATTTGACAGCAGTCATCTGACAAGAGATTTTGAACAAGGCTTGTACTGCGGTGTGCTGGTGGGTGACCATGGTTATTCTCTTCAATGGTATGTTTTGACACTTGTGCATAATCCATCAGTACCACCCGAGGTCAGATACAAAAGGAGCCACAAAAAAGACAAGGATCCACACTGAATGGGCTTTTGGCATTTTAAAACAGCATTTTGCCTGCTTGTCACTCGGTCTGCGTACCAGTCCAGTTTGGGCCAGCAACCTCATTATATCCTGCGCTGATCTCAATAACCTATGTATTAACTCTATGTATTGAACCAGCAATTGCAACTCCAACTCGTCAGAGCACATTGTCACCTTCGAGAAAGATGTCATTGTATAGTCAATGAAAAGAGAAGGTGTAGTGTTTCAGAGCAGCATTGAATAATCACTTCTGAAAACATTAAAAACAAGTAACAATTTAAAATCAGTTTCTCACCGCAGTGACCATCTCAGACATCCCACCTTCTCGGAAGTTCCAGGAGTCTCCTGCAAATTGACAGCGGCTCCCTGACACCCGCAAATGGTGTACAATGTCCTGGAAATCTGTCATTCCGCTATTCAGCAGCGGTAAAAAGGCCTGCAAAAACCTTTACTGCCGCAACCTTAGCCGGTACTAGGCTTTACTAATATCTAATTTTTAACGCCATCATACCGTCTAGACATTATGGCATGGTACAGTCAACCTTCCACATTACACCAAAAAATTTTATATGGTTTTCCCAGATCGCGAGGGTTAGGGACACAGGTCCTTGACATTAAAGGTAAGCCCTTGGCGAGCGAAGCGAGCATGCCAGTGCAGTGAAAACATATGACATTGTGAGATACAAAGATCATTGCGAGATCACTGCTAGAGATCACGTGAGAGGCTGCCGTAAACACGCTTGGCGTCCTCCAAACCAGCACCATACATATGTTTTATGCATTTATGAGTCAATAAACTTTTTGTGTGTCATCTGAGGCTTTCACAAAACTCCCAGAAAAATCCCATTTAACTTCTTATGCCTGCCCCGCAATATATCTAAACCGAGATGGGGAAAGTCACCATTGTAGATGGTATTTTGATGGTATTTATAAAAGCAATGTAATTCCATCATTTCCTGGGTTTTTTTGAATGAAAATAATGTGGTATATGGATGATATAACCATAATGCCACCCAAGTTTAGCCAGCACCACCAGTTTCCCCTCAACCGGCCCCCAGCAATCAGTATACTTAAGGTGGGATGTCTGCCGTTTTCTTCACTGTCAGAGATCTCTGACCAAACATTGTACATTCTTCTGGCTGTAATAAAGCACACTCCACAAGGCAAAATGTCAGAGGAGTGTGAGGAATTTGTTCCTACACATAATTGACTGTTACTTAGCATTTAAAATCTACACTCCACGTAAATGACAAGTCTTACATTGAAAAAACAATGTGCACATATGGGCTTATAAAATACGATGTGAAAATGGTCATTTTCTGTTTATAATTATGCAAAACAATACAAGAATGTTTCTTTTCCAACTGTTGATAGAAATGGGAAGCTGTGCACCCCACCTCAGCTTTTGATGCTTTGCAATATTTGCATTCCACAGTGTGATTCTTTTTACCTGATGTCTTGCACAGAAACTCCTTATGATTTGTCTCTGCGAACTGGATCATTTCTGACTTGACAGAAAAAATGACGGGCATAAGATGGTGCATGCACAATGTTAATAAAAGCAATCGGGGGGTGGGGGGCTGCAGACATACACTGTGGACTTAGATTTTTTGAGTCACAAGTGTTCTGAATTAAGTCAAGTCAAGTCATGTGGGACTTTATTGTCATGCCAGCCATACACAGTACACAGTGGTATGGGACATTGTTCCCACATGACCACGGTGCAACATAAGACACATAGAGGGGGGCTGTATGTATACAGTTATAGGGGAAAGACACACAGTATATACATGAATAGAGTGTGGTTTGTAAGAAAATATCTGTACATAATCAAATCAGAATCAAGATTGAGAACAAATTCACCAGAGTGCATGAACTTGAGACTGGACCCAAGTAAGAGTCCAGACTTGAGAACCACAACTCTGGAAAGTGGAGTAATCTGACCTTGGGTGTGTACTGTCCAGAGACGGATAGTTTACATCCAGAAAGTAACCAGTTGAGTACTCTGTGATTGTGACTCTTTTTACTCAACTGGTTGGTTGAAACAAAATCTTGGCCTGGATTTTTACTTTCTGGACCTGAACTATCCCACCTCTGCTACTGTCTGAGGTGATGCTGCTGGTTCTGGATGACTGATCAACATGGCGCTGCCATGTGACACCAGGGACAACTTCAAATTGGTAGGAAGAGGGTCCAGTCTGCTCCTTGACTACAGCAGGGATCCATTTGTGATCTCCCCTGTAGCTCCTGGTAAGAACTGCCTGTCCAATAGCAAAGCTGCATGTTGTTCAGTCATTTGCCATCTTGCCTTACTTGATCTGTCAGTCTTGGATACTCCATTTAAGATTTAGTTGTAACAGTTCTAGTCTTGATCAACGAGGATGTCCCATAAACAACATTGCTGTGGTCTGGTTAGTCATAGTGTACATGACATTTCGGTATACAAGGGCAAACGTTTGCTTGAGAGTGAGCAAAGTCAACATAGGTCTGCTGCCAGGGTGACAGGATGACAGCTGGAGTGATGCATGTTCTGGTTCATCTCATCTCCAGCTATTCAATCTCTTGATCAATTCCTGGCCACGACACAAAACTTCTTCTCATTGGCTTTTGTTCCTTCATTTTACCATTCCTAAACTGCCCTTATGAAGTTCCTCCAGAACCTTGGGTCTCAGCCTAGTTGACACGACAGTTCCCACATCATACAGCCAGCATTTAGACCAAGCTCACCCTGTCTAGGATAATATTCAGCCAGCTGGGACTTGGTTTTGTAGTCCAGTCGTTTTGTGCAGCTACACACACTTGTGACAGGACCTTGTCACGTCAGGTGTCTGTTTCCACCATGTCTGCTGTCACTGGGAGGCTTTCAATCTGACTGATGGAGAACATCTCCAAAGCTGCTTCCTCACAACGTGCTTCCTTTGTGCCCTCCATTGGCAGTCGAGACAATCCATCTGCATTTTCGTAGCATTTGTACTCAATCTTGTATTGGTGGCCACCCTAAAACAATGCTCAGCTTTGCATTTAGGCAGTCACTGTGGCAGGAATGCCCTTCTGTGGACTGAAAATTGAGGTTAGTGACTGATGATCTATGACGAGTACTTTGTCTACTAAACTGATACTGATTAAACCTCATACAAGACTCAGTGCCTCTCTGTCAATTTTGGGGATAATTCTTCTCAGCTGCAGGCAGGGAGAGTGATGCAAGTACTATGGGTTTCTCACTGCCATCTTCCATCACATGAGACATCACCACTGCATTGCCATATGGTGAAGCATCACACACAGATTTCATCGGGAGAAATGGCCTGAAATGTATCAGGACTGTGTCAGATGTGATCTTTGCATCTTGAAATGAACACTCACATGCCTTGGTCCAATTCCATGGTCTTTCAGTTAGCAGTAATTTGTTGCAGGGATGCATTTGCCTGCTTGCTGAAGCTGAAAGGCTGATCGCTGTGTTAATTTTTGTCAACTGTAGGGAATATGTGTTTTTGTAATACTGCGTGATGTATTCTCATTCAGTAGTCCTCTAATACCCTCATTCATCTGAAACTGTGATGTTTTCAAGATGAACTTGCATTTGTCACGCTATGGAAATAAGCAACATGGGGGCAGGCAAAAGGTAAACAAAAAGAGGGCATTATTGAGGCAGGAACGAGAGATAAGACAAACGAATAACAAGCATGGCTTATTAGGATCAGGCTAGAGAGGAGACAGGAGGGTCAGGTGGACATGGCAGGCAGGACGTGACAGCATTAATGTTCTGTGGATATTTCTGTATTTCTGATATAATGGGTTTGGACAGCCACTTTCATAAAACTATTGTTTTTATTATTATTACATAGATTTGCATAATACCGTGGCACAGTGTAAAAAAGTGCATATTTTGTTAAATTATGAATATCACTCCAAATATTGCATAACATGTAACATGGTTTTGACCACATATTTGTATATAGATAATGCAAATTTGGTGCAGTTTTCACTAGTATCTGGCCATTCCTTTTGAGATATCAGGTAATTTGACACAGGGTGTAAATAAATTAGAGGATTTTCCTTTGTTATAAGAACATAATTTTTACTGTTCTGCATCTTGACCGCTAGAGGGGGGTGTAGTTACACTGGAGTCCCGCATGCTTGCTTAAGACATTTCGGTTCCATTGTTCTGTCTTGAATAGGTTTGATTAATATCCTCTGGGTTCTCCTTTGTGTAACCCCATTTCATGAAACATATAGGGAAAAAAAGAATTGGAAATCTAAGTTTATAAATAAGAATATAGAATATTATATATAAGAATACAGAACATTATATAATAATTATTATTAAGATTGAGTGGATAGTAGTTGATACAGGCCTGTCAGATGTAGACATCAAAGCTATATGCGTCTTGCACATAGTGGTCCAAAGGTATTCAAATATTTGCCATTAACAAACTGAAAGCTGAAAGGCACATGATAGTCGAAGAAGTCTCCCATTAGCATATCCCATCATCCTTCTTTATTGGTAAAACTGTGAGGAGCTCTGTGGTCTAGGATCCTCCAAAGCTCACGCTTCAACAGTTTTGAGATTCCCGACACGCTTGGGAGCCTCACAGAAAGTTATGAAGCATCTCGAGCCAGTACTGAGTCCAGATCATACCAAGTCCTCTCCCTAATATCACCTTAAGACCTGATTGTGATGAATCAAGCGGCACCACAATCAGCTGTAGAGTCCTTAATCTCACGGAGACCAGCGCCTGTCAAGCCTTATTAGGTATTAAACTATTTAACTATTTAATACTCTTTCAGGAATTCGTCTGTTAATGTTTACATTTAAATGAATTCTTTAAGTAAACAGACATATCCTTATCTGATTTGTGGCCCAATTGTCGGTGCTTATTCATTTAGCAAACTTATATAGATGGTTATCTACCTGCATAATGCATAATCCACTTCAAACGGTGCCATGCAGAGACTTTTTGAGGGGCAGGTGTTCAAACAGGTGGGGGGGGGCTTCCCTTGGTAAATTTTACTGACCGGGGGAGGGGGGGTATTGGGTTCCCCCTTGGTACATTTGATGTGATCAGTGGTGATTGGTAAATTGGGGCACTCAGAACCTCAAAAGTGGGGCACTTTCAACTGTTTGGGCAAATGGGGCAGGTGCATAACCCCCCTGTCCCCCCCCACCACCTGATTTCAAAGGTACAACAGCAGACCCATTCTGGATTTTTTGGGTAATGAGTGTACTTCCTTAGTATAGGCATAAGTACCGGCATAATAGTAGCTGGCAAATACTGATTTAATGACTAATAAGCTGATGTCAAAGATATTTCATAACAATGACTATCCCTGAAAATGTCACTTGGTAAACTTTGTTTGTCATGTAATTGCCATTTAATGGGGTGTTTAGACATACATCAACATGTCTTATACTGGCAATAGAAGTATGACATGTATTTATTTGACTGTTTTCCATTACATTTGTATAGGACAGAATTAGTTTTCAACTTTCAGTTTTTTCTAATGTGCATAATAACCTCAGACCTGAAAGGCAGCATTAATATTTCACTGCCCGTCAGACTGCAGGCCTATGTGTGACAAGAGATTATTATACCAATCATATTCCAGCTATTACTGCTGCTTTATCAGAAGGTAATATACAGCATGTGTTGTCCTAGCAGTCTGGCATTTTATGGCTTGATGACTCATATGCGACATTTCATCTCTGGAGCTCCCTGTTGAATGAGTTGTGTGGACAAGTGCGGCTGTGCTCTAATTACAGTTACTGTTATCTAATGCATCACATGCATAAGGAAAATAACATCCTGCATTCTTTTAAACTGCTGGATACACAAATGAGACCCAATAGGTTTCTAATTGGCCTCTGGGTTGAAGAAAGAGAAGAAATCTCAGCTCTCCTATTTGATCCTCTTACTGAGAAGTGACAGCTTTTGCTCTGTGCTACTTTAAAAGGTCCAACTCAGCAGTCTCTCTCCCTGTCTCAAGAATTTAGTATTTAGTAGGCTACTGTACTAACCTGCGTATCTTACAAATAATACGATAAACAGCATCTCTCTGCCTTTGTCCGTACTGATCTACAGACAATTCTTTATTTTCTGTTAGCCTATATTCATCATCTGAAAATCAGTGTTTGCTTTTTTTGGTAAACGACAATGGCCTATTTGCTTTAGCGAGCGGTGTGCAAACGTATGCGCGGCGTGGGCAAGTTTTTTATCCTCGCGTTTGCATGGCTTTTCCTCCCACAATTCAAAGGCACACGGTGCAGGTAAAATGCACGAGTGCCCCGCGATGAGCGGAACATTAAACCCCATTGCCCCGTGCTTCCTGGATCATCGGCATTAACCAGTTAGGCGGTTATTGAAAATAGACGGATCGATGAAAGAAGAAAAAAAACCTCATTAGACTACTGAAGGTACGGGCCGGTGAAAGGTTAATGCGTTCGTGAAAAGGCAGAGTGTTTGCCTGCGTCCAGTGAGAGAAAGGCAGCAACTGAGCCGTAAAATATGATCACATCTGTGACTCCCACTTTCTATTTTCTCCTCCCCGAACGACGGTGCAAAGGTCACGGTTTGGATGGGGGGTGGGCTGGGGGCCTGGAACAAGTTGCTTTCTGGAAAGCAAGATCCATTTGGTGGTGTGACCTAGCTGCCTCTTCTGGCCACCCTGAATCTGGGGGCATCATTACAAGCATATCGCCTACGTGTGTGCCTTAATACCACCCAACCCCACCCCACCAAAAACACTGTTTATGACTTCTGACAAGTGATGACTTCCATTGTCCTTTTGCAGGCTTCAACCTGACACTACCCAGATGCATGCAGGCAGAAGGCTAGCACAAGGTAACCACAGCACATTAGTATATGGATTTATAGACTGTAGGTTGCTGGTTTAACGCCCAGGCTGAATCCTGCCCAGTGGCGAATGGGGAATTTTAAAATGGGGGGAACACACTGTCAATAGTCGGCAGTATAACGAAAAAGGTCTTTTTTTTTTATTTTAGTCCAGCATCTTCTGATATGTAAATTCTGCTCTCCTTTCTTTTTGTAAGGGATTATCTATTACCCTGTCATACCAGCATGGCCCCTTCTCAAGCGATTTGACCATTTTGAACACACACAGCTTAGTTAGCAAGCAACTACCAGAGTAGTCTGCTAAAAATCACTGAAGTGGCACTGAAAATTAAACAATCAAAATCAAAACTCAATGATAACGACTTTATTTACAATATTTACAAATGCCAATGGTGAAAGATGACATACGAAACGATAAACTGTCACTCTGGGTTGCAACGAAACACTTCTGTGCCCCTGCATGCGACAGAGTGAATGAACACTATGAGCCAACACCCCTGACTGCATATGGAACCTGTCCGTCATGAGCATGAATGATATTGGTATTTTATCCAGTTTTGTTGGGACTTCTCCAAGTAGCCATGCGGAGAAGCCTGGCTTCCAGGCGGGTCAAGATATCTGACTGCAAGTCTGTCTGTCCAATCAGTGTTGCCTAAGCAAAAGCTATGTGTGAAACTCTCATAGGTGACATAAGACACAAAGTGCGCAAGTGTATGTAAAGAGCCCAAATGTGCATGAAATTCTTGAAACCAATGGGACACACTTGATATATGACGAGGTAAACAAGAGACATGCTACAATTATGCTGTCATTTGTTTTGATTGTGCTTGGGGTCGTTCTTCACTGTAGCATAGGCTATGTAAACATTTGTTATACAACTTTGCTCACTTACGTTGAAACTTCTTTGGAGGCATTTTGGCCTCTGAAGTCAATAGACTTCCATGTATTCGATGTAGACATCAGTCGTCAATGAAGCAGTGCATTGTGGTCTATATATTTAACCATAGACTGCTTCCATGCAGAATTTGCCAAAGTGTGAATAAAGTGCACATCAAACATGCTACACTTGGCTTAGCTGAGGAATGGGTCACCCTTGAATACTTGCGCTAAGCACTTGAACGCACCCAGTAAGTGTGGTAGTGTGTATGTGTGGAATCATGCACTTCCAGTGAAGCACGGCGCCTGGGCGGGCTCTGAAAACACGTAATCGAAGCATATCCACCAATAAGCTTTCATCTATTTTCCATTTAGACAAAGCCTACATGAATCTTCCATAGACTTCCAGTGAAGCACAGCGTCAGTGGGCATCTATGGGCTGTATTTATCCTGGCTTCAAAAGTGACAATTAATGTTTTGGCGTTGAAAGGAAAACCCGTGAAACGAGCAGTGCTGTGGTTCAATTACTAAGATAGATAACAATTTTAATCACAAAATAAAATGAATTTACAGTTATATATTGATGAATTCAATTCTTGTGGTAATTTTATGGGGGGAAACCATGCTTCCGAAGTAGTCTATTAGAGCAATCAATTGAATCCTGCTGTATCTAATATGAGCAAAGTATAAAACCCAAATCACCACAATAAAATATCCATTTCTAAGAATGGCTAAAAAAATGATAAATCCTTCAGGTACACAACTGAAAATGTACTTTTTTCAGTTAAATTACAGAGATGTATCGATAGTACTGTAAGTGTAATGCTCTGCCTGAATCTGCCTGAGAGTGTGAGTAATGATTAGCATATATAGTGCCTCCAGCTCTCCACAAAAGGCTGCTCCGTGCATGGACAATGCACTTCATGAATCGAATGTTAAAAAGAGTATCAGGCAAGCAGGTAGAGCCTCCGTTGAGGTGGGATCCTCTGTGCGACACCCGGTCGCAGCTCTGGGCTCACAATGTCTTTGGTCGTCCAAGGCCGAGGGGCAGCTGAGCGACTCCTCGGGGTGTTATTGCCACAGGGTTTGGAGTAACTTTTACACGACTACCTATCTTTCGCAACCCTGGCACGACTCAAGGATCCTTCCCCTTCACGAATCACCGGCCAACACAGTCGCTCCCCCCCAGGCAATTTTCATGATGGTACGGGGGGAGGTGTGTGTCACAGAATTAAAACACAATTCGCGGAGGAACATGTTCGCGTGGCATGCTTTAAAATTTATTAGACACAAAAAACCCTGGACAGGTATCATTACTCATCTGTCATGCGTATAATCCCGTATGTATATGAGCTGGTATTTTTGAGATATGGAGCCATATAAGGGGTGGGTGAAAAATATGGGGTTAATTTTTGTGTGTTGAGGTGAACGCCTGGCCACGTCTCCCTCACCCCGTTGCGGGGTCCCCCAGTGGGGAGCAGTCTGGACTCAACACTCCTGGAGCAGAACCTCACCTTGCTGGGTTAAGTGCACCGCACACCAATTAGGACAGAAATAATTGGGTCACTGAAAAAGCAATCGCTGATTAACGGGACACTCCTGCGATCAGCGTCCTCCTAATGAATGGGTCTCAAACAAGAACCCCTCCCCCCATTATCATTGCCTGTCTGTTAAATATGAGACATGTCAAAAGATTATTGTTTGAAAGTTTGTGCGTTTTCATGGCAAAGCGGCCTGTCACCCTGAAGACCTCATGTTCCACACTGCTGGCCTCACTTCCAGGTTGCTTAACAGCCAGGAGACCAGATGGGGGGGTGGAAACACACCGGGAATCAAATGCTTAGCTTCCTCCTTTGACTTTAAAAATAACTTTAATATCCAAGGACGACAATGCTAAGGCAGACCGTGCTGATACTAACGTGCTGTGAGCTGCACAGCCACCTACATTTCGCTTCATAGATGGATGGATTGCCAGAGACTTATTTCCTGTGTTTATTACATGTATGTCTGTATAAGCCTGTTTTAATTGCCTTTGTGAGCACAAGAGGATGTTTTTCCATTACTGTTGAGGAAGGATAATAGCTTCCCACCCACTCCCAATAGCTCCCTCTTTATGCTTATTTTCCCTTTTTTTGATACTTCTATCGGTTTTGGACTTAGGATTTCTATACCATGTTAAAAAGCAGATGGAGATGTCCGCAAGTTTAACACAACTTGAATGTTAACTTTTAAAAAACAAAACCCATCCATCTGTTTTCCAACTGCTGATGCTGGTCAGGGTCACATGGAGGCCTGTAGTCTATCCCAGGCACAAGGTGGGGGTACAGCCTGGGCAGGATGATGGGTGCATACACACACAGTCATACTCTACATGCAGTTTAGGCATATTAGTTAGCCTAAATGCATGGTTGTCTTTGGGCTGTGGAAAGGAACCCACATGACATATTGAGAGCATGCAAACTCCACATACACAGAGCAAAGGCAGGATTCATACTTTGGTTAGAGGATTGTGAAACACACCATCTATAAAGCCAAAAAGACTTAATCCCTGTGTTATTTTTGGGGTTGAAGTGACCCCAGTCCATTTTGAAAATGAGGATAAATTCTTTACAAGCTAGAATTTCGAACAGAAGAAGTAAAATACACAAGGGTTAAGGTAGCAGTTAATGAAGTTGCACTTAGATTTGAATCCCAATCCAGATTCAAAACTGCAGTTTATTTCCAGGTTGGCTTTAATCATTGGATTTGAACCCCCGCAAAGTCCACTGTCTCACAGATTGTAATGAAAAACCACTGCTCAGGCATTATCCATCCATCCATTATCTTATTCTGGGTCATGGAACATATCCCAGAGGCTATGGGCACAAGGCAGGGAACACATATAGGCAATTTGGTAACTCTGTTTAATCTCAGCATGCTTTTGGATCTGTGGGGAGGAAACCAGAGTTTCTACAGAAAACCCCATGATGACACAGGGAGAACATGCAAACTCCTCACACATAGAGCTATGGTGGAGACTTGAATGCTGCTCCCAGGGGTATGAAGAAACAGTGCTAACCACTGCACCACCATGCCACCCCCATTCAGACAGTACAAGTTCAACATTCAGCAGTTGATCAAATCTTTCAGACCCATGTGCTTTGTGAGTAAGATCTTCATACTTGAACTAGCACGAAAACTTAACCAAAATGGCTTGTGGGATTTTAAGTATAAGGTGTATATGAAGGAAAAGTTGGAAAAGCCTTTTAAAGGCAATCAAATTGTCTGCAAAAATACCAGTATTGTCTGTGAAGGCCCTTCTCACATTTTGAAGCAGTTTGTTTTAATAAGCGCCGAGTGGGACGAAACAGTACATCGTGTTTTAATCCTGCCTGTAATTGCCTGTGGTTTTCTTAGCATTTGGAGCGACTAAGAGATTAACCTGTATTGTGCAAAGTCATGCACTAATTGGATACGCACTCTCCTTTTCTGTGTGGACGTAAACACAGCGGTTTAAATATTGAGGCCCCACACAAACACGATGGGGAAGGGTTTGCACGAGCCGTGAAATGCTGCCGTCGCACGACAGCCTCGTCATTAACCCCTCATTAACCCTAACGGGGTGTTCGTCACACGCATCAGTGCCGTGCCTAAGGACAGTGGCCCGTACTCTGCAGGTGCCACGACTGGGCATTATGAACAACAACCCATGTCTGGCTGAGGAACGGGGAACTTTATTCTTAACAAAAACCAAAATGACAGGAAAAAAATGGACCACGAGGGGTCAAAAACTAAGGTAGGGAAGGCATTGCGAATAAACAAGAGCTAGGTCTCACACTCAGGGAAACACTGGGGAGACAGTAATGTACTACAGTAATTGGGGACTGAAATGCAGGTAACATCAACAGCCCACAAGCACGTACAAAAGCACAGCACTAACACTACTCAGAAAGACCGGCAGAGGAACAGGGCAAGGCCAAGCACATTTATACACTAGTAACAAGGGCTAAGGAGAAGGGACAGGTGAGAACCGTTACAATTAACCAGACACTAGAGACTAGGAACATAAAAGAACAGGTGAGGGTTGTGAACAATTAACAGAGACTAAAGACATGGGAAACTGAACAGAATGGCCAATGACACCTGCTGGCCAAACAGGAAATGACAAACAGGACAGAGCAGGGACTGATACTGACAGGAGGCTGCTGGGTTGAATCCCGTGAAGGGCTGTGATGCACTGACATTAAATCACCATACATTAATAATAGGTCAGTTAACCTAAAGTTCTCCTTCAAAACATCCAACTAGTATAAAATTGTTTGGAAAATGTGCTAGTCCAGGATTTTTTGTACAGTGAAAAACAAATAATAAGTATAAAAAGCTTCTCCATATCACAGAATGTGGGCAGAAAAAAATCTTGCTTAGCACTCTTTTTTTAACATATTAAACTCTTTGTTCACTGGAAAAAAGCCTTCCAGTCTTAATTGGCTGTATAACCTTGCATCTATATGCAAATGACTACTCTTAACTGAAGGTATACAAAGAAAATTAATAAATCATGTATAATTACAAAGGTCTTTAATTTAGCTTTTTGATTGCTATTGACTCAGCCTTCACCTGCCTCTTCAGTGTTTGCCTGCAGCTAATTGGCATCAATTTATTTATTTTTCAATTGCCGTCAATTAGACAGGCAGGCACAGATGATAAAGCAGAGAGTCGTTTTGCGGACGGAGGGCCAAGAGAAGCCGGCGGGGGTCAGCAATGAATATTTACGACCATCTCCGAGTTGAAACAGAAGCGACCTTGAACGTGTCCCCCACCTGACGAAGCGTAAAAACAATTTGCTTTTTCCACATGTCCTTAGTAAAGATGCCCAGAAGGCTAACAGCATCTATGTGGATGAATGGGACACTGGGAGAACAGAAACATCTGAACATGTGAACACTGATTCGGCGGGGGAGGGGTTAAGGTTCGGGTTACATCTTATTGGGGGAATTTTTGATAAGGATGTATGGCAGGGAAATGTTTGCATGGGGCTAGATAAGGAGCATTCATCTGCTTTGGGGGAAACTTCTGCTATATCACTGATCTGATGAAAAAGAGACTGGATTTTAAAAGTAAATACTGAATTTTATGAAGACATATGACTCATATAAATGCACCTAAATAGGCTGCTGTCTGATTAATGGGATCAGAAGGAAATTAAATGCATCAAGAAAGTGTGCAGAAGCTCAACAAAGCTGGTTTGGCGGAATTGTGTTTAAAATGCTGATGTAAGCTGTCGTTTACTTTTGATCTAGCGTGTGCAGGGAGGGGGGCTGGGGGGCCTGAGCACCTGCCCTTCTGCCTGTACTGTTTAAAGTGCCCCCCATTACAAGCACTGAGTACGCCCCTTTCATCTTTGAACCCCTGCCCCTCAAAGTTTCTGCACGGCCCTACTTTTGATGTTAGTTTGGACCTGGGACGTCCAGTTGTGCATCGATACTGAATGACAGTGAATATGTTTGCATTGAAAAGGCTAAATTTATAGCTAATGCATTAGATGTGTATGGACCAATAATAGAGATCCACGTTTCAATCAGTAACCACTGAATGAAGAAATAAAATGACTTGTTTACTCTTTTCACTGGAAATGCATGTTTTCAGCATGAGAGGAGATAAAATATTAATACATTAATACATCCTTATTGGAGTAATAGACTGTAAAATAAGATAATTGAAACCAAACCAAAAGCATTAACATTAATATTAATACTACATTGTACTTATTTTAAATAATATTGCTTAATTTATAGTGCTTTACAAAGTATTCAGAGCTTTTCCAAGGGGTGGCATTTTGTCACCTTACAAAATGGTATATATTCATTCCAAAAGCTCCGTTTATGACCTGGGTAAATTGTACAGTGAATTTCAGCAAATGCTATAAAATACGCAATGTGTGACAGACGCTTTCAGCTGGTTGTTAACTCTGGCCCTGATGAAACTGTTCTGCTTGAGCTTTGCCAAGGAGCTTTGGCAGCACTCAGCATTCGTCATTTCCCCATGGATTTTCAGCAACACCAGGTCACTGAAAAACATTCATTTTCTCATTCTGAAGTCATTTGTTATCCATTTTTGTGAATGGTTATGTTAGCGTCTCTTAATATAAGGTCAGGGTGAATAGTTCAGGTCCATAAGGTAAAAATCCAGACCAAGGTTTTGTTTCAACCAACCGGTTGAGTACTCAGCTGGTTGGTTGAAACAAAATCTTGGTTTGGATTGTTACTTTATGGATCTGAACTATCCACCTGTGATATTAGGCCAGATAATTGAGTGGGTTGTTGAAGGCTTTTGACCTTTGTTAAGTCAGGGACCTCTAATGAAAACAAAGCAGCTACAGACCCCTGCATGATCACGTAAGTAACTGAGAACTCAGGACTGGAAGAGCGATTTAATATTTATTTCTCTGGGGGTGTGCCACATTGTGTATTTTTCTGTCGAAATACAAATGGGGGGAGTCCCCCTGAATGTCTTTTGTGTTGTGTAATGCAGAATGACATTTTGCTCATTTATAATACGTCTCTCGTAATATACATTGTAATATATACATGCTAAAGCCAGGCCCTACTAATCCATCTGTCTTCCAATCACTTAGCCTGTAGGGGTATCTGGGGGGCTTGGGGAATCTGGGTGGGTGGGTGGCTTGGGTGATGGGAGGGTGGTCTTGGAGTCTGTTCTAGGCAGCAGAGTGGTCAAGAGGAGCTGTGTATCTTTGGATTCGAACCTCCAGCACAAGAGGAAACTTGCAGACCACACTGGACAATGATGTTATTTGGACATTTATATGAAACCCCAGTATTAGCTACATTTTACATGTACACAGTATGATCAAATACTGGAACATTTAACAATTAATTTAGACATTTAGATATGCTTGATTCTGAAGACATCAACAAGAAGGCTAATTGTCCTGCATCTAAGGGCATAAAGGACTCGAAGATGGACTGAGATCACTTTCCAAACCATACGCAGGTGCGGATGGATGGGGGGCTGCTCGACCTGAAGCCCCCCCCCCCCCCCCATTCTGAAACAATCTGTATGTCTCTTTAATGCTCGCTGGAGGCTTTCCTGTGAATTGATAGTGCCTTCGTCAGAACAGTCCCCGGTTTCAGATTTAGCTAATACACTCTTGCCCTGCCGTGCGCTTATGATTTCATTGGAATTGCCCATTTTTATTGCCTTCCGGCTCCAGGAAAATATTCTTTATTATGACTTTTTTTTCAGCTACTGGGCATCTTACGAGCGATTAATGGAGCTTCACTGGTGAATTATTAGCGCTTTCCTCCACTCCCCGAACACCCTGGTTCTGCTCATTCAGCCCAGGGGCTGACATTTTACTTATCCCTGGAGGCTGCGTGCTGGTCACTAATGATATTCCCTACCTCTGCACCCAGAGCGTTTACAGACTTCATCGCTGTAGGGAGAAACCTTCTCAAAGTCTGATGTGTACCATTCTGGAGGTGACCCAAGGGTGTCTAGAATCAAGTAGAGGGTCTGGGTTTATGCGTGTCTTTGACGACAGCCACAATTAGTGACCACAACCTCACTCTTGCTTGCATTTGTGAATAAAAATGTTTCATAGACAAATTAAGTGAATGGATGGATGCATCCCATTGAGATGATCATTTCTTTTCAAGGGTAGTTCAGTGGGTCGGTGGTTAGCAGTTTTCAGTCCATGCCAAGGGGTGGCACAGTGGTGTAGTGGTTAGCCATGTTGCCTCACACCTCTGGGACCAATATTCGAGTCTCTGCTATGGCTTCATGCGTGTAGTGTTTGTATGTTTTCCCTGTGTCGTTGTGGGGTTTCCTCCAGGTACTCAAGTTTCCCCCCACAAACATGCTGAAGTTAACTGGAGTCACCAAATTGCCCATGTGTGTGAGTGGGCCCTGTGATGGGTTGGCACCCCATCCTGGGTTGTTCCCTGCTTTGTACCCATATCCTCTGGGATAGGCTCTAGATTGCCCACGACCCAGAATAGGGCAAGCGGTCCCAGAAAATGGATCGATGGCCTCTTTCTGGCCATTGTTCCATGCAAGTGGGGCTTGCATATTCTCCCATGTTTGTTTGTATTTCCTCACACAGCTCAAGAATTAGGTGATTTTTCAACACTAAAATTCCCATTATGTATGACTATGTGAGTGTGTGCCCTGTGATGGGCCTGCATGCTATCAAGGATGTCCCCAGCTTCCTGGCACTCACCAGGCTCACTGCGACTCTGTGCTGGATAAGGACACATGAAAGATGAACAGATGTATTGTTTTTCCAGTTAAGAGGACAGGATATGAATGTGAATCAGAGTTCGGCTTGATATGCCCCTTAACTCTTGAAATTTCATGTGATCCCCGTGTGCCTGGATCTTCACGCAAGGTCAGGCCAGACACAGAGGACCTCCCAGCCTGCTTCTCCAGCAGGTCCCTCAGGCCTCCGCAACCATCCAGCTGGATTCACAGAATCGGCCTTCTTCATTTCCTCTTCAGTAGAAATGCAGCCCGACCTCCAACAGAAACAGAAGTTGTATGCGCATCACGGTCGTTGAAATGTGGCATTCGTCTTCTGGTAAACACGGGACACGACTAATCTTAGAGCTGCCCTGCTTGTCATTCTGGCCTGTTTTATGATCTTCTTTAATCAGCTTAACGAATGTTGCCAGCAGAGAGCAGAATTAAATGTCCACCGGTTAAGGTCAACAGTGGACGGTAAGATGATTCCAGTTCAACGTTCTACTGCCTACAGTCTCGACTGGCTGTTACTGGTGTGGAGTGAGGCTGAGGCCAGCAACAGAGTCAAGTGATATATGTAATACTCCAGACCAAAGATGAAATTTCTAAATCAATTCTTAAGAAAGAAAATGCATTGCTTAAAACCAAACCAAGATTTCAGTGGTAAGAATGTAAGACCAAAAGGTTAGTTTGAAGTTTATTTCCTGTAAATCACACTGCTCCTGCACTCGTATGGGGAATTCCATTGTTTTCAGTAAGTGCTTATCAAATAAGAGACCTGGATATCTGGATACTTTTCCGGAAGGAAAGGGAGGTGCCAGGTGGAGTACCCAGTGGATGGAAGCCAAGCCCTAGTAGTGCAAAGACACATACAAACGCATACACACACATACACACACACAGACACACTTGAAATGCACCTCATTTGACTACAGGAGGAAACCTGGAAGGAACCAATGTGAATGCAGATGGGGGGGACGGGAGCTCACATACACGTGGCTTAGTTCAAATTTGAACCTGCAGCTTGGCATATGAACAGCAGCACCAACTACAGGGCCACCTTGCAGCCCATCACGCAGGAAAATTTTGCGTAAAATTAGGCATATATACAACGATACATATAACACATATATAAAGTTGCATAGTGCATCCTTGCATAGTATAATGTAAGCTTGCATAATACAGCCTTTTAGGAGTAATAGGCGGTAAAATAAGATAATTGAAACCGAACCAAAAGCATCAACACAAGCATTTAATTAGTAAGCGCAATAAATCTTGTGCTGCGTTGCTGCGTGTGTGATATAGACGTAATATTAGGGTGTATGTTTACAAAAATTTGTGACAACGTGCCAATTCAAGATTTATAAATTAATAAGCTGTAAATTGCCCCCAGAGATCAGCCCATTCAACTAGACACCCACGCACGTAAATCCCTGATAAAACAGGCATCGGCAAAACAATAAGACACACATACATCCATACAGACAAAAACCGTACAAACGTGATAAATAAACTGCCCTTTATTTACTGATCGACTGTCTATTTGCCATTCTCAGTTAATCCTGGGAGATTTAGCGGTCAATACCGTCCTACAGTAACAGATAACCGATGGTACGGATTTGCAAGTATCTCCCTCTGTCAGCTTTATCTCTTAAATGTTATTGACTGAAGTCTGCATATATTAAGACACACCTTTGATCTTATGGTCGTTTCTTGCATCAGTCCTTCTCAATCGATCATCTCTCTTCGTGCATTTATATAAATAGCATGTAAATATGTGTTTTGATTTATAGATAGTGTGTATATACGGAGCTCACCTACAATGCCCTTGAAAGCACGTGCAGGGGGCACTAAAGCCTAAGTTATTGCGTTTTCAATATGTAACGTATTTATCGAGTGGACGACTGAATTACCAGCGCTGTGCCGCTGTGTTACCTCTGCCCTTCCTCTCATATTGCATTCCAGCCGCCGCCAGGCGAGCGCACAAGTGCTTTAGCCTTGTCTGCAGCTCACCGACCGTCGCTGTGACGCCGGGCTTCGAGAGGCTCGTTAAACAAAGAGCGGGGTACACAAAGGGAGAGGGAGCCTCGTGCAGACAGGAGGAGCGAGACGCCGCAGTGCACACAAAGGGGCGCCGCTTGCGCGTTTCCGTTTCGGTAATACATCAAACAATAATCCAATGGCTTACGTCCTTTCCATTCATTTCGTTTCATTTCCCATTAAAACATAATATAATATATTTTATAAAGCAGTATCAAAGCCATACAACCAGTTATTAATACAAAACTTTAATATACATATACATACACACACACACACACACACATATATATGCATATGAATACACATTTTCTTATATACATGCACATATATATGTAATAATAATAATAATTGATTTTTATGATAACTGTTTATTAGGTGGCTTTTGTAGTTGTATTGTTAAAATCCACTGCAGGCTGTCACTGGGATATCTAAAATTGCCTGGAGAAAGTTGCAGTATTGCCCCCACTCCAGAAAGACAGTGTGTCTATCTGAAGATTGTAAAAGGATGCTTTGTTAGTGGTTACTGCAGAATAGGGCCCGGCCAAACCCTGAACTTATATCGGTCTCCCACAAACCTCCAATCAGGCTTATTCTTTAAGCACGGAGTGAGTAAATGATACGGTGCATTGGGGTTCTGGGCCCGTATGCTGGGCAGCAGTAATTAACCTCGCTAATATGGGGGCGTCGATAGGCCGGCTTTGCAGCTGAACTGCTGAAGGGGCCAACCGACTCACATTTACTACCTGATGACTTGGTCAATAAGGGCGGCCAGCAAGAAGCAGATCCTGGCCTTGGTGTTAGATAGGAGATGACAGGCCATTTGTAATCGCCAGTATCCCAGCATACACTGGCATCTCTGCAGCTTGACTTGCAAACCTTATTCAATTGTTTAATTAAGCAAGTTTTCCAACTAATATGGGAATAGAGGAATATACAGGTGTTTCAGATACACCCCTGGATCGGTTCCACTTGCTAAACAGCTCAGGATAAACGATCGGCAATTAAATATGAATTAGAGCAAGATAATTATAATCATTGCACATCATTGTTGTGTATCGGCAGTAATTTATTCATTACTTCAGGTCCCGAAAAAAAGCCTTCCGTTTCTACACTCCACTTTCTCTGTGTCAATTCAAATGGAACATGAAGCTCAAATGATTCTGGATCTTGTCCCCCTTGTGTTTATTTTTATTATATTTTTTCCATTTCCCAGCTGCTGGAAATGAAAGAGAGAAAATTGGTAAAGTTAAAGTTGGTGCGGCTGACTGACTCCATTTAACACCTCCCCTTCTGATGCGCTAATGGAACCACATTTTCATTGCCCCCCCCCCCCACGGCTCTTTTTTACCATCTCAAATGGTTCCATTCTGCCTTCTTTGTTTTCATTCATCCCTTTCATTCATGCTTCTTTGTTTTGTCCTTTCTCATTTTTGCAGAAATGACGATGTACCATTTCTGAGCTGGGTTCCTGCGCCCTTAGGACTTATCTCGGTGGACGGATGCCTCTCACTGTGGTGTTATTAGGAAAAAAAGCTAGAGGTCTTCTTGAAAAATGAGGATAATAACAACTGGTCAGACTTCTGGGTGACGGCACGCAAGTGAGGTCGTAACTTTAACCCCTCCTTTGTTTACTTCTCACCTGAGGCTTTTGCTTAGTTGGCGCTGAACCAGCTACAGCAAAAAAAAAACAAACGGAGAATCAGATTCAAAACCAAAACGTGTTCTGGCCAATGCCAAGCAAGATGTAACCTCCGGGGTGAACCTGGCATATTGGAGTCATTATACTGGTGAAATGTCCAACTGTAAATAGAATGGTATACTGATTCTATTAGGCACACCAGTACAAGATTGCAGTGGTGCATGCCGGGAATTTTTTATGTGACTGTGTTTAGATTCGCATAACTCTTATCACAACACTTCCTTTCTCCATCTGTGGGCATAATGCACGTTTTCAGACATTAATCTGTTACATATCTAATAGTTTGTTACCGGTGATTAATGTGCGCCTCGTAATGTGGCTAAATTGATGGCGTCACATTGTTTCGTTGTTGCGTTCATTAGCTAATAGTCTTTCTGCTAGTGAAAATGAGAGTCATGAGAGGTCTGAGTGTTAATTAGCCCGGGGTGGTCTGCCCCGGAATGCCCGCCCCCCGGTGGCAGGCCCCTCCAGGAAGCCGGCAGGGCCTGGCAGCTGTGCCTTGACTCAGGTGTCGTCTGGCCGCCAGTCCCTTGGCAGCTAACTGGCCTGTGAAGAACAGGCCCCCCCTTTGTGCCTGGAACTGCACGCTAATCCTGTTTTAGTCACTGTCTGGACAGGATCGTGTGCTGGATAGCCCAGCTATTCACAAACCCCGCCTTGGCCAACACCCCCTCCACCCGGGTTTCCGCCTTGTCACGATGACACATTGATCTGGCTGGTCTGAATAATAAGAAATGATCCTCCAAGCTTTTCATCGTAAAGCTTATCATCTTCCTGAATACTATTGTGGGTTCGTGATTGTTAAACTTTATTAAATGCATGTAAAAAATCTGCAGAATCCTTCAAATGCAAATCAGCCATAAGTGGAGCAGTAAAACGCTGAGCATACATTGACAAGATACTGAGATTTAGCACAATGAGTGTATTTAATTGGTTATTAAAATCTTGTGCAATTGTGTGTTGTATAGTTGAAAGCTACCAATGAAGACTACCAGCATTACCATGGCAATGGGGCAACCTATAGGACTATGTTGTTGGTGGATGATGTGAGTTGTGACAATGGAAAAGATACTATTTCAAACTATGCAGAAGAAGGTAAAGCTACGTCACCTGTGTACCTCACCAAGAAAGCCTGGTAGATACACGAGAACAGAGAAGAGCGGGGAATAGGAGCCCCTCAGGCCGGGAGGCGGAGCCAAGGATCCTTCGGAGTATGGCTGGTGTTTATGATGCGATCATATCAAAGCTATTTAGATGTACAGCAGCCATTGTTATCATGCCGGAAAAGAAAATCCGAAGATCACTGTTGAAAATCCGAAGATCACTGTCGGAGCATGGAATGTACAGAGCATGAAAAAAGGAAAGCTGAATGTGGTAGAAATGGATATGGGGTGAAAGTCTTAGGAAATAGCTAAGTAAAGTGTTACCTGACAGCCATATAGGCTCATGCCCCGACATATGAAATCTTTATGACCAGGTCCTTGCTGAAATTGACAACACATGCAAACCAGATGCATTACTGGGGATTGGAGACAAATGTCAAAGCTGAAAATGAGAAGGAGGGAATTCTTTTAGGGAAACCTAAATAGTATCAGGTGGGATCTACTTTGCCCTCAGAACCATGTCAAGGCTTGATAAGATAAGGCTTGATTTAGAGGCCATTCGGCACACCACTGCTGTGCTGAGCTGTTAGTTTTTTGATGCCTTCCTGTTGGCTTTAACAAGACCGGCCATACTCCTCTGACCTCTCTCGTTAACAAGGTATTTTCAGTAACAGAACTGGTGCAAACTGGATGAATTTGTTCATCACACCAGAGACACTGTAGTGTGTGAAAATCTCAGGAGGCTGCCTGTTTCTGAGATACTGGAACCACCACGTCAGGCACCAACAGTCATAGTACATTCAAAAGTGCTTAGATCAGGAGATTTAGCCATTGCAAGGCTCAGCCATACAGTAAATGAACCTCCTGACCCTGTTGGCATGCTAAATTTATCCAGTTTCAGCTACATTGTTTGTGTTAACAAGCAGGTGTACCTAATAAACTGGCCACATATGTTCAGTTGTAAAGAAGCAACAAGACTTCTTCACATCCCCAGAAATTACCTGGAGAATAAGCGTATTGCCTTTAAAAAAACATCAGAGACTGATTCAAGATGCTAGACATATTTGATAGAGAAGCAGAGGAACTGCAGACTGAATTCAGAAAACCACTGGTCAGAATGAGAGAGCCACAGAAATCAAAGTGGATGATACACAGAAAGGGATATACAGTGGGAAACACAAAGATCAGAAGAGTAGCTAAAACCAGGGAAGACAGGATCTCTTCAATGTACAAAATATTGAATTCCAGAGAGGCTTCTGGAAAGGACATAGACCAATATTAGTGACTGAAGAAAGATATAAATGTAGAAAAGCAAAGGCTGTTTTTTTCACAAATCCTTTGCATTTAAAAAGAGGTCTCAACCTCCAGTGGTGGGATATCTATGGGCAACTGATGGAACAGAGGAATACACAGACGACCTCTGCAGAAAAAGTATCAACAAGCAAAGCATGCCTCATGAGGTCACATAGATTGTATAACCTTCAATAATGGAAGAAAAGGTCAGATATGTCTTGAGATCTCTGCCAGAGAAGACAGCCATGGTAACAGAAGGCATGCCAATAGTAATGTTACATACTACTGTACAGTATTCCACACATCACAGCCCAGTGAGAGTAAAGACAATTCAGTGTAGATTAAAACCCCTTGGAGAAAGAGAACTGTCAAAGGAACAAGCTGGGTTTAAAAAAGGCTGCGGAACGAGAAACTCCATATGTCACATGCTACATGGTTGCGAGGAGTCAACTTCAACATTATTTAGCAGTAATAATAATTCCATTCAATTCAATTCATTTTTATATGGTGCCTCAAGGCGCTTTACATGAGAGTGCTGTGATACTTTACGACATCGTTAAGACAGAATAATTCAAAAACAGGGAACACAAAGAAATGAAAGAAAGAAAGCCAGATGACAACAGAGGAGAGGAACCAAAAACTCCCAAGTAGGAAGGAAAAAAACCCTCTGGTGGTTCAAGTTCAGCTGGATGCCCAGCCCCCTCTGGGCATGCTGACATTATAAAATGACAAACACAAAGCAAATTGGAGACATAAGTCCACATCACCATGTGTTTTTGGACTGTAGCAGGACACCCACCTAACATGAAGAGAAGGCGCACACTCCACACACAGAGTGGGGCTGATGTGCATTTCAGTGTCTTGAGGGTCTGTGCCCGTGTGGGTTCGAATCCCATGGTCAGCCGAGTAATTATATCACTCCTTGGCCCTTGGGCAAAGCCCTTAACAACAATTGTTCTGGGGGCCCAAGACTCTAGTTGAACTGACTCCAAGCTCTTCTTACTTGTGTGTTTCTTTGGGCAAAAGCTGAAAAAATGTACATATATTATTATATGTCCCAGAGACAGTGTGGGCTGAAACCAAACCCACAACTTTGGAGGTGTGAAATGTAGGTTCTACCTGCCGAGCTACCACAGCAAACTCAAATACAAATCATCCATCCATCCATCCATCCATCTAATCCTGGTCAGGGTCATAAGGGGGCCTGGAACCCATCTCAGGTAGAGAAGGGCACAAGGCCAAGGTACACCCTAGATGGGATTAATCATAAACCTTAAACATCAAAACCATAAGACGTCTTGCCCGCAAGTGTAACGGGGAGAGGGGCTTCTCCAAAATGGTGTGAATGGGACTGACAACAGAGTGGCACCACCAGCAAGCTTCCGGATATCATACAGGGGGGCGGTGGAAGGAGGCGACACCCACACCGGTGTTAATGCTGCCAGAGTTGCAAGAGAAGAAGCTCCTCCCTCCCCTGTGTTCTGAGCTCCAGCTTCAGCCAATAAGCAGTGACTAGCCCTGTGCCGCTAAGCAGCGATAGGACAGGGGTTTGAACTCCTGCGTGTGAGACAGAGGGCCGGCGGCCTCATCAACGCTACATCCTCCAGAATACTTTGCCCCTTTTTCTTGTGTGAATATAATGTAATTCCCTGCCATTCCCACTGGAGTCAGATCATTAATTTCCTTTACACCTATCTTTAGCAAGGGTCTAAAGATATTGCCAGCAAGGTAGTGGAAATTCCTGTAGTCAAGACATAAGAGGAACACAGGATCACAGTAATATCCTGCAATGTATTGACTCCCAGACACTTGAAAATGCTTTATTCTCACATTAAAAATACAAGTATACAAAGAGGATAAAACAAAATAGAGCATTCACATACTTGGGATGGAGTGAATAAAACAAATTATACATCCATGATCTTCCACTGATTATCAGATCCAAGATTCAAGTTGTTATCTTTCTTAGGTCAGTCCATATGTCACGCCTGAGTGTCCGCAGCAGCATCTGTTGAGAAGTTTTCCAGGTTGAATGCATTATTTCGGAAGATAAGACAAAATCCATTACTGCAAAACTACAGACTATTCAGATAAGATGTTCATCTGTTTCTTCTGCTGAAAACCCACTTTTACTGATTCAACTGAGCATTATTTTCTGTGTTGTGGATTTTAATAGAGCCAACATGGCCTTGAGGATCTGACTCTTCAAGGTGCTACAGCAGTCCTTTTCCAGGACTGGAAGCAGATACTTTTGTCCATTTCTTCATGTAGCTTATTGCCCTGAAAAGACACAGATGAACACAGAAGAGGCTTGTGCGGTGTCCTATAGGTGATCTCCTTCTCTCCCTCCATCAGAGAGGTCATTCTGAGGAAACCCCATTTCCATGGAAATGCTCACACAACACTATTGCTATCTGATGCACAAAAGGGATAAAGGATCAGGATTCTTCTTAAGGAAAACTCCTAATGACTGTGAGAAGCAATTGGAGACTAGGGTCTGTGTACTTTTCCCAAAATCCTCCATTTCAGACATTATAATGATAAGCACAGCCTAGGTGCTCTGGCTTTCCATATATATTAAATTCACTGAAGAGTAATTCTAACTTTGCAAAGTTTTTTTGATTTTTCTTTGAGGAAGCATGATAAGGAACAGCAGAAGCCTTCCGGTTGGGAAATTGTGTTGTGGTTGCCTGTTGTGCATTTTCTGGCTCTGCATGAACTACCAGCTTTGTATGTTTCTGTATGTTTATTAATTATGAATCAGGCGATCAGAAAATGTGAAGCCTATTGATCTATCAAGTGTTGATCTGTGGAAAAAAAACACCTCTTTATATTTTTCTGGTTTAAGCACTGCAGTATAATTTATTTAATTTGTTGATAAAATCCATGACAGTTAATGTGCCTTGCTGCTGTTTCTCATTGAGTTTAAATGTGACCTTATTTGTGATTTGGTGCAGTGTTACTAGTTATCATCACATATCCTGGGCTCGAAAAATGAAGGTTCTTTAACAGTTTGGCCCCAGAGGCGCCTGTTATCTCAACAGGCTTTGTTGTATGATATGAAGGGCGTCATCTCACCTACATTCATATCATAAGCTGCAGGTCCTGGTTTGCATCCCAGGAGGGAGCTGGCAGGGTGCTAACCCTGAATCGCTCTGGCAGGGTGCTAACCCTGAATCGCTCTGGCAGGGTGCTAACCCTGAATCGCTGTGCTAACCCTGAATCGCTCTGGCAGGGTGC